>VZRQ01010317.1:40778-105202 GCA_013397975.1 Machaerirhynchus nigripectus
GGGGGCCCGTGGCCCTGTGCCCGGCGGGGCGGCGGCGGCCGCAGCAGCCGCGCGGGGTGAGGTGGCCGCGGGACCCCGGGTCTGCGCCGGGGGCAGGGGGAAATGGGTCGATTTAACAGGTTGCGATGGGCGTGTGGTCCGCGGCGCTCTTGGCACCCGCGTTTTTGGCGTTGAGGTAGGAAGGAGCAGGATTTTTGTTAGCGATTTGGCACTGGTGCTATTGCTAATATTGGCTTCTGATGCTATAAAACGCTTCCTAGGAAGCCGCGTCTTCAGCTGGGTGTCTGATAACTCTCGGGTATCCGGCAGCTGTCAAAAATACCAGAACATGTAGTTGTTTATCTCCAGCCCCCTTCAGGCTTTAAGACGGTTCATACACGTAAGGAAATACCGAAACTTTTCTTAATGGTAACAGAAAGAAAGGAGAACAAGAGATAGCTTTGGGCATACTTACGGCTCTAGAGGCAGCTTAATCTCCCCAGAGTGGTATTTTCTTAGGCAACGACCCTTACTTTAAATCACTTCTTTTCGTAAAGTTTTTGAAGGACCGACACTTCCTTGTGCCAACTTTTTAACTCTGTAATGTAGTATTTTTTTCTTTTTCATGTGTAATTTATACATTATGGGACATTATTCCTTTCTGTTATTTACTGAATGCATTGTCGAGAGATTCTTTTAGTTTAATAGGTACAGGATTCCTTGCAATTTTACAAATATAAATCGGGTTATGGAGTAAAATAATTTTGGAGGGGCTAACTAAAGGGAGACGTTGAAATACATACCATTTCTAAGTTCACAAGTCCTAAGTTAGAAGTCCAAGAAGGGGTGAGTAATTGATCGGGGTTTTAGATCTTTCGTGGCTTGGTTTTTGTTTGTTTGTTTTGTTTTTTGCTGCAGGGCATGTGACATTTGCAAAAATTTGTCACTGTATCCTTCAAGGATCATGCTGTAATAAACAAGCAATATTACTAGACACATTGTTTTTTTCTTCCTACACTCTGTGTCGCTTGAATAATTTCAGTGTTCCACAACACAAAGGCCTTGTATCTTTGTGCATACAAAGAGGATGAAACAACTAATTGGTTGTGAATAAAAGAAAAAGAAATCAAATGGCAAACAACTAAAATGTTAACCATGCTCAGTTGCATTTTTCTATAGCAGTACTTAATAAGTAGGCAGGTTTCAAAATACAGGTTTTTTTATTCATACAGAACAGCCGGTTTTCAGGGTGTCTTATTTTATGGTTTTGAAAATATGCCATACACTATAGGTGTACTCCCTGAAGTCAATGAAAAGATTTATACAGACTTGCCCGACTTGCCAGAATGAATTATAAAAACTTTTCCAACATGTTATTCCTTCATATGAACACGAGTTTCTGATGTTTCTGGGTTACATCCTTTTAAGCTTCCAATAGAAGACCTCATTGGACTTATGGTCTGGTTCCATCCTTCTCCTACAAGGAGAGAGATTCCATTTAAGCTTAGCATGAACCTTTGTGAAATCTGTGTTGTATATTTTTCTTTTTTGTGTGGTAAAAGGCAGTCTGGGTTTTAGGTACCCTGCCATGTTCTTATATCCATTCTATTCTTTTCATGCCCCATTAGGGAGGAGGTATGAAAGCAATAGTATATTTGAAACTGAAAATCCTGTGCTATAATGTATATTTGTTTGGTTGTTGCTTTTATATTGGAATGGGGAGAAATTTCAGGTTTTCTCTACCTGGATCTAACAATATCTTTTGATTGAAACTTTCATTTCTAGTCAAGTCTAAAGTGTTAAAAATTACGAATGACAAGGTTGCAATGATTTAATTTTTGTAATGTGCAGGTCTTTCCTAAGCTCTGAGAATTTGGGGTATATATAACATTATGCATTTCTGTCTCTACATACAGGCAAAAACCAGTTCTTCAGTATCTGAGGATGGATAAAGACTTCCGCTACTACTTCCAGCACCCGTGGTCTCGCTTAGTTGTGGCTTACTTAGTGATCTTCTTTAACTTCTTAATATTTGCTGAGGACCCAGTATCTCACAGCCAGACAGAAGCAAATGTTATTGTTGTGGGTAATTGTTTCTCCTTTGTAACAAATAAATACCCTGAAGGAGGAGGCTGGAGATTTTTGAAGGTGTTTCTGTGGCTTCTTGCCATTCTCACAGGACTGATAGCTGGGAAATTTCTCTTCCATCAGCGCTTGTTTGGTAAGTTGAAAGATGCATCTGATGACTTCCTGGTAATGGCTTTCTGACTTTTCCTTTTAGCTTTCTACTTGTGGCAATTTTGTAAGCTTTGCTTTTAATCGCTTTTACTGTTTAGAGCTGTACAGAACTCAGTACATCAAAGCTTACTTAATCATGGAAACTAACACCATGTCTACTTATGTGAGCATAATTCTCAATGCTTTCAGTCAAAAAAGGATAAAAATAGTGAAAGCTGACATATTTTAAATACTTGGGAGGTCAGTAATTTTCAAATTTTCCATGTTACAGAAATACTTCTTTGCACCTTCAGACCAGTTTTTAGGTCTTATTATGTAACTTTCTCAGCAATTTGAAGAAAAGGAATTCTTCCTTAGGGCAGCAACTCTGCATGTCTTGTCAAAAGACACTTAAGTGGAAAAAATCTGTTGTAAGTATTAGCAGAGGTGTGCTGAAGAGCTCCCATGTTAATATGGGAATTCTAGAGAGGCAGGACTTGTCTCTGTTTTAGTACAGGAGCAAGTCAGTAAAATGGAAAAGCGAGAAACGGAGAAAAACATGAGAGTAAATGCTTTCATACAGAAGATATGACTTACCTGAGGAACATACTGTACATGGACTCACTGAAAGGAATGAAATGGCCCTGAATTATATTCCGAGACTGAGAACTTAGATGTAAATAAATGTAAATACAAAAATACCCATTGTTGTCTTAACTTACACATAGAGAATGTTGTGTCTGAGGGCTCAAGGCTGTCTACATTTTAGAGATAACTAGAAATCTTCAGTAGAAAAGTTTTCTTTGTTCCTGCTATTTGCACTGCTCTTTGAAACCTCTGATTCTGGGTGTGTTGCTGCTGGTCTAGATGGACAACCCCCATATTCTTATACTGGTAGGACTGCAGGATGGATGGTTACTAGAACACCTCGAAGCACATGAGCAATAGGCCATTTCCTTAGTCTGTCTCATTCTATTAAGATCGAGAGAGAGGCACAATTGTTTCAATAAATCAAATGTAAAGCTGTTGTGTTGAGGAATGAACAAGCAAAGCCACATTAAGAGACTTCTTTTAATATAGACTTCTCTTGAAACATTTATTCTGAAAAATAATTAAGCATCATAGAGACTACTCGGTTATTTTACCATAGTGTAATGGTAAATGTAAAATGTTCCCTTAAAGAGGACAGTTTACCTGGAACAAGAGCTATCACAAGAATCTTTTCAATTCTGGCTTCCCCAATTGAAAAATGATTTTGTTAAACTGAAGATGTTTAAGGAAAAGTGATGAAACTGATGATAAATGTAGAAAATTAGCCTGATAGTGAGAGGATTGAGAAGATAAAGGGAAGATTAGAGGGTGACTTGCTCAAATTTGAAGGACAGAACTTTCAGTTCAGCAAATGTAATGCAAGGTCCAGTGCTTGGAAGTGGCAAATAGCCAGCATTTTTTTTTTTATCTGAAAGGCTAGACAATCAGTGGAACAAGTTTTTATAGGATATGACCTCATCAAGACATGAATTTTTCTTTTTGAGAACATATTTGTCTGACTACAGAGTAATTATCTTCTATCTAGGTAGGTTATGATGATAATTTCTACTGGATTTGTAAATGAATATCATATGTAGATAACATAAATTTTAAAGCAGCTTGATTCAGTCTTACTGCCAAAAGGAGAAGGTCTGTCCAGCTTTCAGCGTCTGCTGCTTTGTGTCTTTGTGCAGTTGCTCAGTGAAACATGATAGGGAACTTACCCATATTAGCAGTACCCGTCTTTTATTTCTGTAATGATCACATCTCTGACCGTACTGATGTTTGTGGCAGCACTAAGATGGGGTCAGCATTGAGAGGAAACTAACGGGCGTGAAATTCAGAACCCTGAAGGAAGTGCTGGTTTATGGATATTTGTGGTTGTGGTCTGGGCAAGCAGCATGGGCGTAGGTACTATCTGATTTTAGGCTAGCTGCTGCACGTTGAGTTTCATGACAATTTGAGCCACTGTAGATCTGTCACACCCCACCCTCCTAACGCCAGCCACATCATTTTGGTGCCTCCCTCGAGCCAATGCTGCTGTTGATGTGACAGCACAGCAAGCCAGCTCAGGCAGCCAGTCTCATGGAAAACCAGTTGCTTCTGCTGTCATCTACAGCAGCTCCTTGAAGTGATTGTGATCACTTTGAGTGCCAGTGCTGATGAAGTGGCCAAGGAGTGTGCAGCCAAGCTAGCTGGGGGCCGTGGCAGCCATACCTGGTGTTGGCTCGAGTGCTGTGGGACTGCACCCACGCAGCGTGTCAGTGGGAATGTGCTGTTGCTTGTGATACACTGCGAGCAGATGGCAGGCAGTGTGACTGAAGAGCTGACTGTATTGCTGACTGATGTGGCTGTGTAGCTGGCGTGGATAGAGATTGCTTTGATGAGAATGTGGGTTTACAGCTTCAGTTATCTCTGTGTCCCCAGAAGATTTGTACAGCCCATGCTGAAATATTTTCTGCCTGTTGTTTGCTATTACTTTAACGACTTCATTGCCTAGAAATTGCTCCTTTTATTGAGATCCTCATCGAATCTGTCCTCTGAACCTTCTGGCATCAAGCAGTTCATGAATTCACCCCTTCATTGTTTTTAATTTCCCTAGTCTATTTTTCTAAGTAGTTGTTATTTTGTATTTTTTTTTATTTAACTTTTTTTTTAAATGTATAATTGCTTGGGACCACTCTGGTTTTAAATCCTTGTTTAATTATTTTGGTTTTTTCTCTGCTAAATTCTGTTTGTAGATGAAATTGTGACTTGTTGTTTCTTGTGGCCTGTGTATAGCTTCCTGCAGTCAGGAAACCAAATAGCACCAGTCAATCTCCCCCTGTCAGATCTTTGCTCACAGTGTAGGCTTCAAACTGAAAATGAAAAGGGTTAGTCTGCACAAATCACTTTAAATGAAGAGGAAAGGAAAGGATTTTCTTTCTCTATGCCCTTTCTGCTTTTTTGTTCCTTGTCTTCTGTATTTCTTGCTGCTGAGTTTGCGTAGGAACTAGAAAAATAGTGTAGCTAGAACTGTGTCATAATACAGTTTACCATCTGTGACAGCTGCTACCTGATAGCCATGAATGTTATGGACTAAAAAATAAAAGAAATAAGTTCAAGCATCTTATGTGTCTAAAAGTGGAAGGAGGCAGGTGCTGGAAACCTTCTTTAGGGTTCATCACTCTGAGTTTACAGAGAGATAAGGGAGTAGGTAAACTATATTGAGGAGAAGCAGAGATCTCGGCTGGAGGACATAGTGGGATGTTTTCTGTTGATAATATTCCTCGCAGCCTTTGAACAGTATCATCTTCAGGGAATCCTTCAAGGCACTCCTCATGACGTGAAACAAGATTAGAAAACAATAACTTTTCTTGTTCTTCAGTCAAGAAATAGCTTACTTCATTTGATAAACATCTCCCACGATAAATATTTCCATGGAAAATAGCCCTTATCTAGTACATTCTTTATATCTTCATGGCATGTGGTCAGAACAAGTAGAATTTTAACACTGCCTTTTGGCTATTATCCACTGTATTATTTTGATCCATCACTAAGCATGTCTTCTATTTGGTTAGGTATTATGTTCTGCTGTGCTTTTTATTTTGCAATGGAAAGTGAAAGGTCATAGAAGAATATTGGAAGTTTGAGAAATGAAAAATAAAGATACATACCCCTGGTTTGCTCTTTCTTTTTGCATGAGAGAATTATGTGTACTAAACCTTAGTTTATGCTGCAGATTAGATACATCAGTTTTTAAAAAACTTACTACAAACCATACATGTTTCTACCTGCCCATTTTCCTAAGTGATTATAAAGATGTATTAAAATCTGGTTAAAAGCCTCAATACAGAGACTGTATTTGTGTTGTATTTGTATTTTAATCAATTGCCAATGACTGTGCTTAGATTTATACTTGTAAGTTCCTTTCTAAATGGTATGGATGGAAAAACTAAACACTTAATGTAGTATAAAAAATCACAGAGAACAAGATATATATAACTAAATCTGTATTTCTTAAAATGGAGGCATCATAACACAGCAAGTAAATTAGAGCTTTTGTATAAATGTTGAATTTAATGGGTTGCTCTTTTACAAATATTCACAGTATGCAGTTTGTTTAAAATTAAATGATAATCTGAGCTTCATGGATATTGGGATAAATGAATGAAGCACTCATTATAGGAATTGCACTGAACTGTGGGTACACACAAATGTTGAAGATTTTTTAATGGACAGTAGTGCCATGCTGGGAGCAATTTCATGGTAGATGGTTTCAAACAAAACACCCACCAAGGATATGCTGTCTGAAAACATTACTCTTTTTGTCAAATATCTTATCTGGAAAGCTCTAAAAGATCATGAAAATGTGTTAAAAGCAGACTCTTCAGTGTCTGCTTTTATGCCGAAATTAAAGGGTATCAACTGAAGGGTGGATCAACTAAATGAAGATTGCAAGAGGAAATTAGACAGACTGGGATTTAGTCAGGATGATGCTGCACTACTTACGAAAAGTGGATGTTAGGCAGGTAACAGGATAAATTGGTACAATATTACATATATGATTAATTAGTATCCTGATATATTAGGGGTCATGTTAGTGCAAAATCTGGGCAGTGGTATTGATGCTAGTGTTGGCATATCACTTTCGTAGTGGTGCTTGTGACATAGCTAATGAACCATGTGATCTGTTTTGCCAAAGAAGCTTCCCGTAGATTTATTAAGGTTTTTGCATGCTTGTTTTTCAGCCAGATTGTTTCCCATTCTTGTTTGATAGTAGTGATAGGAACAGTTGTACCACCATCTGTAGAAACAAGTGATGTGCGTATGGCATTATTTGCATAAAATTCTAACCTGATTGATAGAGCATATTCTTTTCTGTTGTCAGCTCTGTGTCTTACATTACAGTAAGGACTGTCACTTAATACCCAGCAACTTTGTTCCTGCTCTTTCTTTTCCATTGATGACTTCAGCCTAATAGAAAACAACTAATCTGATAGCTGGAAAAAAAATACTTTCTTCAAGAGGCTATTCAGTATTTTAATAACAATGACCAAGTTAAGACAGTTGAAGGTATTCAAGGTCTACTGTGATTGCCTCAGAGTCAATTCACCTCTTTTGTTCCAGTAAAATGTTGAAGCAATAAAATAAAATTATTTTGGTCCTACAAAATGTGTGCCAAGGGGCCAGTCTAACAGTTTGCTAATAATAACACACAAATGGCTGTGAGCAAGCATTTCTGAGAGCCAGAATCCTCAAATTAAAAAAAAAAAAAAAGCAACATAAAAAGAAGGAGCTCTCAGCCAACCTCTGAATGAGTTGCAGGCTCATCAGATTCCAGCTCTGGCAAGCTGACAGTAATTAAGATATCAGTTTATTTTAAACTTTACATCATTCATGAGGGAGACCACAAGTGACCTTTCAAATATAAATGAAAAGAATGTAAGTGACTTCCTAATTTCTTCTCTTGCTCTCATTTTTAGAAGAGCCATAACATCTCACTGCTTCATCTTTTCACACTTAATGAGAAGACTGCTGTTGTCTGCACTTAGCCTTAGTTGTGGAATCAGTCTTTGGGTAGTAAATTATAGAGTTTAATTGGAGAGATACAGGCAGTAGCTACAAAAAGATTATTCTCTCTTTGATGAAAGCTTTGATTGTACTGGAGGTGCATATCCCATTCCCCAAGCAGTAGCATAAGAGTGCAAGAAGAGCTACGTGTGTCAGATTTTCCATAACGGGAAAGCTCTAGATAATATTTAGCATCCAGTGACTGAAAACTAAAAATAAGTTCATTGCTACTTCATATTGATGTGTCAAATCTGTGTTTTGATCTTTTTGACACGACTTTCAGATTTTTCTTTCTGTTTGAAGCCGGGAGTGATTTTGGAATGATGTCTGCCACTTACAGGAGTGATATGTCTCCATTCCCCAATTTCCAGAAATAGAAGTCAGCTTATTCTTAGTAGATGCAGCCTGATGGGCATAGTGCAGGTGCAACCTACTTCAGAGGCAAATTTTGTGTATCGTCATCCCATACCAGGAGGAGATGGAGGGGATATTAGTGTGGAATATCACCTTGCCACGTGCCTGCTGGAGAGTCCCTAGCAGAACGTGATTTCCTTGGTCATGCTGTGTCCTTTCGAAGGTCCCCTTAAGCTGTCAGAGTGGCATGAAGGTCCTTCACATACAAACCAACATTTCTCTCTGTGTGATTCTAGTGGGACCCCAAGCAGAACCCAGCCTGTGCACTCCCCCGCCTGTGCACCAGCCTTATAAAGTTTTATATATACTTATTTATTTATTTATTTTTAATTCCAGAATGAAAAAAAACCTCAACATTCTGGACCTTAAAAAACTTCGAATACATTCTCAAGATTTAAGAACTATTTAGCAAATAGTAAGGGTGGTGTATACATTTCTCATAAGTATTTTACATATGGCTAAAGTTTAAAGAATTTGTAAAATGTATTCACTAACCAGAGTGACTTTCACGGAGGAAGGATCAGTAATTGTTCCCTATGACACAGATAGGGCAGAAATGCAGGGTTTCTAAATGTGACTGCTGAGACATGAGAGGCAATGCCTTAATTTCAGATGCTGGAAAACAGAATTTTCTGCCTTCTTCTTTTTCTCTTTTCATCAGAAGGGGCAGTGCCCCTTTCTGCATTGAATAACTCATGCCAGGGGACAGCAGGAATGGCAGAATCTTTCCTGCTTTGAGGATTCACACTCTCCCTGGTGCCTTTATATGTGAAAGGAGTCTCCCAGGAGCAGGCTGGACACCTGAGTAGAGGTAGCAGCAGAGCCTTGAATTCATCTTTCATCTGCAACACTGGGGTATGATCTTTTGAAGTGGCCAGCTGCTTGGGGCTTTTAAGGCTCACTTATGTACATGCTAAATAATATTTTCTATTTCTGGAACACTGATGCAATGTCTACTAAATTCCACTATGAATCACACTTTCGTTTAATAGTAAAGCAAAGAAGAAATTAAATCTGTCCAAGATTCAGGTAAAGTCAAACATGCTAAACAAATAATGAAAAAAATAATACGGCAGTGAGGGAGTAAACAGATGAGGCAAGATGGAGAAAAACATTCCTACAGAGTCACAGCAGCAAAAATATTTAATTTTAGCTTACTTGAGTAAAAGGCCTAAAAATTGAGAGACCACAGTTTTAATTAACAAAACCCCCAAAATATCCTAGCTCTTTTGCTAATCTATGCTCATAGATGTAAGTGACAAAAAATATGGATCTTAATTCACACCTGACATTGTAATGTGCTAGAGGTATAGAAAAGGGAGGAGGAACTGAAAACTAACATTTTATGTAGAATGTCTGTGGACATTCTACATCAACTGAACTGAAAACTAATATTTTACGTAGAATTCCTGACTTGGGGAATTCGGGGCTTAGCACAACATTTCATTTTGTGTCACTTTCATACAGCAAATAAGAAAGTTTTTACAGAGAGTTTTCTCCATGCCTACCACTTTGCCTCATGTTATCCTTGATAGGTTCCAGATGAGATTACTTTGAAGTGGTTTGGGGCTTATATCCCATAAGCCTTGTCTCTGTGGCAGCCAAAGGTTGAGCAATTTTTGTCTAAATTAGAGGTTGCTTCTGTGTGACTTGTCTAAATTCAGAGAGTAAAAGAGGAGTGCTACTCTCTTGGAGATGTGTGCGGATTTCTGTCTCTTGGGCTGCAGAAGAAAAGCAAACTTCTCTTGAGGCTGTGTTTGTGATTGCCGTGCTAGGGCACACGCCAGAGCGAATGCAGGCATCAGGGGCCTCTGCAGAGGTAAGGGCTGTGCTACCCATGCAAAGAGCTGGCCAAGGCAGCCTCCGTGTACCCACAGGTTATCAGAATGCCACTCTGGGTATCAAACTCAATCAGAACTTGGTTGAGGCTCATATAAGGTTGTGTATAAAAGATGAATTATCGATCCTTGTATTTCTAGATGCAGTTTGATATCCCAGTACTGTTGGTGGTGGGGAATTGGTGTAGATCATATGCTTGTGTTTGTCTTAGTTTTGTTCAGGTTTTTTTTGTTTTGTTTTGTATTGTTTCTTATGTTGGACTCTCCTTCTGTATTCAGACTTCAGACAAGTGTGCAAATTTTCATTAGGGAGGTGTTCTGCCTGCATTTACTCCAGGAATGGGTTTGATGGTGTTAGATGTATGATTGAACTCAATTATCATAAAAGTCTTTTCGAACCTAAATTATTCTGTGATTCCTAACTTTACAAAACGTGTGGTTTGTTAGCTCCACCACAACTTCCATGCCTCACCTTCCAGCAAAACTAACAAGAGTCCCTTTCAGATGGGATTTTGATTTATCAGAAAATGAGTGATAACAGATCCGTTATTTTCATGCTGTGATAATGGTTATAGCAGACAAGGTCCAGCTGTTTTATAGCAGGGGTGGCTGCTGCAATTACAGTCTGTGTAAACAACTGGCCAGAATCACAGTTAAAATTAGCTTTTAACAGCAACTCAGACAGAAATAATTATCTTTCAACTGAGGAGCACCTTCTAGTGGTCTCGAGTGAACATGGCAGCTAGCTAAACAGTACTCTAAATAAGGAGAGCTAACTATAAAGAATAGCAATGCATATTTCAGTACACTATTTTTATGGTTAAATTGACGATTCATTTAAAAACAAAGGAAAAAAACAAGTCCGAGTAGAGAAAGTATATACTGGAAAAAATGAAAACATTTTTCAATTACAATATTTCCTGTTTCTCCCCTCCTCCTTGCTGACCTACTAGTTTACTAGCTTTTTATAAAGCTACCTTGAAATAGTATTTTTGTATGTTCTACTTGTAACCTACCTACACTTTGGCTTTCTTATTAATGAAAATTTGTCATTATACACCAGCTCCAAAGGAAATTTGCCATGGAAATGTTACTTTGTTAGGGTTCACTGATCATTAACGCAGTTTCTCCAGCCAGATTATTTCTAGTAAATACAGATTTTGCAATATAGTATTTGCCCTGGTTACTTTTGCAAATAACATAGTATAAAATTATTTAAAATTCAGATTTTCCTAAATTACTACTAAATTTAGAGGCTATGACAGTTTAGTCTAGTCTGTGGCCTCTTTCAATTTGTATGTAGTAGATAATCCTTTTTGGACGTGATTATATAGTGTACATAATACAAATGAATGATGCGATATTTCTAGAAAGGCAAATTAATATTAATAAGCAATGCTTAATATTATGTCACTGCAGGATATTTGTGCATTAGTGGAAGCTAATTCTACGAAACATATTCGTACTTGAATTTTCATTACATTTCTCTGAATTTTGCAATTGGGTGAAAAACATCAAGTACAAAAACTCAGATTTTTCAGGTGGTTAAAAGGAGACATAACTATTCATTTTTTTTTTACTCTATGGACACTATAAACATATTCCTGAGTTATCAAAGTAGGGAACTTGACCATTTTTTCTGAAGAAAATTTTCAGCATTTGGAAACTTCAGCCCGAAGCTGGACTAAGTCTTGAAAACGTTTTAACCCATGAGAGCTGATTTTCTATCATTTGTTTTGGTGGTGCCATTATAAAATATGTTTGTTGAAATAGCTGCTAATTTGGTATCCTCTGTCCCATGCTAGGCGGGCAAAGACTAGTAAGACAGAGTTAATGGTGTTTTGGGGTTGTTAGCCACTTCTGTAACTGCAGGGACAATATTCTGCAAAATACTGCAAGTGCTGCACAATCACTTGTTAGAAGTACAACTGCCTAACCATAAGACTGGTCCAAGTCTGGCAGAATAATGATCAGCCTTCCTGTGTAAGATCTGGGCAGCTTGGAACACCTACTAGTTCTGACATAGGACTGGATGAACTGATTGTATCCCTTTTTGGTGCTCAGACAAGTGTTGGTCTGGATGCATACACAGGTGCCAGTTGAGAAGTGTTCAGCTTATGAAACAACAGTTTTTCCTGAGCCTGGAAAGGCTCAGGTCTATGTGCATACCTCTGTATTCCACTGTGGGCTAGAGAGCATCTTTTTTGTCACTGGAATGTGCTTCTTCTTTGTCCCACAAAACCAATTCTCCTCTTGTGTTTTGCACTGGAAACACAAACATGCTCAATAACCCCTGGGGTCCCTGTTTGTCCACTGTGAGATCTAGTCACAGTCTCCATAATAGACGAGAGAGTTGCAAATATTTATTGAAGACAAAAAATAAACCCCATGCCTAATCTGCTTTGTCTCCTGACTCAAATTTCTTTATAAATGTTTCTTTTAAAGGGCTGTGTAGTAGATACATTGTAAGCAATTCTATTTACTATTAAAAATAAGCTTGTGAATTGGCTTCAGGAGAAAAAGAACAAACAGTATAGAAAAAACCCCTGATTATTTTGACAAGTAGTTGCAGAGCATCATTAAACTGGTATTGAAAAACAGACATTTCAGCACTGCCCTTCAGAGTTCAATATCAGCATTATACAGGCTATAAATACTACTATGTTTCTTTTATCTGCTGTGAAGTTTGGATTCCAAAGAATTCAAAGAAGGAAAATGTAGTTTCTGGAGGCATGACATGTATGGTGATAAAACATTTTAGCTCTAAAATTAAAAAAATAAGGAGGATCATGAAATTACTTTTGTAGGTCTGGCAATTAAAAACCCCTAAGTTTCTTAAAAATGCTAAAAATTCTAAAAGAATAAAGAGTGTGAACATATAATAAATACTTACACGCCCTTTAACCAACTTTTTTTTATTATACAGTGAGGCTGTTTAAAGAGAATTATTTTTTCACATTTATTTTGTAACCTGGGTTTGAGTCACATAGAATTAAAAAAATCTACACCTCAGGAACAAATGAGATAGCATTTTCTGTTGCTAACGCAGGGTTTTCAGTTACTTCCCCACTAGAAAATGTTCTAAAACATTACAGGAAATCAATATCTATTTTTACAGGTTTCCTTTAATCTTCATCAGCACAACTGTCTAAATCTGAAGTAATAGTAAATTATCAGTAATAGTAAATCATCAATAAGATCACGTCCTTGAATTAAGATTATATGCTAAATCTCTATAATGGAAATTGAGACATGCAGAAAAATTCAGAATTAAGCCTGCCTACTACTAATTCTGGCATACCTTTAAGTCTTCCCTCATTATCTGCATTTTACAACTCTTCCAAATCAGCAGCCTGAAGTACTGCTTCTAGGTAATAGCCATGACATTATTGCAAAGCAGAGATGTGGTGCCTTCAGGACCCCCCCTGCAACGTTTGATATGGCAGGTGGCACTGGCCATCACCGCCCTGCTCTTGCTTGCCTTTGGGTAACCCAAAAACTGAGAAAAGAAAATGTCAGCTCTTTCCTTGCAGCAGCAAAAGTCCATCCTCCTGATCTTGTTTTGGTATTAAAAGATGAATGTGCATTCTTTTGAACAATTCTATTCTTTTCTTCTTTGAGAAATAGCAGGCAATCTTTAAAGGCTGTGTGGCATTTCTAAAATGGCATTTCTTTCTCTAAGGAAGGCAGAGTGCTATGCTTTTCACCTGTGTGCACTCCTGCAGTCTCTAGTTCAGATCAGACCCTTAAGACCACCAAAATCAGGTGAGACAGGCTGCACAAGAAGCCCAGTGGAAAGACATCTGGCTACAGACATCAGTCTTCTGCCTGGTGGGAAGCTGGAGATCCTAAGTTCCCATTGTCTTAGCACACAATGTTCCGTGCGAGGACATCAGTTTTCCAGCCAGGTCAGTAGCTGAGACCTTGACTGGTACCTTTTGTGACATCAGGCTGCGTTTTACCTTAGACTGCAAAAGCTGAGAACTGCAGTGCTCCCTGATTAAGGTTCACCTTTCTCAGCTGGAGGAAGCCCCATCTATGCTGAGTCATGTGAAGTGGAGGGGACCGAGCTGGTAAGTGCCAAGCTGGGAGAAGTCCTGAAAGGAGAACTTGGGAGGGCTGTGGATTTGATAGGTCCCTGCATGAGGGCAGAACATCCCATCATCTCTTCATTGCAGGCTCCAGGCAGAGCAGAGGGACACTTGGCTACTCAGTCTTGGATGTTTCTTTAAAGCAGGAGCAGAGAAGCTACATTTCTTTACAAGGCAGATGGTGGACTTAGCCATATCACCTGCCTCTGCTGTGGCCGGCTGTAGAATCAGTCTAGGCATATTTTTCTCCTGCCTAAAGAGATTTGACTTGCACAGATGAAAGCAATGTACAATGGTGAAGTATTTTAATAGCATTTGGGCATTGTCTGTTACAGTTTTTTGCCAAGTGAGACGATTCAGAAGCATGGCAAGGAAAAGCTTTGATAACAGCACACATTCATTTATGTATATTGAAGAAAAAACCAAACTTTCAGGAACATCTGAAAATTTTTTTTTAAAGTAAAGTCCTGTCTTAATAAGTAAACATTTCATGTAGTTTCTCTGTGAGATAAAAGTATTATAAAGAAAATTAGAGAAGATAAAGATTGCTTTCCTTAGCAACTTTGGGAAATTTGTAGCAAAATTTCTCTCTTCAACTTAGAGACTTTTGGTTTAACAATTTTTTCTTACAAAACAATGCTGAATTTATAATAGTAAAGGAGAAAGTTGTTTCTCTGACAACAGCTGAGCATGTACATGAAAGGTTAAATCTTTCAGGCCATGGTCTATCTTGTGTTCATTGAATGTATTATGAAGATTATCTAGAATTCATCTATTGTCTAGAATATCTAGATAAGCTAAACAAAAGCTGCCTAGACCTTGCAGTCAGTTTTGTAGCCTAATACATTATTACAATGTACAGTAATGTGTTTAAACTTAAAATAGTTAGGTATTGAAGTGGATACCATGTCCTCAGATTTAATCCAAACAAAGATCTGTGAGAAACCAGTGCTACAACATACTTGTCATAGTAGAATATCTTTACTTTGGCTCTTGGCTGTTTAGTTTATTTTTCGTTTATTGTAGCAAAATGGAATAAACATTTAATTTTATTTGTTTTTGTCATTCTGGTAATATTATTATGTCATCTGGGTAATATTATAATAAAACATTTTAGGAGCATCTATTTCAAAGTAAAAATATGACCAAGTAAATATGAACAGATGTCTTGTGCCTTTCAACTGTTACTTTGCAGAAAATCTTTGATTTCAATTAGGACAAAATTAGCATTAGATCAGCCTAGTTGAACAAAAAAGCTCTAAAAAAGTGTGTTTAATTGATTATATAACCATTTATAATCAGGAAAACAAATGTCTAGAATCCTTGTCAGCTAGTAAAGTATATTCACAGCTGAGTATCATGAGAAACAGGAATAGCTGATGGAAGGATTTTTCAAGAGTTTCGTGTCTTGAAGATGGTTTTTTAAAGATTATGTAGTGTTTTTAGTCTCATCCCAGGACAAAGGCATGTCGTGTGAGATTTCCAGGCTGGGAGAACAGACAACAGAGGCACCATGGCACAGATGTGTTGTGTAGCAATGCCCTCATCTGCTTTTTTCCACTGTTCTTCATTATTCAGGGTTGGTTGAGAGTAATCTTTTTAGAAACATGAGGCTATTTCTTTTTTCTTTCCCCTTTTTCTCTTATGCCTGTGAGCGTCTTGGGACCTCTGTTATAGATTGATTTACTGATAGATAGTTAATGAGTTTTATAGAACTGCATGGACACAGACAATGCAGGCAGGCATGGAGGCAAGGATTTGCTTATGTAACACAGTTTATTTCTTATTTTTCTTTAAGTGGGACACAAAAAGGAGCAATGCAGAAAAATGGATTGTATTAGCATCTCAGAGTCCAAACAGTTTGTCCCTGTTCTGCAGGTGAGCCCAGAACAGTGAACTGAGGAGCCTAGGATACCTATCTTACTCAGTCTCACAAAAGTGAACTGGAGGAGTCTCCAGCTTGCTCCTCCTTGTTCCCAATGAAGGGGTTGCTGGGGACCTGCTGCCTATATCTCTTGCTCATATACCTGGGGGGCTGAGATGATCAAAGAATACACAACAGAAATCAGATAAAGTCATGATAAAGCCATAGAATCATTTAGTTTGGGAAAGACTTATAAAAGCGAGTTCAACCAGCACTGCCAAGTCCACCATAAGATCACGTCCTTGAGTGCCACATCTACATGTCTTTTAAATACCTTTGGGAATGATGACTCAGCTGCTTCCCTGGGCAGCCTGTTCCAATGCTCAGCAACATTTTGGTGAATAAATTTTTCCTAACATGCAATCTAAACCTTGCCTGGCACAACTTGGGGCTATTTCCTTTTGTCCTGTCACTTGTTATCTGGGAGAAGAAGCTGACCCTGACTTTGCTACAGCCTCCTGTCAGGGAATTGTGGAGAGTGATAAGGTCTCTCCTGAGCCTCCTATTCTCCAGGCTAAACAGCCCCAGCTCTCTCAGCTGCTCCGCATAAGACTTGTACTCCAGACTTTTCACCAATTCTGTTGTCCTTCTCTGGACACTCTCCAGCACCTCAATGTCCTTCTTGTAGTGAGGGGCCCAGAACTGGACACAGGATTTGAGGTGTGGCCTCACCAGTGCCCAGTGCAGAGGGAGAATCACTGCTCTGGTCCTGCTGGCCACACTATTGCTGATACAGGCCAGGTGCCACTGGCCTTCTTGGCCACCTGGGCACTCAGTAGCTCATGTTCAGCTGCTGTCAACCAGCACCCCCAGGTCCTTTTCCTATGAGCAGCTTTCCATCCACTCTTCTCTCAGCTTGTAGCACTGCATGGGGTTGTTGTGACCCAAGTGCAGGACCAAGTCCTTTGCCTTGTTGGGTCTGATACAACTGGCCTTGGCCTATTGAGCCAGCCTGTCCAAATCCCTCGGCAGGGCCTTCCTACCATCCAGCAGATCAACACTCCCACCCAGCTTGATGTCATCTGCAAACTGACTGAAAGTGCACTTGATCCCCTCATCCAGATCATCAGTGAAGATACAAAACAGGACTGGCCCCAATACTGAGCCCTGGGGAACCCCACTGGTGCCCAGCTGCCAGCTGGATGTAACTCCATTCACCACCACTGTTTGGGTCTGGCCATCCAGCCAGTTTTTTTACCCAGCAAGCTTGGCACCAGTCCAAGTCATGACAGCCAGTTTCTCCAGGATAATGCTATGGGAAGCTGTCAAAGGCTTTACAAAAGTCCATGGAGACAACATCCACAGCATTTCCCTCATCCACCAAACAGGTGAGCCTGTCATAGAAGGAAACCAGGTTAGATATATATTATTTCATTGTAATTTTTATCTTCTGAGTTGGCTGAGGTCTGGATTAACTCTTGCAAAAACAGATCCCTGCCTGTTTGCTTCCCCACTCCTTCCCTGCTCACTGGCACAGCACAGTAAATGCTCCTTGATGCTCTCCCAGGCCCATGATGACAGTCGCTGGCATAGCTCCATCCTGTGTGCCCTGGACCACGCAGCTCTTTTGGGGGGTGATGCTGACAGAAGGGGAAAAAGCATTTCATTTTGCATCTTTCTATTTGAGTATACTGCACAGTTCAGTCACACTGAAAATATAAATGTCATCCTTACTTAGTTAAATGTGTTTTATGTTCTAATTACCTGACCGGAGTGAAAGTTCTACCTAGTCTTGTTTTGGACTTTTTGACGGACTCACATTTATTTTAAAGCATTTCCTTACTGTTGTCTTAATTTTCTCTTTACACTGTGAAATGCAGGCAGAGAAATGCTAGACTTTTCTGCAATATGCATTTATGCTGGTAGCCAAAGGCATTGCATATGAATTGTGGAAGGGTGTTTTGTGGAGCTCTGTAATTATTGTATTTGTCTTCAGCTCATTGGAGGCTTTCAATCCAAATTTTAATCAAAATTTTTAATTTTAGTCTTTCCAGCTCTGGGTGCGTTTGAGCACAATCTTCATTTGTAGGTTTTGTATGGCAGCACTTCCAAGAGGAAACAAATCCAACTTTTTTCCAAATTCAGGAAGTGAGTTTGATAATGTTTTCTACAATTTCTTTGGACTTGAGTGTTTCTTTCTTCTTTAATGACATATCTTTCTATTGACAGTTGCTTATTATGTAATAGTAACATTAGCTTATATGTAGTAGAGATTACCCAGTGAGAATAAAATTAGCTGTCTGAATTGAAAAACAACTCATTTTCTATTAAAAATCTCAGGAAATTTAGACAAGTTTCTGGTCTACGATACTGTTGTCTCTCCTGAAAAAGCTCACACTTTAGAAACTGAGTAGAAGATGAGATTTCCTGCTTCCCAGATTATTTGTGTCTTTAAAGATAGATTGAAAGATAAAAGTGGCAAGTGTTTGATTTTGGAAATAGTTTACAGTCTACAAGCTTGGGTGCAACCTGGTTGGAACAATAAACTCATTTAGCCCAGAGCTTCACACTAATCTCTCCTTTTCTATCCTCTTCTTGCTGAGATCACCTTTGTTAGTAAATGCATTGCCTTTGTTTCTGTATCAGTCTGAGGTGTATGTGTATACATGTAGTTAATTGCCCATGGGTGCCCACTCATGAGTTAAAAAGGTCTCTTTTAAGCAGAGAAGCCAATGCAATGTTAATAATTTTCTCATGTTTCCAATAGACAATTAAATTAAAAAAAGAAGAATATTTTTCTTTTAAAGTAAGAAAAATTGAAATATTAAGAAATATCAAAGGAAAGAAGCAGTACTTAGAATGAGATGAGTACACATAAGCATGCAATTTCTCTGTGGGATTCTTTGAGTGTACTAGTACATCCCAACACTTGTAAAGTGTTTCGAATTATCAGGACCAGTTTCTTTTCTTGTCACAGTTACAGACAATTAAAAAAAAAGTTGTTCTAGATTTTATACAGATATGTTTAGTAAATACAGCTGAAATATAGAACAAGAGAGATTCAATACCCAGGTAGAATAGAATAACTTTCTAATACATGCAAGGAGAAAATTATATCAAAACTGTGGAAATTAAAGAATTAAGACACTGTACAAAGTACATTAAAATCTACTTTGTCATCAGTAACTTCTGAAAGTAAAGCTAATGTGCTCACTGATACATGGGCTTTCATAATTAACAAGGTAATGTGTGGAACTTGGCAAGAAAACAAGTCAGCAGGTGGCTGATTATTGGAACATGATTATTTTGCCCATACAATGTGATGAAAGAACACATATTTAATGACTCTTGAAGGTGGATGTTCTGATGACTGTTGTGCTGGTTGAATGATTAAAATGCATTGTAGACTAATTATCTTGGACTGTCCCAAAACTGTGATGCTAAGACCCCAAAGGAACAGGAGAAGAAGCACTACTGTATAGTGGCATCTCTTACCTTTCTGCAGCTAAGACACCTTTTTATTTCAGAGCTTTTCCAGTGCACACTTCTCCCCGTTGAGGAGTTCAGAGTTCGTGGCAGAACACGGGCTCCCCTGAAGCAGAACACTATTTAAACACCTGTAGTTGCCCGGGGTTTGGGGGAACCCCTGCTGCCTGGGAGAAGACTTAGCAAAGCTCTCTAATCCATGCATGTTTATTTCATTAGCAGATTCACTGTGGCTCTATCTTCAGGGACTTTATCTTACTATTTATTTTTTGTTTGTTTTTTTTGGAAATGTGCTGCACTTTCCTGGGTTAATGAGGTTCCACTGCCAGTGGAATTCTAGTGCAAGCAGCATTAAAATGAAGTACCTGGAGACAACCTCTCTGCAAATGCTCAAGCAGTTCAGCTGTAAGCATTATGACAGTTATAAATCGCACAATCACAATCACGGCAGCACTTACAAACAGATCAAGAAATAATTAGCAGAAACTATCAGAAGGCCCCTCAACACTATCTGCTCTTAATCTCACTGTATTTTTCTCATTCAGAATTAAAGGAGCTACTCAGAACTTCTCATCATTTTTTATTCCATCTTGCGTGTACATACAGATAGAAGTATTACATCACAATAAATTAGGATATGACAACAGTATTTAAAATGCCAATTCTGTACATCTAGGAGCTGCTAGTGTATCTTTTCATGTTAATTTTTACTCTGCATTTCTGTGTATTCTTGTATATCTGTAGAATACAGGAGGCCAAATACTAAATGGGTCTGATGACACAAAGACAAATGAGCAGCTGGAGATGCAAGCCTTTGTAGACTGGTGTTTAAGTCATTGTTCTTAGGGACAGAGTGATGTCCCTTACCCTTCCTGTCAGACAACAACAGTGCTGGCATTTGGAATGACATTTTATACTTTTAATTCTTTGATAGAATGTCTTATTTGCTATTGTAAAAATGATTGGGTCAAGGCAACTGTTGGTGCTGCAGATGATCTCCGTGACTTTGTAAATGGCACTTAATGTACTTATATTCCCACAGGGTGGTTGACAATTAATTCTGTTAACTAGTATCACCATCATCATAACATGGTAAGGTATGAAAGAAACAGCAAATACAATCATAGCAGCTGAAATCAGTAACAGAGGCCTAACAAGTCTGTTCCTTCTTTGCTGACGTTTACTGAGTTGTAGTAAGGCTTTGAGAGTCAACACATAGCATGTAAAGATGACTGAGGCTGGAATTAGGAATCTCAACACAATTTTGGAGAGCGTGAATGGCACTGCAAATTGTAATGGTTTTTCAGTGCTATCCAGGTAATGTGTGCTGTCATGCTGTCTTCTGGCTGCAACTGTGTAGTAAATCTCAGGCATTGACGCAATCACAATGAAGATCCATACCCCGATGGTACAAAACACAGCCTTTTCTTTGTCCCACCATGTCAATGAAGTGATGGGATGAACAGCACCTATGTATCTGTCAAAGCTGATGAGTGTCAGGAAATACACACTTCCATAGATATTAATACTAAAAAATAGCCTTATGATCTGATAAAATGCTTGACTGAAATAGACAGCTAACTTCTGGATATTATAATATACTGAAAACGGTGCCATGAGAGTCCAAGTAAAGTCACACAGTGCCAAATTAAAGAGAAATATGGTATTGGTAGTCCACGTCTTCATGCAGTAAACATAATGTCGTAGTGCAAGTATATTGCCTAGAAATCCTGTTAATAAAGTGAAAAGGCAAACTAGAATCAGCAAATAACAGTACCACTCCAGCTTAGGATCTCTGTTGCAAATGAAAATAATGCATGTACCATTCATCATCTGTCCATGGAGTATGCCTGAAGGGAAAAGAGAGACCAACAGCCTTTAAAATAAAAATTAAGTTGGATACATTGAATTTAAAATTCAAAAATTAAAAGTTAGATTCAGTATGTTTGAACTAGCAAAATTCAGAACATATTATAATGTACAACCTCTCTCCTCTATCTGAAAAAACCTGTAAAGTCTAAGTAGGTAACACAGCTTACTCTACAACACCCACAGAAGCAGATCTTCACAAACTTACATGCAACACTTTGTATACTTTCCTCTATGCTATTTACTGTAGTGTACGATGGATGAGAGAAAAAAAACATGCGCTCTCAAGTGTGAACAGTGTCCCTTGGCCACTAATGTGTCTGTATCTATCTTTGGAAAAAGCAGAGGAGGTGACAGAAGGACAGTAATTGGCCCATGCTCATTCCATCATTGCTTTGATTGCCTTGAGTATCCATACGGGGCCTAGGGGCAAGTTTAACGTGGGCAGCTGTGCAGTGAGCTGTGACTGAGATCAAAAAAACAGCACCAAAACAAATGAGGATGAAATTCTGCTTTTAGTGAAGTCCATAGAAACTTTTCCATCTATAGTGCTAGACAAAGTGCTTTTTTTGGATTTTTTCTTTGATTTTCTTCTGTAAATATTTGTTCCAGGATTAAAGATTTTGCTGATGGTAGGGTTAGAGAATATTCTTTTTGTCTAACTCTTTATGGCCTACTTTTTATCAATTCCCATTACAGAATATGTGGAATATAGATCTGCAGTGTATTTTTCAAAGCAAGTTTTTAATGCTTGTAAATTCTTATGCTTAATTCTAATGATTTTTTTGCTCCTGATAAAACCGAAGGCTGGGATATTGTCAGAATGAGCTGTCACCAGCTGCAGTTTGAAATGTTTCTAGAAAATTCCCAAATGATGTAGTAGATGCCAGACTGTGAGGTCTGTCCAAGTAGAAGCTTTGTATGAAGATCATCCAAATAGCAATTTATAGATCAGAGTCCTCTTCGGTGCTTGCTAGGATGACAGAATAACATTTTCATCAGTACAGGCCACACTTTGAATGGAAGAAAGGACCTTTTCAGAAAGTTATCGATTCACTGAAAATTTTGAAACATCTTCAAACATTAAGTTGGTAATAGTGTTTTTTTTCTAACATAATGTTTTGCTTTCACGTCAAGCTTAATACAATAAGACTTTTCCAAAGATATGTTCACATACACAGGTCAAAAGATAACAAACAGGAGCTGCAGTGAAAACCTGCTAAATAAAGACTGCATTATTTTGCTTTGCAAATTTATAGTCCACTCAGTTACCTGACAAAAAGCTGGTTTAGACTGTACTCAACAAAATTAGAAGGGAAAGTGGTTTCTCCAGAAGCTCAGCAACAAAGGCAGTCAAGTGGCTTTCCAGGAAATGAATGTAAGATAGAAAACCATCTGTTCTACTCACAGTGTATTTCACAGGTGGGGAGTGTTTGTTCTATAAATGTATTTTTTAAAGTATTGAAGCACTGGACTTTAACCCAGGGTAGATATATTTTCCCTTCTCCTTAGCCTTTGCCAATAAAAAAATTACATAAACTTTGTAATTTTTTTCTTCCGCTGAACTTCATAAGATATCCCTGTAAATTCTTTGTAATGTGAAACATAGTTAAGTAACATTTTCTCGTGATATGTTCAATTAAAAGTAGTTTGAATATGTATAGGAAATTTATATTTTCCTAAAATCCTCTTGGCTGGAGTTTGTGTGTTCTTGGAATTGAATGGCGTTTCCTACCTCTCTGCCTTCCTTTTCAATACTTACAAATGGAGGCACCAGACACTTGATTCCAAGTTGCTTTGGCAGTATAAATAAGTCACAAACTGGCTACAAACTCTATGCCCATAGCTGCAGGAGGGAATTGTAATGCCATCAGGTTCCCGATCTCATTAAGCTTCTGGACAAGGGCTATAGGTAGGTGTAAGTGGAGGGAGGCAAACGCCTGTGCCACCCGCTCTACTTTGCTCTAAGTTGGCCAGATAAAGTCTGGATGTGTAGCCTTATGGCTCTGTTAGGGCAGTCACAGACTAGAATGAAACAAAATCCTGTCTCTTTCATCACCTTCAGTTTACTGGGCTGAACTCAGGGCTGAGCTGTGTGAAGTTAGTTATATAGTTGGAGAGGATGGAGCTACCCAGCTGTGTAAGGTCCATTTGGAGCTCAGAGAGTCATTAGAAAATGTCTGTTTGTGTAGGCATTTCCCACATGTCTACCTTGGGATTCCTATTTGAATTTTCTAAAATATTTTTGCTGTCTCCTGTTAATTCCTTGTATTGCAGTAGAGCTTAGAGACCATAAATAAGACTAGGTTCTT
This sequence comes from Machaerirhynchus nigripectus, assembly GCA_013397975.1. Lineage (NCBI taxonomy): Eukaryota > Metazoa > Chordata > Aves > Passeriformes > Dicruridae > Machaerirhynchus > Machaerirhynchus nigripectus. The sequence continues at coordinate 64,432 of VZRQ01010317.1, forward strand.
GAAAGAGTATGTTTTGCAATTGAAGTGAGTGACTTACAGGGTGGACACAGGGGAACAGCTACAGAGAGAAAAAGAACCTTTCCTGAGGTACCTTACTAAGCAAGAGGAGAACACAAGGGGTTTGACCCCCAGCTTGGTGCTATTCCAGGATCTCCTGGTCTTCCATCAGAAAAAATTAAAGCCTTATACAATCAAAGATACAGTCTGACTGCATGCAGAAAAGCAGGCAGCTTGCCCTGCTCTGTGCTGAGGCCATTGGTGCTAGCCTGATGTCCAGAAAATACATGCTGTCATAATTTTCAGAAGTGACATTTTTTAATCTCAGACAATAACAAGTTTTCTGCCTACTGTCTTAGCACCAACAGAATAACTTGAGCTACAGGATATGACTAGGTTGTCTTCACAGTTCAGATCCAAAATTTTGCATCTGTATTTTAAGAAAACTTCCTTTTTCTGAACATTGGAGTATTCACTGCTAAGTCCATGTACTCTTAAGCAAAGCCAGCCAACACACATATGCATATTGTAGTGGGGTGAAATGAGCAACAGCACCATGGCATTATATTGTGCACGACTGAAATCAGACTTGCCAAACTTTGATGAAAGTAGAGTTGGTTTTCAAGGTTAAAAAATACTTCCCATTTATTGAGCTTAATTTTTCAGTTGAACAGTTTCAGTCATTGATGGAGATGACCTTGAACACTAAGTGGGCAGAAAGAGCAGTCCCTTAATGGGGCACCCAGAATTAAAGGAACACATCTGATTCAGTGAGGAGCTGGGTATTAGAATATCACAAATATGCCCAGGAAAGGGTTGAAGTTTATGGTTTCTATCACTCATAATTAAGACAAGAAAGCATGCCAAATACATGGGTAAGAATTTAATATTTCTCTTGTTTCTGCTTCTGCAGTTTAATGAATGCAACCGTCTTATGGGCTGTGGATCTAAAGATACTAGAAAAGCTTTAGTTTTTTAAAAAGGGACCTGTTTGACTCTGTTTTTTATATCTGTCAATTGAGTTGTCTCTTCTCTTGGTCTGGAAAAAAATACTGGTTGGTTACTGTCTGGTTTGTTGCATTACCCTAAAGCCTGAAATCTTCACTACCCTGTGTTCCCCTTCTACTGTTGATGTGCTCTCCAAAGCCTTGGAGCAGATAAAAATACCTGTTTGCAGTAAAAAATTACGTTTTGAAGAAACTTTTGTGGAGCTAGGAAACATTATGATAGGAGAATCTTGATTTTTGTACATAGTTAACTCACAGTTTATCACTGGCAGTTTATCATTCATATGGCATTTAACTTGCATTTTCAAAGGTCCATTAGGCTTAGCACATTTATCTGGGGTCTTTTAAATATATAATTGTGTATGTGTAAATATATCCTAATAACCATCTTCTTTGTCATACCTGTTGGGGTTTATTTTACATTTTTAATAATGTCATAATAAGCAACTAATTTTTCCTGAAGTAAGAAAACAAAAAAAAAAGCTTATTTTGTGCAGTATTATTCCCTATCTACTTTCTTTTCCCCTTGCTACTTTTTGTTTGCTATTCTTTATGGTAAAAGTCCTAATTTTATGTGAACTGTTTTACTTTTCTGGAATTAGTCTGACAATTTGGTTTGTCTGTTTGCAATTGTATTTTATTCTAGTACAAGTCTGTTCCAGTTACCAGATAGGTTTTCCAAAGTTCTGACCATTCACACCCCATAATATTTGTTATGTGGGCTTTCAAATTGTGACATTTTAGCTCATTTTATTAAAAAAAAGCATTATAGAGAGTCCTAGGTTTTGTTATAAAAATAACAAGCATTTTTTTGCAATTTTTACTTTAACAACTTACCTGTTAGATAGTCATCTGCTACAACCCATTTTTATTTCAACTGAATTGATATGAAAGGATATATAAAACAATGTGAGCCTTAGGTGGATCATGTAACATATTTTAGTTCAACTGTATTTAGCATGTTATACATACCAGTATGGTGGGAAGAATAAGTAATATCTGCAATATTTGTATACAGTTAGGTAAGATGATTGTGCTAATATCCAATTCCTTTCTTCTTTATATATCAGTATTGTGATTAAAGTACTATTTCTTTCATTAAAAAATTACGTTGATTAACCCTGCTTGAGAGTTAATGAAGTCCTATATGGCAAGCATAAGCTACAGTAGAAGGAAAGTTGAAGAATTTGCCTACTGAAGACAGTATTTATGAAGCAGTTATTTTAAGAATATGACATTTATACATATTTGTAGGTATTAATCATGGTGTAATAACTAAATAGGAAAAAAAACATTGCCTTGGAGATTACAGGTGCAATGAATATTTATTAAATCTTTCTCTTACCCGTTTTAGAAAGGTTGGAGTTATCTGTTTTACAGAAGTCTAGATTCCAGGCTGTGTTTTTTCTCTCCATTAATCTGGACCTCCTGAAGTCACAACTCTATTTTGCGAGTACTGTTTATGATCCAAGGTGTCGGTAATACTCCATATGCAATGGCAGCTGTTCAGAGAGCAGGTATCAAACTGCAAGGGAAATACCTTTTATCATTAAGCCCCTCCTCTCAGTAATTCAGGATAATATGCTATTGCCATAGCAGCCTCTGCTTGCTCTTTAGGGAAAGACAGACTTATTGGGCATCCTCAGTTTAGCTAGGCCTGGGGCTGCCATTGTTTCCAGCAGTGAAAGAGTAGAAGAGTCCAGGGGCTTGGGACATACATGTGTGTGCTTGCACTTTCCCTTTCTTCACCTTTCCTCAGTCCCTGAATCCTTGTTGCTGCCCTGCTACTGGAGTGGTCTGTGGACCTATGTTGTTCTGGTTCCATGGTGGAGCTTCATTCAGCCCCCCTATACCTGCCTGTCACTTCTCCTGCCTCATGGCTCCCACACCATTCCAAAGTCTCAGCTTTGTCAAAGAGCTCTCATCCTCCAGCTGCTTAAGCCAGAGCTCACATCCTACCTCTTCAGCCCATAGCCCATGTCTGCTCCATGTCCTCAGGTCTTCCTCCTCCAAACCTGCATCCCCATCTTCAGCAGCACACACCAGTCCTGGGATCTTCCTGTCTCATTGCCTGAATGAGCACTTCAAATTTTTTTATGAATTTCTCCCACTTTATAGCTTTCCCCTGTGTCCAACTCTAATCAGTGCTAAATGTGGACTTGGCAGTTCCGCAAGCAGCTCAGAGAAATTGCCTTCATCCCAGACGATTTCACATCTCAGTCTGCTTTATCACTTCTCTTGTTACTTCCTGTCCAGCTCCTCATATTACTTCTGTTCTCCCTGTTTTGACATCTTCTAGCACCAGACTGCCCTGTCTCCTTGTTAGATGCTGAGCTTCACCTTGCTGCTTGAATTATCCGTTGTCTTCCTTACCCCCTCTTGGCTTCTGCTGTGGCACTCTCCACCTTGCAAAAGCAAATCCCCATCTCTTGTGCTGGTGGGGTTTTCAATACTCTAAAACAATTCTCTAAAGGTAAGAGATGACAGAGAAGAAAAGCCAGCCCAGGAAAAATATGTTTGTAGCAAAAGCATCATAAAAGTTTCACCTAACACCAGTGGTGAGGGTAAGCAGAGCTTCTTTTCAAGTGTCAAGACACACCACTATTCTTTAAAAAAAGGTAGTCTCTGTAGAACAAAGTATAATAACACATCATATGATTAAAGTGATTAGGTCTAAGAAAAGTATATAGTACAAGTTCCTACACAAACTCATAATTTGTGTTCCAAATTAAATTAGGGAAACAAATAATAATTTGTCCGCCGACATATACTTCACACTGTCTTAGACAAGAAAAGATGTCTTAGGCGTGAAAAAGGAAAATTGTGTATGAATCAATAACCTTTTTAAGCATTTGAAACGCATTGTTATGACCTGTGGTCTTTCTCATCATCTCTTAAATATACTGTTACTGAAATAACTGAATAAGTTATTATTGCATTCCCCCCCCCCCTTGGATTGCAAGTAAGTTTTAATTTTGTAGGAATAATATCTGTTCATGATGAACTACAGAAGGGTATTTTGTCTGTGTGATGCTAAATCTGTCCTCCTCAGACACAGTGGAATAACTGGACATAGGAAGAGATACAGTTTAGTACTTTGTTTTGATTTTATTACGATGTCAACATGTATTTACTGACTGATTAAAATACACCTTCCCATAATTTTTGTACCACAGGTCAGTTGCTCCGTTTGAAAATGTTTCGAGAGGACCATGGGTCTTGGATGACGATGTTCTTCAGTACCATCCTCTTCCTCTTCATATTTTCTCACATTTATAACCTGCTCCTCATTATGGCAGGGAATATGAGGTAGGTTCCAGAGTTTATTTTTGTCTCTTTTGCTCTAGAATATACTTTACTGTAAACTTTTTTATTCTTCTGCTTTCTGAATTTAGGTAGAATAGTAATTTACTTGGTTAAGTAGCCAAGAGGATAAAAGTATTAGTTATAAAAAATGGAGTCCTAGACTAATGTTAGCAACTGTTAAATCATGGTACTAATGAACATAATATCTTTTTAAAATTATTATTTAAAATTATAGCTAAACAAATATGATTTGGAGTTAGGGCTGAATGGCTTACAAGATCAGCCATTACTATTGTCCCTGGGGAGGAAGTTCAGAGTTAAAAGAAATTGAAACATCTAAATTTGAGGAAGCTCATGGATACTAAATGGGTAGTATAGTTCTGTTTTGGTTATGTACAATAATATTTGCTGATCCAGTTTGTTTAGAATATTCTTAATTTTTTTTTTCCCATAAGGTGCTCTTACAGAGCAGAATTGTATTTGGCTGAGGGATGAACAGCTATCTATTATATATGGATTTATTTTAAATGAACCTCTTTACATTAATTTTCTGTCTTAAGACCTGCTTTCTCCTATTATCTCAAAATTAAGACCACTTTCATGTGTTGATTTTCCTGAGAAAACCTACATTATTTGTCATCTAATATATACAAAATGAGTTCATTGGATGAAAAAACACAATAATGTTGTTCATGAAAGGCAAGATAGCATCTGAAGACTTCCCAGCAAGGAATAAGAAATCCAGAGTATGTATGAGTTGAAGAACAATGCAAATAATTAAATTCCTTGTTCCTAGCGGAGTACCGGAGCCATACCAACAGAGTATGATGAGGGGTTTTTCATGTGCTGAGGTGTGGTGTGTTACAGATCCTAAGCATGTCAACAAGATTTGCAGTGTTTAAAGTCCTGTAAACAATGTGACATAAAGCAAAAGGTGAGCAGGAGGCAGACTGACTGTCACTGAATGAACATTAGCACAGACCAGCTGGGACGATCATGAGATGGTGACATGAAGACTGAAGGTATTGATTCAAGCCAGGCAGGTAAAGCAGCAGACTCATCGACTGCTTTATGAAACAATCACTGTAATGACGTGATAAATAGGAATAACAGGTGGATAATTAGGATGAGGAAGGGGGGAGCATTGCAGGTTTCTTGCTTTCCTATTTACATAGTCATACCATTATTGGTATTATGTTAAGATTTATATTTGGTATTTCTAATGTTCCATAAACTAAAATCAGCTAGCTGTTAGACAAAGCATTAAGAATTTTGAAAGCCTGACTCGTGTCTGGAAATCGGATTTCATTTGTCCTTGTCCACGTTTCTGCTTCCTGTATCTGTTACAAGCTTCCATTAGCTGCACTGAAGAGATTGTGTGGCCATCAGCATCCACGTCCATTGAAATAGGCACAGTTTAGTACTGAAATAACTGGTGTCAGACAATGTGCCCTCTTGCTTTCTGTGGGGGTGAAGCCTCTCCTTTCCTGGAGCTTATGCCCCAGCTCTGGGTTTGTTGTGATTCTTTTGGGAAGCTGACCATAATGTTCTCAAGGCATTGCACGGCTTTTCTCAAAGTGGGCTGAGGGCTCATTATGGACATGTTTGCTCTCCATTCCAGCAAGAAAGGATATGGAACAAATGGTTTCAGTCTCAGACAACAGAACTTAAATCATCAGTGAAACAGAGGCCCTGGATCAGTCCTCTCAAAGTTGCGGTAGAACAGTGTGTAGTACTTTTGAAAAGAGGGTTTCTACAACAAAAATCATCAAAGCCTACTGCTCCATGTTGCCTTAATAAGATGTTTCAGAGTGGGTTATTTTTTCCTGGGTAATTATAATCCTTATAAAAGCTATTTGCTTCATGGTTTGTACTTCTGTGCAAAAGAACAGCTCTGTCTATATCTTTTGCTGCAGTGCCTTACTGAAATGACTGTCACCAGAGAGACTGGTTTCCTGGTTTCCAGGATGAAGGTCAGAGTTTGCCTGCATGAAGGTTATGGTGTTTGTGGAGAGAAACTGACCTTTGTGCCTGTGGGCTCCCAGGAAACACAGGCATCCCAGATTATCCCAGATTATACACCTTTCAATACAAGGGCTACAAAAGCCTTATTGTCTACAAGACTAAGTGAAAAACATTCTTTTTTTCCTCTTTTTAAAATTTTTTTTGTTTTCTCCTTGCAATGCCCCTGGTTTGCCTTTCCCTAGGTGCTGACAGGAGAGGGATTCTGACAAGTTTCTTTATGCCAGATGTTTGGTCTCATCAATGAAAATCCCATTCTGGCACAGAAGTAGGAAAGTCATACATTGTGCATTATGCCAGCATGGATGATTACAGCAACAGCCCTTTTGAGGGCTTGAGAAACCTGTGATTTGAAGCTCTTTCATGTAACCATATCTAAAAAAGGTATATTTTACAGTTGCCAAAATATGGGGTTTTTTAAAAAGTATTTTTTAGAGACACGTCACATGTGTTTTAGTGCAGCAAACCTAAAAAGTGTGAATATATCTCTTAAAAAAGCGTAGCATAGGGACTGCAGTTTTCAGGGAAGAGCACAAGCTGAATATTGTGTTCAGTTTTGGGTCCCTCACTACAAGAAAGACATTGAGGTGCTGGAGCATGGCCAGAGAAGGGCAAGAGAGGTGGTGAAGGGTCTAGAGAGTGAATCATTTGAGGAGTGGCTGAGGGTGCTGGGGTTGTTTAGCATGGAAAAAAAGGAGACTTAGGCGAGACCCTGTGACCATCTACAATGACCTGAAAGGAGGCTGTAGTGAGGTGGGGGTACGCCTCTTCTCCCAGGCATCTACTGGCAGGGTGGGAGGGAATGGCCTCAAATTGTGCCAGGGTGGTGTGTACTGGATATTAGGAAAAAGTACTTCACAGAAGGGGTTGTCGAGCATTGGAACAGACTGCCCAGAGAAGTGGTGGAATCACTATCTCTGGAAGTGTTCAAAAGACACGTGGCTCTGAGGGATATGGTTAGTGGTAAATACACTTGTTCTAAGTTAACAGTTGGAGTTGATGATCTTGGAGGTCTTTTCCAATGTCAGTGATTCTATAATTATATTAAGAAGTTGCTGGTATTTGAATATATACTATAATATATATCATATATATGTATAAAATATGTATTATACAGCTGTCTGCTGGGTGAAAGCATGACTATTTGAAATAAAAATTTTGTGACAGATTGGAATGTATCTTTTAAAATTGATTAAAACTGATCCACTGTACATTAGGTCATTGTTCTTTTAGTCAGAGCTGAATATCTGTTGACTATATCTGTTATTAAAGTATCATTGAATACTTTTTTAAGAACTGAAGGACTTGGGTGTTTGTTATCTAAGGTCATTTAGATTCTTGAAATTAAGCAGTGATTTTGAGCTGTGTAACAGATAAGCAACATGGCTTATTTATTAAAGGCTGTATTTGAAACCTAAATGAGAGGAGGAAACATTTTTCTGTATCAGAAAGTGTATTGCATCAAGGCCACGTGGTGGCAGCAAAGGGCGCGGTTTAAGAAGCTAAATCCCATGGAAGCATACGGGGATCCTCGCCGTCAAACTTTTTTTTTTTTTTTCCCCTGTGTTTTTCTCTGCCACAAGCAAATTCAGAGCCCTTTATTTATTGTCCCTTTCTTTAAAGGAACTCCGGGTCTGGAACTGTCCAGGGACTGTCCCATATTTTTGTCATTTATATGTGACTTTTGTACACTTGACATACTGAGGTATTCCAAGTCTGTACATACATGTATTGAAGTTTTCCCAACTGTATTGGTTAAAGTAGAGAATATACGGCCTGAAGGAAATCCATGATCTCCTTTGGGAGCCTGCATCAGTAAATAATGCTTTGATGTTTAACAACACAACAATGAATTTTTCACGACATCCAAAAATCAAAGTTGTGACTGCTTGTTTCACAAGTGTCAGCTGTCTTGTCTTAGAGGAAGAGATTTTCTGTTGTCCAAAGGATATTCAAATGCATCAGCTTTCAACGCTGTACAGTGCCATTGAAATAATAGACACAAACCCATTTTCTCTTTAGCTGCACATTGTCACATAACTGTAGCAATAGTACAAATAGTTGGGATTGTCTTCTTTGAGTGTTGCATGTGTCAGGAGAGGGTTTGGTGTGAATTTATTACCTGTGCTGTCAAAAGGTTATTTTTTTTGTTATTCTTTGGTTATTCTTATTAAGCACTAGAATAGAGTACATCTTTTTTTGGTGTAGTTTTATTTTCTCTTACTGGTCATTTCTTTTGCAGAAGAAGTGTGAAATTTCAATACAGTTTACATTACTTGCAGAAATTCCTTAGGAATAAAAGTACTGCTGTAATTAATCTTAGTTAAAATTTGAGTGATTTAGTGAATTGGGACCCAATTACAATCCGCAGCTGACAAATGCATGTAAAGAGAGTTTGCATTTTGTTTAACAAGCTGAAACAAGGAAACATCTATTTATATATTTAAAAGCCACAATAATAGCTTTCTATTAAATACTTTACCCTTATCCAAATTAGTTACTGCTCCTATTCCTTTTTCCCCAGGATACAGATTATTGTGTCCCTGGAAATGTGTATTTACTCAAAGCTTTAAGCTATGTGCTGTTCAGGATTCTGTGCTTTAGTTTGTTTGATTGCTCATTAGAGTAAAGGATTAGTCATCATTAGCATAATTTTAGAGCAAGATTTAGGCGCAACAAAGACTTTGTTTTCCTAACCATCGTTACTATTCTACAGAACAGCGAGGCCCACAGTGGATCTATATTAGGCCTCCAGGATACTTTCATAGCTGTGTCTACCTAGCCATATGTTTCGTGAGTTTTATGTTGATGTATCCTTTGTGTATATTTGGTGTAGCTGTGTATTTATAACGTAGTCATGCTTAATATTTGGCAAAGATTATAGTGTTACACTGTGAGCTTCAGAAAGTTCAAGCTTTTGTAAACTGCTGGAAGGAAATGTTCCAAATCTGTAAGCCCTCCATGCTGTTCTCAGACACTAATCCTTTGAGGCCATCATCAGTCTTTGTCAAACTGTATGTGGAAAACAGGAACTCCCTTAGAATATTTATAGCTTAGAAACAGTATAAGCTGTGACAGGTTTATATTATGTAAAACTATATAGAGGCAGAAAGTTTATTATGGTTATACAAATTAGGGATGTAAAATACTGCCCTAAGAATGCAGTCTCTTAGAGTTTTTCAAGTTAGCCTTTTTATTGCAGGTTGTCCTCCCAGCTGGGATCCTAAGGCACAGGTGTCTAGTAAGATCACAGCAGCAATAGAAACCATATTTTCCAAGTCACTGTGACTGGAAGGTGTCTTGAGCCAGGATTAGTACTTGAAAATCAAAGTAATTGAAAATTCTAAACCACTTCATGCTGTTTCAACTTTTATAGCTAAACCTACTCCCTCCTGGTCAAAAAGTACCTCTCCGTATGCTCTATCTGCCATATTGCTTCTGCCTTCTGTGAAGTAGACTTTGTCAAGCTTTTCCTTCTTCTAAGACAGGAAACGGAAAAGAACAGAAAATGCTTAATTTAGGTGTAATTACAAGATGATGACTCTGAAAACCCAAACCTTCTAACGACCAAGAAACTCATTCCCAAACCACACTCTCTGCAGAGAAAGGGCAAAGGAGGTCTTGCACATCACAAAAAGTTGGCATAGAGTCATCACAGATCCCAGGGAGGATGGATGTAGACAGGATACCAAAGAGCTCTCTTAAAACTCTTTTCTCTCTGAAAGCTATCCCAGGAGTACCTTCTGGTTGTTGGGATCAAAGGCTGCCAAAATCCCTGTGGCACAATTGGCTCTCTGTTGTCCTAAAGTATCTGTAATACAGGTCAATCAGGGTGAGAGCAGTGGTAATCCCTTTGACAGAATGACTGAAATTATTAGGAATTTGTGGAGAACACCAAACAGTGAGAAAAAAATATCAAAGCCAAATTATTTTTTCTGTAAACTCTTTTAGATAAATAACAGGCAAAGGCCAAACCACAGAGGTTCAAGTGACACATATCAGTTCTGGAAGGAGTTCTTTGTGAATTCATGTTTGTGTTAATATGAAATTGTATATGTAAGACTTCATGAAGAAACTTGTTAATTTTCTGATGTTATTTTAAAGCTGGCCATTTAAAAAATGTTTCTGTTCACATCACAGGATAACAAGGCAGATTTTCTCTGCTTTTTGTGTGAGCAATCGCTGACATTTTTTTTTCTTTTTCTTAAGGCAGAGGTAATGGCTACAACATTGCTTTTCTTATTTCATACCCCTCTGTACTGAATTGACGTGTAGACATTGCGAGTGTTTTCCCTTAACCACACTATGACATTGTTGCTGTGGCATTCTCCAGTAGGATTATGTGGAAATGCTCTGCTCCATCAGCTCTCTTGCAATATTAGGAACGATAGCATTGATGCTGCGTTCGTTTCTGGTTTTCTTGCCCATGACACACATGAGTTGAGTCTCCTGAAGACTGAGAAATACTTCTCCCTGACCCAGATTATTGAGTTCCAAAGAGAAAAGCAACCAGGGGAACAAGTTAGTGGGTTGCCCTGAGTTTGCAGCTGAGGCCACGAGTCTGTGGGTAATATCTCTATGTAGAAGGCTGGAGTCCAGAGACGGTTCCTGAGGCCTGTTAGGAGTTAGTCCTTTCAGAATGGTCTGAGTAAAGCATAGTGTCTTCTTTTATAGGATATCATGTCTTTAGGTCATCTCACCTTGAGCTAGAAGATCTGTAAAGCTGTAATCTGCACTTCTAAGAGGTTTTTCCTTTGCCAGGGAAACCTAAAACTGAGGTTTATCTTCTGAGAGGAACTACTGCCAATTTCCATTAGCTGAGGAGCTGGTCCATTACTGTCTTGTTTGCTTTGAGCTTATAGGAGGACACTGAGATAAACACATTTTAAAAATAGAAATTTAATAATGAAAACTTCCATAAAAATCAGTTTTTCAAGAAGAAAAGGTTTCTTGACACTTTTCATCCTTTTTCATTTTGGCTGAAAACCCTGAAGATACCAAGTACCTGGAATAGAAAAATCTGTAGCCCAGCTGCCACCCTAGTGAGACATTTGTTTGCTCTAGGTACTGCTGCTGTATTCTCCTTTTTATCATCAGAACAGAACTGGGGAGAAGAGAGCCCACCTGTCCCCAGCACGCCTGCCAGCAGCGAGGTAGGTGCTAGCAGCAGATGGGGAGGCAGCCTGTTCCCCAGCCCTGTCAGGCTGCTGGAGGGGAGGCTGCAGTTGTGATGGAGGCTGCTGAACACGAAAGCCATGGCAGGGAAGAGAAAGAATTGGAAAGTGCAGGAAGAAATTTTGCAGGCGTTTGGTCTCTCCTGGCAGCGGCAGCAGCAGCTGAGGCAAATCAGACACATTCAGCCCACGTTGTGCTTTCAGCTGCGATGGGGTAACACAGGGCAATGGTCTCTTGTAGTGCCCTTCTGATGGTCCTGGGTACATCAGCTGCCTTGTGTTTGAAGGTGACTGCTTGTGTGAATTAAATTGAGCATTTGAGGTAATTCTTGTCAGATTTTGGCCCTAATACCAGTAGTTAACCTGCTCTTGCTAGAGAGGGCAATTTGAAGTATCTGTTTCCTTCATAATTTAGTAGTACAAGGGATAATGGAAGAAAATAGATAACCAAGTTTGCTTTCCAAGAAAATATGACTTGAGTTTATTTAAAGCATTTAAGATTGCAGTCCCTCCCAAAAGTACATGCATTTGTATGACACATTTTATTGTCATCTTGAAAAATCACTGCACAGACATTTTTATAGAAGTGTCTGAATGTAGCAAGTGATAATGCATGTCTCCCCAATGCTTTATCTGATGGTGTAACCATCAATCACCCTATAAACACAACTGTAACAAAAATAAGTAATCAATTTAAAAAATATTTCCCTGCATTTTTCAGCAACTGCCTGTTTTCTAGGTCTTCTTAAAGGGAATCTCTAAGTGTGATGTAAATAAAACAGTGCTTTAGTGATTAACCTGCGGGGTTATTGCAGTTTTTTTAAAAACAGGATATCATGTGTGGGTGACACCTCTTCATTAATATGTTCATACCTCTACAAATCAGCAGACTAAAAAATGTGCTTGTACATGTGAAGTTATAAATGTTTGATGCAAATTAAAAGCGGACTACCTTTTTCCAAACTAGAATATATTTATTTTTTTATGGAAGTCTTATGGGGTTTTTTTCACCCAGGCTTGTGAGTTCTAACATTTTGGCTATGAAATGGAAGCTACAAACAGTTTATGAGTTTTCAGAAACTCTCTCTCACCCACGGGTATATTCCAGTGAGAGAAAAACAGTTAAAAATATGCAAGTGTTTTAATCTCAATGAATGACATGGGCAGATTGGAAACATTTACCAGATAGTAGAGGGCACAAATTAAGATGGTAGAGCAATACTGCATCTCATTCCTGCTACTTGCTTTATTTTCTCTGATACCTACATAAGTTAATCTGAAATGAATCTAGCACTATTTTCGCTATGGAATTAGACTTGAATCCTTAGTCTTCTCTTAGCAATACTCATAGTATGGAGAAACCTTCATACTAGGCCCCCAACAGGAAAAAAGACATTAAATTTGTGGAGGGAGGAGAAATTTTCAAGATTTGATAACGAAAATTCAGTCTACAAAAGAACTCAGGACCTTTAAGGCTTTCTTCCTTTATTTATTTTTCTTCCAGTTTATTACTCAGATTGCTGTTTTTTTCTCTCTGTGAGTCTTTGTGCCAAATCCTAAGTTCTTTAGTAGAATACCCACTAGGGGATGCAGAATCATTTGCTTAGTTGTAGCTGCAGCCCTCTACCTTCTTTTGCATGTTAACAAGAAGTAGTGTCTTAGACTGTCTTCAGCATTTTTCACAACACTACACATTTTAAGCCTTTTCCCTACTACACTTACCTATAGATTTTGAAGTGAATGTTTTTATTTGCTGTACAGAACAGGGTACAAAGTTTTGAGACAGGACTTACTCCCATTCTTTTATTTCTTTTTGTGCCAGAACTGTGTATTATGTAGTTTCAGCTCTCAAAGGAACTTAACACTCAATTAAGTAGCCAAAGACCAGTTACAGCAAATTGAAGCAGATATTTTCAATAAAACATTGAATGCTTGCTGTGAAAAAGTTAACAAACTGTCTAAAATCCTTCAAGAATTCAAAGACCATTTTGGGTAATGTACAAACAACTACTTATGGTGGTACCAGATGGCAGAAAAAAATGGCTAAATTAATGAAAAGAGGGGTTTTTTTATAATTAATGTGCCCAAAGCTTTCTCCATATTATCATTCTTCAACTAAATTTAGTGTTAAAGCTTCAAAATTAACAGGAAAGTTTCAGTATTATTCAGACAAAATGCAGTTACATCCACTGGGATATTTACCTTGTCCATTCTGCGGGAATGTTCTGTGAAAGAAGGAATGGACAGTATATTTAACTATGGAAGAGTTTGTTTGTTAACTGGTACCTATGTATTTATATGTAGATTCAGAGGAATTGTGAAACAGGAATTAATTCTATAGGTGTATAGCTTTCCTTAAATGCATTACTGGGAGTAGCTATTTAAAGACTTTTTCTCCCTTTTTTTTTTTTAATTATGTAAAACTTTTAATGCAATTCACCATTTTAGGAACGAAAGAACTTAAAAACAGCTGAGAGCAAGAATTCCAAGTTTGAGTGCTGAAGTGGTATTCATACAGGCACACAAAAACCTTAATGTAGGTTAGGATACAAACATTTTCCAATCCAAAAATTCTCCATGCAAAGATTTGTTACAGAAAATCTCTATGTATAGGTTAGAAATATTTTGCCACTTACCAATGCTCACCTAGGAAAGCGTAGGTTAGGAATTTATTTTTAGAGACATTTTTACTGTAAAAGAATCAGCATGACTGTGATGGAGAGCACTGCTGGTTGCAAAAGTTATAACGAAACATTGAAAATGACACAGTTAGAACCTGTCTAAATGGAATCAACCTGTAAAGTGAATTGTGATAAAATGACTTTCAGTGACACAGGCTCTGAAAAGTAGAGTCAAGATGCACAATAGGTTCTCCTTCTTTGAGGTGACCCACTGTAATACCTCCAGTCTATCTAACACATAATAGTAACTGAGAACATAAATTGGTGCTAGGTAACAGCAGCATTTGACACATACAATTAATCCTACAGAGATGAGTAAATTATAATAGAATCAAAAGAACCTTTTTCTAGACTTAAAATGCTCGTGAGGCTAAGAAAGGGAATATTCCTTCAGTACTCTGCAGTAGCAGGAGGATGACACCTTGCTCTGTATGAAGTACAGTGAGGGAACTTGCAGAGGGCTTTTGTTCCTGTCCTAGAGGAGTGAAAGCTGGTCCTGTGTGCACTCCCGGGGCCTCCCTGGGTGGCACGCCCACCCTCAAGCAGTATGACAGCAGAGGCAGAAACCTGCAGTTGTGACTCTGTGACACCAGCTGTGAGCGACCTGCGTGTGCTGTGCTTCCTGGGCTTAGTACTGAAGCTTGAAAGGCTGAATCAGGACTAAAAAAAAAAGCCAAACCCCAAAAAACCAAACCAACAAACAAATAAAAACAACAAAAAACCCCAACAAAAAAACCTAAAACCAAAAAAACCCAACCAACCAACCAACCACCCAAAAAAACAAAAAAAAAAAAAAAAAGAAACTTCACATTAGAGACTTCAGAAACGTATCACAAAAGCCTGAAATTTTCCAGGGCTGAAAATACTCTTCTAAACCTCTGGTCATGTGTAGCAACATGTAGCACTCGGGGTCACAAAGATACCTTTTAGTCTTTTTCAGAGTTATATAGTTGATAATTAAAAATAGTTTTCTCATAACATTTACGCACTAGAAGGGTTCCATGCTGAGATGATTTCCATATACGCAGACAAAAAGATGAGTGGAAGTTAGGATAGGAAAAATGCAGAAAAAAAAAAAATCTGCCAGTAACATGAAACCCAAATTCTATAAGCTGGAGCATAACACCGCCAGAACCCTATGATCTGTTCTTGTGACTCAGAAACATTGATCTTTTTAGATATTTCAGTCTGGGACTTTTTCAAGTAAAAATTGTCTACTTTCTCAAGGAACTGGAGAGTAAATGCTCAGTTCTCATATTGGCAGGGTTGAGGAAAAACTTATTTTTAATCTATTGCTGAAAGCATCCTGTGTCCAGGAGACAGGCTGTACCCCAGGGCTTTTCCACACAGGGGATGTTAAGAGCCAGGTTCTCCTAGTTTTGCTTTGCCTTATGTTGCAGCTCCATAAACGCAACATAAGCATTACATAAGCAGAGTGCACATGGCATCAGAGAGATTTCTTGAATCCTGTAGCTCTGAACATTGCAAAAAATTGAATACTTTCCTCTGGTATTACTAGTTCCGGCTGCTTTTCATTTAAAATGAGAACAGAGTGAAAATGGCTATTAAAAAAAAAATGTTTTCCACAAAGTTATTCTCAGGATTTATACATTAAAAATTACACTAGGCTGGAATAGAGAATTTAAAATATTTTTGGGACCTCTGTGATTCTTAACCTAAGTTTTCCAATTTCACCCCTTCTGTTTACCTTTCCTGGAAAAGGAAAGCTAAGGAAGGAACTTTGCTTCATCCAAAACACTGGTCAGACTTCAGGATTACAGAGGGACTTGGGGCACACTGCTGAAGATGATTCATTGCAAAATAGTTTAAATAGATCCCTATTTTGTGAAGGTCTGCAATTGCCTGGTATTTTTTTGAAACAAAAGTGTCTGTGGTTAAAAGATTCCAGTATGTAATTAGTCTTGTCCATTAAAGGTTAAGAAAGAAGCTGAGTGCGTGTTGTTACAGACGATGCACTGGTGAAGGAGTATTTAAGTAAGACACTGAGGATATCAGGTTTTATTTGAACCCTATGGTTTAAGAGGTCTGACGTGGAAAAGTCTAGTCTCAAGGAAGGAGGAAGAGAAATCAAGTGTCTGTCAGAGAGTGTTTCTGAAAGACACAGCCTTTGAAAAGTGACCCAGTTCTCTAAACCAGCTGGATTAGGAAAGTAGATGATAAACTGCCTCTTATCCGTTTTGCAACTGACTGGTGTCATCTGAGAAGGGAGCCTGGCCCTCATTCTTTTAATGAGCAGCTCACCTTTACAGGTGTGCCCAAATGTGCTGCTCTTTACTCGTGCTTCAAATTCAAAACAGACAGTATGGATTGCACACAGAAGTAAAAAGCAGTGAAAGATAGAAACCCACTATTTCTGTTGAGGTTGTTTGGGTCCCAATGAAAATTTCAAATCAGTGCTATTTTCTTCAGACTGGTTTCCTGATCTGTACTTTTCAGGCTGGGAAATTCAAGAAGAGATATATTTTTTGTTCATTGGATGTTAGAGAAAGGCTTTTTTGGGAGTGAGGTGGGTGGGTCATCATGATAAAGAAAACCAGGTAGATGGATCACAGTTGGCAATACCTGTACTTCTCTAACTGGTGGTTCATGCAGAGATTTTTTCCTTCCATGAAAACCACATAGAAATTCTAAAGTAAGAATTAAGACAGCTAGAGGGCACTGTGGCTAAACATTTGTAATCTGCTGTTTAACAAGACCTGATTTATTTGCCAGACATAAATTGTAATTTGGAATTAACAATAGCTTTGAAGTTACCCCTTGTGTCTTTTGTCATATGTAGAATGCATCAAAATTACTATAAAAATGCTGTTTCTGTCTTTCACGAGCTTTTGAATGAAGAGACAAAAATACACAGAACTGAGTATTATTGAAGTCCCACAAAAGTATATATTGACTACAAACTATATGGTTTCAGTGCCATCTGCACATTTTCAGATGCTGAAATCTTCTATCTATTACTCACATTTGTCTAATTGATAAATAATTTTTAAGGAAGTTGGTATCCATATGTTATACTAAAATCTTTATGTCTGTAAATTTGTGACAGATGAGATATTGCTATATATGTCCAAAGTTGCTTCCCTGAGGAGGGATTCAGTGCAGTACATAAAATATTGCTTTTTGAGTTTGTTTGGTCTGCACTCTGAATGTCTGGGAAACTAAGTGAAACAGTAATAGTTTTCTGTAACCTCCTCAGTTCCTTCACACAGAACTAGCAATATTTCAGCTGTGAGAGGTATCTCTCGGAAATCTTAACAAAGAAAGGTTCCAGACTTTGACTTACTGAGAATGGCAACTCTTGAACACACAAGCCTGGATTTAAAGTCAGATTTTGTTGTATTGATTTCCTTGAGGAATGCCTTTGCCCTTCTGTGACCTCATTTATACCAGGAGAACAACCTACTGTGAATTGGTTCTCATGTGAGTAAAGTGCACCCAGTCTGTCCATAGCTAAACTGCCATGAATTAATCATTCAGGTAACAGATAATCTACTCTAAATCACAAGGTAATCTCTGCTGCATAAGTGATACAGCTAATGGAGAAAATACATAATCTTTACAAAACGTATTTATAAATGTATACCAAAAAGTGTATTGAGGAATGTAAGACTGTGATGAAATTTAAAATTAGTGCTTCAGAGTGCTAGCTTTTGTTTTCTGGGTCAAAATGTTGACAATCAAAGGATGTATAACATTATTTTTCACAATTCCAGAGTTCTTGGCTTAATGCTTCATCAGGATGCAAAATGGCTATGTATAAGGTTCATTAATGCAAAGTTTACATCTAACATGTCTGAATGTTTTTATCTACATAAATCACATACCAGTTAACTGCTGTTATTTAATTGCACCATCTATTTGATGGAATCATTTATTAATCCCACCTAATTGGCTGTGTGCTGGTAACTGTTATCAATTGTGCAGTTCAGCTGGGATTAGTTTCATGCTGGGTGTTGCAGCTGCACCATGACTCAACTCCTCTCTTTTGTCTCTGTTTTGTTCAGGGAGATGACAGTATAGGTAACAGCTGAGCCAGTTATCAGTCTTGGGTTTATTGGTGACTTCAATGCATGCTCAAGGCAAAGGTAAAATGATTTCTGTCCTTAGGGAGTAAGATTTTTCCTTTTTGGGCTGCGTGTGGTTGAGCCTACTCCTGATTCTTGGACTTGTTATTTTCCAGTGTCATTGAAAAATGTGTGTCTGCACCTTTACAGCAGCACTAAGTATATCCTGTAGAACATCTGAGTTTCCAGTAGGCTTGCAAACATTAAATATAGATATTGAATTTCTGTCACCCTACCAATAGTTATTCTGCTTCTCTGACTATTGTAGAAAGTATGCTTTAAAATTTTTAATTGGAACCCACTGTGCTGACTTAAACAAATGATTGCACTAAGTGTATTAAATTCTTTATTTGTAAGATTTTATACCATCTTAACATTCAGTAGTTTTAATTGAAGCTGTCTTATTTTTATCAGTTTGGTTGTTCTTTATTTTCAATGAGAAAACTGTATAATAAACCACCAAAAAGAAATGGATGTTTATTGAGGAACGTATGAAAGAATCAGACTGACCTGCTCAAATCCTTAGATTACAGGGAAACTATCCTGATAATTGATGAGAAGACTATTGATTCCACTCATTAAAATCTAGAGTCTTAAGGTAAAAGTAAACTCTCTATATTAATGCTTTGTCAGTTCTGAGCTATGTTTGAGGCAATTTAACATACAATGGATTTATTTTCTCTCTTTTACCTTCCTCTGTCCAACAGGAAACTTGTTTGGCTCCCCTCTGTCTTGGGGTATAAAGATCAAAACAAGACTAACTCAGGGATTCAGTGCAGGGCATGTTTTAAATAAAAGTCCTCCTAGCAATTCATTCTTCAAAACATGTATTTCATAAGTGTAATTTTCTATAATCCCAGAAGTTCACAAAGAATTGGTTTTCTTTTATTTTTGAGGAAAATTAATGTGAACTAGGAGAATTACTGCTCTGCAGCAATTTTTTTTGCGACTACCTAAACTGTGATTTCATGTACATTTAATGAAACCTGGAAACGGCTTTTATTCTGATTATTTGATAATCTTCTAACCCAGCAAGCAGTTTTCATCTGTGTAATAATTCTCTGTCATTACTGACAATGTACTTTACATCTAGGTATTATAAGACCAAATGTAGAGAAATGCCTTATCTTGCACCTGTTCTTTCCTTGTTTGTGCATCCTAGCCAAATAGAGGGCTCGACAGGCAGGATGGATCCAAGTCTGATTTATACTGATAAAAGTCTTTCCCAGGTAAATGAAGACACAGAGATTGATTGTCAGGCAGTGTTTTTTAATAATCAAATGTTAGAAGAGAACAGTGTATATCCAGTTTCCTGTCTTGTGTGTAGGTGGCATTTATGTGGGTATGAGTGCTCAGTCACAGAGTTCTCGCTATACTGCAGCCTTTGATTCAGGTGAAAGCCCTCCCTTAACCCACTCCTAGGAATGAGCCTGCTTCTCAGTCCACTGAGCTTTGTCTGGGAAGATGTTAGTTATAAAAGACTGCCTTATACTGGGGGCTATTATATATCTCCTTTCAATGTTCACCTGAACATTACTGAATTTGGCAGAGCACAAATATCCCACACCAGAGACACCTGTCCTCTGTCACTAACATGCACTAGGACTGAAAGATGTACTGAAAGAGAAGGTGTTCGGGGCACCTGGCACCCTCAGTGTTTCGGTTGCTTCCATCAGGGCTCATCTAACAGCTGATGAATACCGGGATACACCTTGCACTGCTCAACTTTATTCTGTTCTTTTGGGATTTTCTCACGGCCAGAAGGACTTCTAGTTCAAGCCTTTACTGATGTCTGTAACAAAAGTACCTGTGTTATGAAGGAGAATGAGTGCCATCTCTGTACTGCTGTGTACACTGCATGGCATGAGCTACTTCTGGAGCTACAGAAAAGAGTTGGAAGATGGGAGAATAATGAAACTTGTAAGCTGCACAGGTGAGTGCCTTGCAGGCAGAGCACAGTAGTTGGCTTCTGGTAACTTGCTTAAATATATGATAAACAAATACTGAAATTAGTGCAAGTCAAATGCCCTCAGTGCCCAGCAGCTGACTGTGTTGCAAGAGCCTGGGAAGGAGTTAACAAAAAGATTTGTGCAGGAGGGCCCCAAAGCTCAGGGAGGATGTTTGAATCCCCTGTACTGGCACTCCCTATGCCAGTAAAGAAATTTAGAGGTGGTAGTCACTTTTGAATTTAATGTATTCCAGTTTGATAGGGTTTTATCACATAGAATTGAGTTTCCTTGATCCATGAGTTTCTCACAGTGTTTACTAAGGCCTTTTGAAGCTGTTTACAGTTATGGGAGATTACCTTGTTCCCTACTGCAGGCATTTGGTGTTCAATAGGAGCTGTTTCTTTGTTTTGCTTTATTTTCCCCCCTGGTTTACCGTATACGATACCTGTTTTTTCTGATTGCTGCATTGTAAGAAGTAAAAGTGGCCTAAACTACTAAACTCATTAAAAATCCAGTATTCTGACAGGTTCCAGATAGGTCTTAAATGAAAAGATATTCTTTCAAGTGTCTTAAAGGGATCTGTGTTGATGTTTGCATTGCTTGGTGTCTGCAGAAGTGTACTGGAAAGGAGGGTAAGGAGTAGAATGGCAAAGGTTTTCATGGTCCCGAGTTATTCAGTAGCAAAAATGAAAGCTCACTGCAGAGATACAGAAGGATTTCACAATACTAAGTTAGTAGATGACAAAATGGCAGATGACAAGCTATTCCTTCTCAGGACCCAGCACTCAGAGCTAATATAGGTAGTTGTATAAAAACTGCCTGTGCAAAGGTGAGCAGAGGGCAAGGAAGAGAATGTAAAGAATTACTAGAAAAAGAGCAGAGAACAAGGAATTGCATATAGAACAAAAGAGAAATTATTGGGCAACTGCTCTTTCAGGTAATGCTCCTGCATCTTGAATAACATACATGGTTCTGCTCCCCCTTCAGAAAATAGAACAAAGAGCTCAAGAATGCCTAAAGAAGTGCAGCAAGGATGATCAAAGGAATGCCTTCTGTATCACAAGATGCAAAGTAGACTAAAGTCTATGAAAAGGTCTATAAATTCATGGATGATTCTCAGAGAGAATTAGCTACAAAAATTGTTTATCCTGCTATAAAATTTAGACTATATCAAATGATATAAAAAAACATTCTGTGGAAGTCATTGCCACAGAAAAATGCAGATGTCTCTGTAGATACAAAAGCAATTAATAAACTCATGGAACAAAAGTATACTAGTGTTTTACACACAATATTATCACCTTTGTCTGAGAAAGTCCTTGAGCCTCAGACTGTTGACGTCTGGGAGTCTGTGATGGGAAGGTATCACCTATAGGGTTTCTCTGTTCTCATCATTTCCTTAGTCATCTCATAGAGGTGAAATATTGGGACAGACGGATGTTTGATCTGGCAAAGTACAGCCATTATTGTTATATCTTACAGTTCTGGTTGTACGTGTCTCTCAAATATTTGATCATAATAAAAGAGATATTTTAAAAATGTCATGTTTGCATTAAGCTGTGTAAAAACCACACTGAAGAATGTTACAGATCACATCCCCAATGTGTCCTTTCTACCATTCTCTGAACACAAAATGTATGCTTTTTGAGTTTTCTTCTAAGTAATCTCATGAAAGATAGAAATTCTCTTCCAGATACCATCATGAAAGATCTTATGAAAATCTCATGAAAAAAACTCATGAAAGATAGAAATTCTCTTTCAGATATTATAAGGAGTGATGACCTTAAAAATCCGGAAATGCTTTGGCACTGAAAGAAAATTTAGCAAGAAAGTGGGGAAAAAAGAGACTATAGGCTTACAAATAGGAAGACTGATTGGAAATGCTGGCCTGTGTTTATTTACCCATCTGAGATTCTGGTCATGTGTCTAACTCTATTTGGGATTCTGTTTCTGTGCTATTCTATTTGGAATAGTAGCTTTTGATTCAGTATATATTATTTAAGAGTTGCAGCAAGTACAGGGCCTTTGTATCAAACTTAACTAAATATTCATCAAAGATGCAATGAATATTTTGTCTTTCTCACAATACTTCTAAACACATGGGAAGGATCATACGCAAAACTTAATAAAGCTGCAAAAGAGTAAGTGAGATTGTGTATTGCTAAAGTGTTATGTGAGAGAGAGATCAAAGGCTGGTGAATGCTTCATAAAGATATTTCAGTTTTGTCAGAAAACTTATCAATTTACTTCTGTCAGACTGTTTACTACTCTTACTATAAAATCTTGTTCTCTCCTTTAAAAGACACTGCTAATGAAAGAAAGATGCAAAACATGTACATAAGAAAATGAAAACAGAAAGCTGTTTTGAAAGTTTTTTGTGGTACAGCAGAGATAACATTGTACATTTCTTGGGGTACACTGTGTGTTCTAGTTCTGTCCAAATCCTCCTGTTAACAAATCCCTACTAAAGAGAAGCTGCTGGTTTCATTCAGTCTTTCTTCATTCATTCACTCATGCAGCACCTAACAGACACTGGACTGAATATACTCAATCAAATATTTTCTCTACAGTCGTAAATTATTAGCTAAATAAGCCATCAGTACCCTGACTCTAAAGAGTGACATTGTTATAAATATCCAAAGAAAGAAACATTGGAAAGCTTGACAGGATAAATCAGCTCCTCTCAGTTTCTCTGACACCCACACATACACATGCGCATGTGTCACGGAACACATTAAACATTCAAACTCTTAAATTAGTTTGGTATCCATCCTCGTGTTTTCAATTTTTATACTGTTTATCACACAAGTGTACACATATTATGGTTTCGTTTTTCCAGATCCTGTAGGTAACACATTTTTGTTGCATGTAACTAGTATAATTTTGGTTTTGTTGTCAGACTGCTAAATGACAGTGAAGTGTCTGCAGTGTGCGTAAAGCAGCATCTTGTAATAGACTGCAGGTTCCACATGAGAACTGAAGATGAATACATTTAAAGTTGCAGCAGTATAGCCTGAAAAATTGTCATCAATAATCTGATTGTGATGTGTGCATGTACTCCTTTTTGACATGCCTGTATTCATGTTGATGTAAATCTTCCATGAAGACTGGTGGCAGCATTAAGACCTCCAGTTGGTGGCCCCTCCTGTTACCTAAGTGATATTACTTCACAGAAAGAATATCAACAGCTCTGCTCCTACTGGAGAACATGTAGAAAATTTGAGGTCTTGAAAGGCAGTACTTCAGTACTGCTAGTAATGTGTACCTGTGTTTTCAGAAACATGTGCTTGAGTCTCAAGGATTACTTGTGCAGGAAAAGGATGCAGGACAGTAAATTAATTTTAGCTAGACTGGTGTAATATAGACACAGACGATTAGTAAAATATTACAGAAGTGCAGATGAAGTTTGTTCTTGATTTTTGTTCACCAGAATGTCAGAAAGCTTTTTGACTGATATTCTAAAAAATGGCATGTTTATGAATGGAGGTGCATGGGAGGCCTCACTCTTTGCCATCATAAATTCTACCAATTTATGTTGTGTATAATTCTTACACTTTTGGAGCCAGGACATTTCTGAGGTTAATGATTTTAACCGTTAAAAATTGCTACCTTTATTCTATTTTTGGTGTTTAACTTAATCTTTCCATTATTTAATGATGTTACTTGCTTTTTGGCTGGATTAGCAAGCTCTCTACTATCTGTAATCTCCTATGTAAGTACTTGTGTAGTGTAATCAGGCCTCCTCTTAATCTTTACTTTGAGATAGACACAAATTCTTAAGTCTGTCATTGTAAGGCAGGATTTACAGCCCGCTGATTATCTAGTGCTTCCAGTATAAATATTTTTTTCCTTTTTTTGCTGGTGTTTTCCTTCAAAGCATCAGAACTCAAAACAACCCTCTGAAAATACACATGCTGTCCAAAATTACCTCCATACCAACAAGGAATACCATCAATGAAGTTTTGATAGGTATTCTTCTGCTTATATTGCCAGGTATGTTGTTATCCGTTTTGTAATGCTGCATTGGGATCTTGTGTTTTGTTATCAGAAATGATGCTCATAGTGTGTTTTCCCAGATGATATCCCTCTTGTTTTACAGATTAGGATTATTTTATTGAATATTAAAATGTTATTTGAATGAACACAATGTAATAAATGATACAGATTACATAGTTGTGCCCCTGATTTTCAGTATAGCTCTGTGTCACCTGCAATTTTTTTAACAATAAGCATATAGTCTTTTCAGGTCAATGACAGCTGGTGTTGTAAGATCCCAGAACAAGATGTACATGACTGCACCTTATAATGCCAAATAATTCACTGCATATTCTTTTAGATTTCATTTTGCATTCAGATGTGATCAGTTTGAAGTATTCTGTTGCTGCTACACATGATATACATGTTTGATAGATGGCCTCTGGTTGGTGGGGCTCTTGAATCAGAGTTTTTGAGGTGACTCATCTGCATGAGTATTTTGAGAATACTTACCTACTTGAAGTCTATCATATGCTGAAATGGTCCTGTTCAGGTTGATAATGAGTAGAGTGAAACAGTGATGAGTTTGAGTCCTTGGAAGCCTTTTCAAAATATGGATTGTGTTTTGTTTTGGTTTTGTTGGTTGTTTAGGAGTTTTTTCATCAAAAATTTTACCCAGCTGTTAATGCATAAAGGACCCTTTTAAAAGGAATCCAGTCCATAGGCAGTATTGCTGAGAAAAGTGCTGTCTGGGCTCCCCAGAAGCTCACCTCTCCTGTTACTGAAATCAGTGGAGCTAAATAAACTTTTATCAGCTAAGGATCTGGCTCAGCTTCTGTAATAAAATTTCTGTTCACTGTAGGCTGACAATCAGATGTTTTGAAGTCAATCTTTTGAGAGAAAAAAAAAATGTTGCTTTGGAGATCTGTCTCTCCTTTATCCTTCTTCCTCCCACTACCTCCAAAAATACTGCACTTGCTCTCCCAGAGCGGGTGAAGTTTCACAGAACATGAGGAGGAAAACAGAGCTGTCCTTTCCAAGGCGCCACACTGATGAAGATACCCTTTTCCTGAGTGATGTGCTCCACTTCTCTAGGCTTCTCTCAGTCTGTTTTTTCAAACTCAGATGCCCTTATTGCAAAGACTGTTTTCTGCCCTGAACAACCATTTAACTTGTTTTCAGACATGTATTTTAGCAATTTGGAGTTAGGTACCTGGAAACCCATGGTGGTGGATGAAGTTCTGCATGATGTCAGGCCAAACTCAGAGTGACAATTAAGTGATTTGACTGTGACTGAGGTATAGGAAAAACTATATTGGGAATTTTGTTTTCCTTTCAGTGGAAAACCAGTGACTGCTAAGACTGCAGGCATGAAATACTTGTCTTATAAGAGTGTTTTCTCCTTGCTACCATCTGTGAAAATTTGAAGCTTTAAACATTTGTCTCATGCATTTCTGTGTGGGAGGTGTGATACTTCCAGTTTAATAAATGAGTCTTAGCTTGTTTACAATATATCAGAATTGACTATAATTTGGACAGTGTGCATCTGTTCTGGAAAATGTCTAGTGTACTTACTTCATAATGGAGTGTGATTATGTTTAATTTGATTCCTCCTGCACAATGAAGCATAATTAATATTTAATTTGTAATCCTTCGGTAATACAGTATGAAGCTGCTGTCAATTAATTGGAAGCAATTAATTCATTAGCTAGAAACGATAGCAGCACAGGAACAATGAGCATAGATAGCTAGGCAGTGAAAATATCTGTGGGAGACCAACAAGTGTAGTTCAAGTCTCCAGGTCACAGATTCTTCAGTATTAAGCAATTTGCAACAAAAAGATGTGCCTGTACTGGTTTTAAAATCTGTTTTTGCTTTGTAAACTCATCTTTGGAGTCTGGCTTTGTTTGTGTGTGTATTGTAAATTTCCTTCAGACTGCTGAGCATTTGGGTTTGTTTGGCCATTGCCCTGCCTTTCAGGAGACAAGGGCTTGAGGGAAGGTTCAGGGAAGGAGCAGGAACCGGCGCACTACTCAGGGTTACTTGATATCTTGGTTAATTAAGGCAACCTTTCTTTCATTTCTGGCTAGAGGTGAGCTTTCCCACCAGAAAAATGGAGAAAGAGATTCTCAGAGGGGAAGGAGGAGAGCCTGAGAAACGGAGCCGTCTGCCACTACCTCCTCACTGTTAGGCAGGAAATTTGAATGGAGCACCCGGGTTACAGAGGTGCATGCAGACCACACAAGGTACAAATTCTTCAGACAGATCAATTTGCTCATCACCTCGAGAGAAGAAGGGATTTAAAATATTTCTTATGTGCTCAAATAGTTATAGGACTTCATTTGACTCACCTGGCACATTAAATCGAGCTGAATTCTTAAATATAGACATGATGGACTCTTCCTATGGTCTGACTTCTGGGGCCACCTCAGGGCCACCAGTTAGTCTCTTCTGCTTGTTGTCAATATTGCAGCAAAAAGGAAATATCTATTACTATCTGTAGGTGTTTCACATGAATAGCCTAATTAACTGATGTGCTCTGGCCTGTGTTATTTTCACAGGACTACTTTAATTGGCACAGTCAAGAAGTACTGTGATTAGTCTTGTTCCTTACTGTTACTTATTTGATGGAGGCTTTCTTTCTGCTTCCCCACATCTGTTTGCATCTCCCAGAAGACCAGGTCTTAGGCTGGTCCTGCTGTGCTTATATGTCATGGACTCAGCATTGCATGGGTGGGATCTACCACTCCTGGGCCCTTACTGTGACACCTACTGTGAAAACTCACGTCCTGATGTAGAATATATTTTTGGACCTTGGATATCAAAACCTTTTTCTGTTGAGAGTCTGTATCTATTCCAAAATACTTTTGCCTAGTCTGTCTTGTCAGGTCGAAATTTTTCCTTGCCTGGAAAAGGAAAAGTCATGGAATATAACCTCTTTCAGAGTTTGATGAAGTCAAAATGACAAGAACAGGCTCTGTGCTAAGCTGGGACTAACTGCTAGCTTTCTCAAAATAATAAGAATAAACACAGACTCATATTGCTTCCAGCTAGTCAAGAGAGACCTGTGCAGCCTATATCTGTGTTAGCAAGTTGCTTAGCAAAACAGGATCAGATCTGTAAAGAAAAAAAAAAAATAGAGGTGCTGAGGGCTGAGCATCCTCACTACATGCACTTTGGGGTGTGTGAGGGGGTTCAGCCTGGCTCTAGTCTGGTACTGGAGTGAGTGCCCCTCATGAGTGCCTCTGCAGGAGCATAGAAGGTGGGAGCTGAGCAGAAATCTGGGACCTCCGTAGTGGCCAGCCTTCCCTCTCAGTTTCAGTTTTTTCCAGTCACTTCCTATATTCCTTACCATTGGGTGGCAGCTGATGTCTAGGATCCAAACAACATTCTGCACAGCAGCCTTGGAAATAGTTTGTGTTGTGGACAAATGGATGTTCTGTAGAGAGATGTGAAACAGCATCTGATCACATGCAATGAAAGCTCCAGTTTTGTTCTGTCTCAGGACAAGTAAGGAAGCACATTGCTTCCAGGACATTAGGCTGGTTGTAATAATTTCCTTTTGTGGCATTTCTCTGAAGTTCTGTGGATCACTAAAATGAGATATCTGAAAACCAGTGACTCTCTGGATGCAATACTGCAGAGGAGAAGTATGGGCTAAACTGAGATAGCTGAATTTTGCTTCCTGTCTACTTACAGTGTTTATTTTTTGTCAAAGTATCTTCTGTTTAGTATATGCACCAAGTTATGATTTCCTGTTGGGATTGTGTGCCAAAGACCATTACAACTTCAGAGGGACTGTATTGTTCTGCTGTTCTTTTGGGGAGAAAAAATTCTTTAGTTATTGGTATAATTTGCTACGGTTAAAATATGCACAGCGGTACCACAAAATGTTAAAAAAAATGTTCTGATACTGTCTGCACTTCAAACAAACAGTGGTTAGTTGCTCTGTGGAATTTTCCAAAGCGTCCTTGGATAAAATTGTGTTGTACCAGGAGGAACATTAAGACATGAATAAATTATTTGTTAGTGTTGTTGCCAGCATATACATAAATAAAACACTGTTGCTGTATGTTTGTTTTCACTGGGACCCAGAAACAATAAAAAACTTCTGTGGTGATACTAATTTTTTTCTACCCCAGTTTAAACCTACTGTAAGTAACCTTGTCAAAAAGCATGCCAATATAGTTCTTATAGCTGTTTACACACATCATAGGAGTTATTTTTGTTTAGTTTCATTACCTGCAAATATCTACCACGTAATAAGGATGTAAGAAAGGCTGTAACATACCAGACTGATTAACTTTTAGAAACATCTTGTTTCTGTCAGTGGTCAGACACCTGATAAAAGATACAGTGATGCTTCTTGAAGTGCACCCTCATTTTTTTTTCCAGTGCAGTGCTTAGAAGCTTTCAGACCTATGTTCTGGACCCAAATAGTTGTACTTAATGCTACTTTAGCCTCTACTACAAAGAGTAGTATGGGTTGTCTTACATTAATATATAATTCCACTTTTTTCAAATTACCTGTGTTTTTTTGCTTACATTATGCACTCTGGAAAATATTTATTTTAAGTTCCTGATAATTATATTGGCTATTTCCTAGATTTGTGTTAGGAGACAGATTTATTAGCAACCTCTGTTCATATTTTTCTCCTTTTATAGTTTTGTAATTTATAATTCTGTGTATGTCTTCTGCTGCTGTTTACTTTCTTTTCTCTTAAATGCTCAACTTAAGCCTCAAAAATGGCATTCTCTTCAGTGGTATCCAGGATACAGAAGTGGGGACTAATTTGTTTAAAAAAAAAGCAGGATGGGGGCAGGGAGGACAATGGCCATCTTGAATTAATGGTATTATTGAACCTGCAGGGTCATCACCAGGTGAAATTTCAGTTTACAGTGAAGGAAGAATCACATGAGAAAATGCATATAAAATGGAATTTACTTTCTGAGACAAAGAAAATAAAATTTTAAAAAAGGAAACACCATACAGGGAAATTCTCAGACTTTAGGTGGATGAATTCCCTAAATTGTCCCAGTCTACATTTTTCTTCCCTTTATTACATCTATATGCAGGTAACTCCCTTAGAATTTCTTACTGCTCCTTATGTATTAGTACAGCAATTTAGCTGGCACCAGACACCTTGCAAAAGAAAGCTAAAATTCTGCTTATTGCCATTGAAAAAGAGTTGTTATTACACCCAGATAGTAGTAAAGTGGAGCAGAGCAGAGCGAATGATTTTTTTTTGCATATTTCCTCTATTGTATAATCTCTCCTCTATATCCCCAGTCTCATCATGACTAAAAGGGAGTTATTAAATCTGCTGGACAACAGTGCTGTTTTGGCTCAGGGAAGAATGCTCTTATTGAAAACAGTGCTTCAAAGAATGTTTTGTTTGCTTTTCATCTCTTGTACCATCAGTTCTAACTCTTGGCATACAAAAGCCACAGGTACTTGGGATTTTTGCTTCTTTTCAAAACATTTAAAAATGTTTTCCAATCTATTTGTGAATTGAAAGGATGTTATTAAAGGTCTGGCACCAAATGTGACCTACTTGTGGTTTGCATAGTGGTGATATCTACACTAAAAGCTTTTCCCCACCCACGTACATCATCGCAGAATATTAATTTTAAAGAATTTGATTTTGATGCCTGCAGGTAAAACCAGTTAAAGCAACAAGAAACCTTCATGGACAAATGACTTGAACACAGTACAAGGCAGTGAAATTCCGGGGTAACGCTTGTACTGCTGTTACCATTTTGAAACTGAAATAAACTGAAATAGTTCAGAGTGTGGTGGAGTAAAAATAGAGTATGATCTATGAAGTTGATGATGAGTTCTGCTTAGACCAGGGTTGCTCTGTGCAAGCACATCAGATGAATGAGTTTCAGAACAAAGCATTAATTTTGCAAGGTATGTCCTCTCTTCAGAAGTTT
Source organism: Machaerirhynchus nigripectus (assembly GCA_013397975.1). Classification (NCBI taxonomy): domain Eukaryota; kingdom Metazoa; phylum Chordata; class Aves; order Passeriformes; family Dicruridae; genus Machaerirhynchus; species Machaerirhynchus nigripectus. The sequence continues at coordinate 94,565 of VZRQ01010317.1, forward strand.
TGCAAGAAGACTTTAAAGGCTTTATTGTATCTACTGCTCAGTAATGAAGGCTTTGAAAGGGACAGTCTGACTGAAAACTCTGCCCTTCCAAGGATATCTTCCTGCTTGTGGACCACTGAGAAAGAAAAGAAACAGCATCTCTCTGTGGATTTATATATTCAGGAGAGGGAACAGGAGAAGGAAAGGTACATTTATTTCTAATTGTGCACATTGTTGAGAATCTTACTCATGCTTTATGTATAAAGAATTTTGGCATCAGCAGCAAAACTAGAGTGAAGATAGAAAGCTTTTCCAGAAGCCACTTAAGACACTGAAAGCTAGGAAAGGATCACTGTGTGAGGCCAAGAGCGAAGAGAGGAGAAATGGAAATAGCAAAGTGTAAATATTTCCAAATCAGTTTTCATGAAATAGAGCTTCCTCACATGTCCTTGTAGATACTTGTGGATGTCCATGTTCAAAATATCTCATTGTCTGCTTTTACTCAGTTTCATTTTGACCATTGCAGTGGAAAAAACCCCAAGGTTAACTCTGCTTATGTTTTCCTACTGATACCTTAGTAATGAGGTCTTACAGCAACTTTAAGTAATTCTAACCTCTTCATAAATAAATTTTCTAGTAATAAAAGTAATTCTCTTCAGCAGTTATGTAATTTCTTTAAGCTACAAGGAGATGTTATTCATTAGGTAGCTATATCTTCTATCAGCTAATCTTCTGCAGAAACTGTGGCAGAGAACTTGGGTGACATGTCTGTATTTACAGAAGTTACTGGTTTCAAAAGTGGGTTGAAACTCCTGAACTATTGGTTTTCAGCACTCCTGCAGTAAGTCATTAAAAATGTTTGCACGTTGCCATTCCTGAAATCTTCCCCAAATTTGTTCTGCGTATGTGTCTGATTTCCCTGCGGCAGATTTTTCTTGACGTCTGCTGTCAAGACAACTGTAGCTAAACCGAGGTGGAAAATGCTGTGGCTCTTCAAGTGTGCTGTTTGACCAAAAACTGGTACTCCAGACAGACCCAGCAGGGGAAAAAAAGCAAGCAACCAACCCTCATAAATTTGTATTACAAGTGGATAAAACTTTTAATTAAGAATTTTCTACAGAAACTGTATTTTCTGCTAATTTAAAATTTTCAACAGGACACTACTTTACTTTTTTTGACTTTTAAAGAAAGGTAGTTTAAAAACTGTGGCTTTGAAAAGAGTTTTCCATTACTCCTTGCATAAATCTAGGTCACTGTGGTGGTTTATGGGATTATAGGAGGTATAGTTTGGATAACTCTTGTCTTCATATTTCCCTGTCACCAATGCTCAGCAGGCAGACTATACCTTTACAAAAAAATGTATCTTATCTGGTAGGGGGATAGTCCGCAACACAGATTAGAAGATATTTTTTCAAAACTGAAGTTTGGAACTGAGTTTTCAGAATTCATCTTCCATCAGAAAGTTTTCTGATACTGATGTTTTGTCCCCATTTCAGGGAAAAATGAGTATTGAAATAATTAATTTATTAATAAATGGAATTTTTTTTGCCTGTTTAAACATACATATAAATTTAATTGACTAATTCAGATTTTTTTTCAGGTAGCTGTAGGAAGACTTGCCAGGGCATTCACTGGCTTGTTAAAAGTAGGCAGAACCAGGAAGCTGAGGTCGAGTTCAGCCCCTTATGTACTGAGAAGGAGAAGAACTAGTCATCCCTAAGCTACAGACCATTTATAAAATCAAACTTTTAAGGTGCTGCCATATAGCAGGTGACATGTATAATCTACCAGTGATCTCAGGCAAATAATTTTTAGCTACTAACCAATAACTAGAGAATGTAAAAACATCTTTGCCATGAGCTACTATGACAACTTCTTAGAGAGACAACAAATGTATCTGCCACATTTGGCAGCAACAAAGACTTAATAGTCTTAACCTGCTTCAAACAATGCAAACAGTTCATTAACACAGTTGCTTGCATGAAGCATGTCTGTATGTAGTTCTTTACTAAGTTTTTTGCTGTCAGTGGCTCTAAAGCAAGACATTTTTGTAAATAAAAATGTGGGAGAGATCTCTGCGTTTCCTTTTTTGCATTACCAAAAAACATGACCCAACAATGTGCGTGTGCATCCCAGAAAGCCAGTCTTACTGTGGGCTGCATCAAAAGATGTGTGGCCAGGAGGCTGAGGGAGTTGATTCTGCCCCTTTATTCTATTTTCCTGCTGTCCCATCTGGAGTACTGTGTCCAGCTGTGGGGCTCCAGTAAAAGACAGACACGGATCTGTTAGAGCAGGTCCAGTGAAGAGTTCCAAAGTTGATCAGAGGCTGTAGCACCTCTCTTGTGAAGACAGGCTGAGAGAATTGGGATTTTTCAGCCTGGAGAAGGCTCTAGGGAGACCCTATAGAAGCCTTTCAGTATTTTTACCTATTAGATGTTTGAATTGGTTCTGCTGAAACAGCACCATCAGCAAAGTACTGATGGTGGCTCATAAGAAAGATGGAGAGAGACTTTTTACCAAGGCCTTTAATGGCAGGAGAAAGGTCAACACTTTTAAATTGAAAGCAGTTGGATACAAGGAGGAATTGTTTTATGATGAGAGTGTGAGGCACTGGAACAGATTGCCCAGAGATGTTGTGGATATCCCATTACTGGAAGAGTTCAACGTCAGGTTGAATGGAGGTCTGAGCAACTCGGTGTAGTGAAAGGTGTCCATCCCCATGGCAGGGAGGTTGAAACAAGATGATTTTTAAGGTCCCTTCCAACCCAAATCATTCTGTGATTCTCTGGTTCTGTGAAATGTCCCCAAATTCACAACTGCATCTGACATTTGGTGTAGCTTTGCTGTTTTTCATTGGAAACCCGGGCTGTCATTTATTGGAAAATAAAAAATGCATTATTCCAAAGATACATAAATCCTTTTCTGTCATTAGAATTAGTTCATAATTGATAGAAACACAAGCAAAAACCTGAACTGTTCTGAGATAAACACATCAAATTCTATATCCCATTAGTATGCAGAATTTGATTGGAACTGTACCTTTGTGCTAATATGTATGGAACCAACTTTTGTTTCCTGTAGCCTTAGGATTCATTTAAAATGGCATCTTTTAAATGGCTCAACTACATTTGGCACTTTTATGAGAATGAATATCTGTCTAAAAGAAGTTAAAGTAAATTATTTCTATGTGTGTTTGGAACCTTGGAGTGTTAGTGAGAATGTCAGGCCTTCTCATTTTGGCATTCTCTAGAGAAAGGCAAGTGATTCTAGAAGCATGATCATATTTATCTCTTGTCAGCTTCATGTGGTTTCTTCGGTCTATGCCTGGGATATTAATTGATAACAGAATTATTTCTTCCTCAGGCGGGCAGTTTTGCAGTGTCAGCATCTCCTGGTTCACACTCCAGTACCGTAATCCACAGTCCAAGCAGGCATAAGGCGTGGTGGCATAAGGACAAATAGTAGAAAACCAAAAGACTGAGATGACAGAACTAAGCATGTAAATAAAAAATGTAGATAAAGATTCAGGAATCATAATGTGAGTAAAGCAATCAATATCATTTCCCCCACACTCATGTTAATAACAGACAGAGATTTCTACACAGTGCCAATTGCTGTAATATGCAGTAGAAGAGGGAAAATTCAGTAAAATGACTGTTGTTTTTAGGTCTGAATGAAAAAAAAACTTAGAAGTATATGTACTAAATTCTTAAATTACAGTAAGTTAAAAGTGCCCTTGAATACTTTGCTGATGAGGATGTTTCAGCAGAGCAAAGTGAAATGTGTGATAGCCCCAAATTTGTAGATATTGCATTCTTCATCTTGCAGCAATTTTCTTAAGTATTATTGTTTGAAGCTTCTATTATATGTTAAATCTAGTGTTTGGTGAAATCAATCTGTATGCAGTACAACAACAAGGTAATGTGCACCATTAACAACCACCATCTATCTCATCTTGAGATTCTTTATTTCTTTACTGGACAATCTCTATCATTAATATATCTTAATGAAATGAGATAAGTGTTAAAGGTAGGGTCAGCTCATCAGTAATGAATGTAAATGTAAATTAGAGCTGTCCAGTTTGTACCTATGAGATCACACCTATTTACAGTATTCCATGATCTTGTGCAGAGATTCAGAATTACATACTTGAACATTCAGTTCTTTATAGTCTTTTAGCTCTAGTTTGACTCATAAAACTAACAGGCAGTAGTAGTTTAATTAATTTCATACAAAATACATCGTATATCAGCGAATGAAGTTTTATTTTGAATCTGAAAATTCCAAATGGAACTACAGCTTTACCTATTTATTTAATATTTTATTTTACAACTACTTTCAGTAGTTGAATCAATCAGGAACAAATACTGATTCATTGTGATCTCTTGTTTTTGCTTACTTGCCTACTTCATTAGTTTTGAAAATAATTACTGAAAACTTACCATCAGTTTGCACTGATGTCCTGAATTCTGCATTTCTTTTTCATTTTACCCTTTGTGTTGTCCAGAAGTAGGTAGTTTAGTATCAGATTGGTTAGGTGAAAGCTTTTACAACGGCACTTATGAATTTAGAAGTCCATATTCAACCTTAGCTCTTTTTGATCAAATTGGATTTGCTGCTTATTTTCAACTTACATGACCCTGAAAATGTAAGGGGTGCACTTAAAGGACATCCAGCTGAGAGGAAACCATGAGTTGTTTAAATTTGTGAATCCAAGGAACTACGCTGCTCTCCTTAGCTAACTATCTGATCCAGTGTTTGTGACTTTTAGTTACATTTGTCTTTTCTTCAAACAAGTCTCTATGTGGAATTCTTGACATGAATACCTGATGTTACATTTTGTTTTGTTACAGTTGATAACAACTACTTAGAGATTATTTCTGGTTTTGTGTGTTCCTAACCTGGTTATATATTGTGACTTGTTTTTAGTTTGTGTTGTTTACCTATGTGTATAAGAAATTTTTATCCTGAGAGCAGTCCAGTCATCTGCCAAAGAAATTGTATACCACCTTCCTTAGAAACTTTATATTCACTTTCTGTGAAGCCCTACATCTATGACACAAGGTAGTGGAGAACTAGTCCTCTAATGCTTGTAGCTTTGTAATAGTAGTTGTAAAATATTTTTGGTTGTTTCTTTATTCAATTCTGGTTTTGTTCAGTTTTCCTATGTGAATGCTGAGGGCACCCTGCAGACTGTATCACCTAAGCCAGCTGAGAAACATCTGCTGAATAGTGACTGATAAGAAAAGGCCTCTGTTTCCCAGATTCCCAGATTCCAGATTCCCAGGATTATTAGGTTGCTTCCAAAGAACTTGGTTTTACCAGGATACTGAGGTTCAGTGAACCATGCTTAATTTCAGTACATGCTTTCTGATATCACTAGCTGTAGTGATATACCTTAAGGTAAGTGTTCTGTTGTACCTGACTATGGCAACCAGCTTGCAGAACAAGTTATTTCAAAACCAAAAAGTGTATTTTGCTACCTAATTGCTAGTAAAATAAGTTCTTTCTTTCTCTCACATGAGTGTAGGGGCCAGTCATGTATTTCACTACTCCTTACATGGTGTAATGTACTCCTTACATCCTTAATGGGTCTTGTATTTGGACCTATCCTCTCATTGGATCCCTGCTGCATATTTTGTCTCCAAACTTGTTCTTATTTGTAGTTAATATACCCAGGGAAGTACTCTAGTTGCTGGGATATTGTTTACTTCAGGTATGTATTGGTTTTATTAAGACATTGAGTGTAGGCTTCTAAAACACAAAGGTTAGAACAGAGTTAAAAAGACTGTTAGCTGAAAATTTCAAAATGTTGTAAAAATTACTGACTCCTGTAACCTGATAATACTAAGCAAGCATTCTAAACATTGAATTTATTTTTAAGATTTCATTGACTTGAAACTGTTCAGTTGAGCTTCTAGAATTATTGACTATTACCAGTTTGGAAGCAAATAATTCTCAGTGGCACCTATTTCAAGGCTGGAATGGATCCAAGATACAAGCCTTGGGACAGAGCATACACATAAATCCCTAATCTCATTGGTGAGGTTATTTTAGGGAAACCTAGCAGATTAGTAACATGATGCCTTTCAATTCTGTTAATGAAATCCTGTCAGAAGAAGTTAATGGCTATCATACTGATATTTTAGGCTATTTTATGGCCATAAAATGCAGTTGTTTAAAAACTCATGTCACAAACCATTTTAAGTATTGTTGACATTAAATAGAAACCCATGCAGTTACTATGTTACTCAATCTTTCCTGTTAACAGCAGTATTGATTTGGTCAAAAGCAGAATTTACAAAACTATTTTCTGATAAAGTTGCCTGTATATGACCAAGCTTGCAGTCCTACTGATAAAAGAACAGTGTGAGTTCTGTACAGGATCGGCTTAAAGGAATTTACGTTTTGAGATTTTGAGAAATATTAATTTTGATCATAACAGCCTTTCTGTCCAAAATGTTATAACAAAAGCCTATTCGAATTGTATTAGTCTGAAATGAGTTTAAATACCCCTGAACAGAAGTGAATAATTTATTTATTACTTTTAATAATTTGTACTTATTAATGCAATGCAACATTTAGAATTGTAAAAGGAATGAAAATGCACTGTAGTCAGTATCATTAAAGAAGATTGTGAAAAGTATTGTCAGGAAGAGAGGAGGGAACAATGCTACTGAATAGAGGTGACTTGATCTTGTTTCCATAAAGAACTTACATAAAATCAGGCTCAGAATGCCTCACACACACTGATGTTAGAAGGTAAGTATGAACATTATTCAGTTAATTAGATTATAAAACATCATTCAGGTTAAATGTGTGTTTGCTTCATTTTTGGTTTAACTTTACAAATCCATCTTTAGTGTGGATCCTCCTTAGACTGCCATGTGAGTTGTCTTTATGTTGCTCAAGACTGTAAGAACATTAATTAAGACAGAAAGGGTTGGACCTCCAGAGGGGAGTTAATGACCACCGAAGCATGTTTGTTTCTAGAATCTGTAAACAAACAAAGTAAAAAGCCAAGGCTCTGAAAAACAGTGATAGTTATATCTGCTATTAATATTTCTATTTGCTGTTTGTACTCTGGTAGATCTATTTTTTACTGCTTTAAATATTATTTCCAGTAATATTTTTTTGTTACCACTGTGAGTTCTCCTCCAGTCAGAAGAACTTGGTTCTAAGAAGCACTTTCCGAGTCAGAATTTGAATCCTTATCTGCTTCAGTAAGAAGCATTTGTTTTAAACCAAAGCAGGTTGGCTTATACCATCTACATTCTCAGAGGCAGCTTCACTTTGGTATTTCCCACTTTTACCTTCGGGATCTTTGTCTTTCAAAAATTCTCTGATGGAGACTGGAAGTGTAGTAGATTGGTGTTCCACTGTACTGAAAGTGTTGTGCCCACCTGCAGAGCTCATATTCCTGCTCTTGAAATGGCAGATTGATCTGGAAAATTAACGCTCTGTTGTGCTACCCTTTTTAGGTTTGGTCTGTTATCCCAGCACTGACCTTCGAGAAGTGTTTTCACTTTTTTCCCCAAAACTTCAATTTTTCAAGTTCTCAGCCCCCTCTTCCTGTTTAAGGAGTTCGTGAGTGCCACTGAGAGTCCTTATTCATAAATCAAAATTGGGCTGAGTGAGGACATTTGAGGTTTCTGGTTGCCAAAAGGAGAGAAACTTAATCACTTTATTCTGTTCTTACAAAAACCTCTAAAAATCAGTACAAAAAGAGTGAGTATTTTCTGGTAATGTTTATTAGGTGTGTATTGAACTTGTAGAGGTTTTAGGAAGAGTGAGTGATCCCAAATCATTCTGCAGCTTTGATCTGGCCTTGCTACTTGTTTCCATTGTAAGGTTTGATTTTGTTCAGAGAGTTTGCAAGGACTATAGAACTTTTTTCAGGGAAGTCAGACGATTTCATGTGTTCATCCAAATGAAACCTCACCAAAAAATTTGGTGGGATTGAGGTCGGCAATAATAACCTATTTTTCTTTGTTGGCTTTGAAGGAGGAAAGTAGACAAAACGGAAAGAGAGGAGTGCTTCACAGTTTTAGAAGAGAGATAAGTAACAGCATTTTCTTTCCAAAAAAAGTAGGTGGTGTGTACGTTCTCTGTACGTATGCCTGAAGTATGAAATGGAGACTGTCTACTGGACTTATCCTCACCTAGGAGGAGTCCGTTTCTGCTAAGAATTATTATATAGAATTTTATAACCTGTATTATGCAGATGAAAGTGGATTATTTTATTACACTTTAGAGCCTTTAATTCTGTTAAGTAACTATACTGCTAATCAACACATGCCCTATTTTTAAATTGAAACTCAAATATCATAGTCAAAACATTTTAAAAAGTATTTTAAATCATGAAATATGAAAGAAATTCACCTCATATGGACATCATGCGTAAGGACAAAGCTATGTAAGCAGCATCTGCAAGAAAGTAACAGTCAGAGCCTGAAATTAGTACTATACAAAATTCAAGGTGCATGAGCATTCCTTTTTCGCCAGATATAAAGTGATCAGCTCTGAGTAGGATCACTCCATTAAGAAAAGACTGAGGAGTGAGATTAGAGGCCACACAAAGTCTGAAACACAAATATATGAGTTGCTCTCTTTCAGCATCACTTCTCTTTTTGGCATTTGCCACACTATTTTTTCATGGCTCTCATTCCAGTAAGCAGCAGTCACTTACTCACTTGGCCTGCCTTAACCATAAATTTCTTTTTTCAGCCATAGTCATCAACTCTTGAAAGAACTACCAATTAATAATGAAGGCCTCTGTTGTGACAAAAATCTCCTTGCAGTAAGAAAGCTTACTGTATTGCCTGCATTGCCCAAGAGAAGAGAGACCAATGGCAAACTTTTTCCTTGCCAATTTTTTCTTATAGTTGATCTCTTCTGTATCCAGTCAGATTCTTTTACTTTATTGCAGCCCTGCCCAGAAGTACTTCAGGATGAAATATATTGGATGTGGACCCCATTTTTTCCTTATATTCAAGCTGACCATAGTGGTTATAATTATTTGAAAATGCCTCAGAAAAATTATTCAAACATTCTTAACAAACATATGACAGCCATATCTTACAACAGTAAGAACGAAAAGTGTCAGCATTTCAAATTTGGCCTGTCAAACGTGTCATCATATATTACTTCTCTTTCTCATCTTTTGGGGAATTTATCCCCAGACTATCTGGGGGAAAAAATTCTCCCAGTAATACAGAATCCATTCCACTTCCAACTCTCTCTATGCCCTGGAGGTCATCTGATATTATTGAAAGCTAATATTTGTTCCAAACTGGCACTGCTGGTGGCATCAAGAAAACTCTACTCTCTTGATTACTTTCTCTCTTGAAGGACTTAAAACCCTGACTGTCTCTACAGTCTATTCAGCTTTTAAAGAAGTAGGATTGACTTACTGGTCTTACTTCAAAAACGGTCTTTTCTGTCTTCATTGTTTTGAAGCAAACTCCTTGCATTTGTTTAATGAGGAGACACTTCTGCCACAAAATTTCCATAAGGGAAAACATGATCTTTTTTAATGAAAACAAATCCCTGATAAGGAAGTGCATCTGAAGCACAGCTATTTTGTACCTTGCTGATCTGGCCAAATCATAGGGGGTTTCCTTACTTCCACATTGACTAAAAGAACAATAATTTATTTGGTTTAATGATCATGTATTTTGTGGACAAAAGGGCTCTATTTCTGTATTTTCTATAAATGAATTTTCATTTGAGGTTTCAGTTTTATCTCATGGTAGTCATATAACATTTTGTGAGAAAAGGAAGCGCTGATAACTAAATCTTACTTGAGAGACAAGAGAGATGCATGTAATGATAGGGTAATAAGGGCAATAAGAAAAGTGGTGTAAAACCCTCAACAAACTTCTGTTGGCTGTTTCTTCTGTGGACTGAAGGCATGATACCAGCAGAGTTCATGTACTTCTTTTCCAAACACTAACTTATCCTGCCATCTGGAAAGAGCCATGTGGCTTGTGCTGTCTTCCCACAGGTACCTTTGCATAGGAAGGCAGCACTGTGCTTACTGTCACAGCCAGCCATACTGCTTACAGGACAGTTTTGGGGCTGTGCCAGACATTGTCAAGCCTGCAACAGATTAGAGAGAACACAAGGTGAAACAGTGTGTTGGAAAAGTAAATAAAAATGTATCATATCCACACCACATTAAGAATCCAACTGTCCTGAGGAGGACACCCATATGCTCCTCATCAGTGGCAGGGTTTCTTTCACTCCTGAGTGGTCTGTTCATAAGAAGGAGTTCTTTCAGCCCTAGGAAAGCTTCCTGACAATGTGATGAACTAATGCCAAAGTCTTGTTTTCCTTTAAGGGGGATAGAAAAATACATACTTAAAAAATTTATAATTGCTCTCTATTCCAGCAGTACAGTTAAAGAGCAAAGCCAGACCAAAGCCAGTCAAGAATCAAGATTTCTTGTTGACTATCCAAAAGTATAGATTTTTATTTAGCATTCTGTTAGTAAATCCTTGTTTAACAAGATCTTCTCTGTCCAAAACCATTTAACGTGTTTGGTTGTACTTTGAACTGTTTTTCTCTATATAACAACGTTATTACTTCCAAGATGAACGTAGTTCGTCTGAAATTTCCAGAAATTGAGTGCACTTTTTCATCAGTTCAAAATGCTTA
>VZRQ01010317.1:105244-399589 GCA_013397975.1 Machaerirhynchus nigripectus
AAAAAAAAAAAAAGGAGGTATAACTTTCATTGCAAATTTAGATGAACAGTATTTGTCTTTGTCATTTCAAATCTTATCAGTTGAAATGTATTTAAAGTAATTAAATCAGCAGAACATGGACTAAACTTTTCTTTTGGAGTTCTTGCTGCTGTCAGTCTTCCTGATTTGGTCATCCAAGCTGCAAAAGAGGACCGGAATGTTTGTATTATTATCCTAATAAAACCCTAAACAGTTTCCCAAGTGGCACCATCAGCACAGCAGTGGCTCTCCTTTGTGCTACTCCTCACCTCTGACCACAGCAGCTGTGGAGGTCTCAAACTTCAGCAAAAGTTTGGGCTATGCTCTGCTGCTGAGGAAAGAACTCAACTTCCCTCAACCTGCTCAGGTTGAAATCAGCCCTGACTTAAGCAGGAGTTTGTGTTAGGTCATCTCCAGAGTTTTCTTCCAACCTAAATTATTCTCTGTGTTCATGAGAACTATAAAAATAGGAAAATATGTAAACGTCATTAATTTTCAGTGTTACTTGTCTGGGTTTTTATTTGGAATAAAAGATCACCTGTATAACAATTCAGTTCTGGTCACTACAGAAAAGAGTAAAAATCCATCAGCTTTAAGAGACGGCAAATGACCCCAGTCCAGTATAATAGGAAATGTGAAAGCTGGATGTGAAAAAGTGGAACTGGATTCCTGCGAGGGGGAGATCTCCTGCCAGTTCTGAGATACAATCTTTGGGGAAATTAAAGAGATGACTCAGTGTAATGCACAGTGTGCCTGTATGACCAGTAAATCAAAAGAGACAGTGTCACAAACCATTCTTTTCTCTCTTATCTAGCAGAGGATTTTGTTTTCATTTGCAGTACAGAACAAGAAATGGGATTTCAGTTCACAAATGCGACAGACTACTGACTGAACAGGCTTCAAACAAAGACAAGAAAATGTTCTTTAAACATTGCAGGAGATAACTCACAGACACATTGATACTTATTTTTAGGGTTTTTGTAGATCATCTGCATTATTGTGTCAGTGTTGAAATTTCTCACTAGGTTGACACATTTATCATAAATATAATTGTGAAGTTTTCTGGTTCATAAATTTTGAACTGAAGACGTAGATGTTATAAACATCCCAGACAGTGCCCAGAAGTGGATGATACAAAGTTAATCTACATGTAAGAATGCAGTACTTCTACCTAGATTAAGGGAAATTGAAAAAAATTTGAAAAGGGAATTTTATGGGGCTGTTGGGTTTGGTTTGGTAAATAATTGATATTAGTAAATGAAGATCATTAATTTTTTAAAAATCTCTGATCTTATTTATTTTTACGGTATGTAATTGAGAGATAAATATTATTAATGTAGATGCTGGGGATCTCTAAAAAATCCTGCGAGAAGTTTTACATTATGGTTTGTATTTGAAATGTTGCTTAGGAATATTTAAATTAATATTAAATCAGAGTACTTACTCTTTTATCAGTTGTGGACCCTTGTTTTACCAGAAAGTTGCTATGAACAGAATAAATTGTGGAGGGCTGCTTTTGGCTTGCTGCCAGCACCCCCTCAGGAGGACAGAAAGAAAATAAGATGGACAAGATCATGGGTTGAGGCAAAGACAGTTTAATAAGGAAAACAAAAGCCACATGTGAAAAGGAAGAAAAGAAGACTAAAGTTATTCACCAATTCATGCCAGCAGACAGATGTCCAGTGAATTTCTGGGAAGCGAGGAATTGGTACACGTGGCAATTCCTTCAGGAGGCAAAAACCATAACCTTAATTATCGCTCCCTTCTCCTTCCCACCCTCCCTTTCATGGCTGAGTATGATGCACACAGTGTGGAATATCTTTTGGGTCAGTTCAGATCAGGTGTCCCAGCTCCAAACCTATTGCCCGTCAGGCGTACAGCCTGTTGGCCTTCTGAGTGGCGGGTTGGAGAGACAGCCCTGATGCTGTGTGAGCACTGCTCAGCAACAGCCAAAACATCAGCGTGTTACCAACACCCCTGTACCTATAAATGCGAAGCACAGCACTGCAAGGCCTGCTAAAATGAAAGTTAAGTCCATCCCAACCAGATCCAATGTGTGTAACAAACGGAGATGTGCAGTATTATGTGTGATTTAAAGCTGTTTAGCTTTAAATCACACACAATTTAGATATGCATATACTTTTTTTGTTCACAAGAGCATGTGAAAAAGACATTTTAAAAAACCAAAGTGGGCAATATATCTGACTTATACCTAGAAAAAATTATTTTGAAAAATAATAAAAGTTTAGATAAAGTATATATAAATGTTAATTACAAATGAGATTTTAAATTCCTCAAATAAGATCACTTAATCATAGTCTCCTTGTAATGACTAGTTTCTATTGATTAGGTCTCACATTATTTCATTGCCTTGTATCTTCATAGTGGTGTGACCACTGCTGATTGAAAGTGAGATATTTACTATTCCTGTCTTCTCCTTTAAAAGACCAAATATTATTGTACAAGGCTAAAAATACTTGGTTTTACCTGAAGAATTACATTTTATCTTATCTGCTTCTAAGCATTCTCGTGGCTTCAAGTGGTTTCAGAATGCAGGGAGAATTTTTGCACAGTTTGTTTCCTGAGTAGAGAGGAGGGTTTAGAATTGCTCTGCCAAGCCATTCAGCAACCTTCTACTTCTTCCATTCATCAGTGTAGAATATCAGTTTAGTTACAAAATGTCCCACATAATGAACAATAAACTCGGGAAATACTGTAAAATACATTGCTGGTGTTCGTGAAGCTTGGGCACATCCAAGGTAAAGATCTCAAGATATCCTTATTAAGGACCCTATTTGCTTTAGCTAGTAACATGTGGATGATAACTTTCAGTCAGTATAAAACTATTTCTGGATCAAATTATCCCTGAAGAGTAGCATTTTAAAATGTTTTCCACAATGAGCATCAGACAAAGATATTTACTGCACAGCTTATTTAATTATGTTTATATCTGTCCCTCTGTCATCTTTTCAGCTTTAGATTTAACTTGATATTTTAATGAAATCTTAATTGCAGTTTACTCATTCTTTTAAGGGTTTCTTATTGACAATGTTTTATCATGTAATCTTTTACATGATTTGGAAATGTCTTTTTCAGTCTTATGTATAAGTTAAAAAGGTAATCTTTTTCAGTTAGAATGGTATTTTCCAGACTACATATTTTAACTGAAGTCACTGGTTTTAGTTGCAGTTTGGGATGTGTGTAGGCCTACAAGGAGTGTTAGACCTTCAGTCTAGTAATCTGAATTGTGCCAGTCTTAAAACACATAAATCCGTATTTGGTCATATTTCATAGTTTAAGAATCCAATAAAGATGAGTTTGCATTTAACGAACTACTTTTACATTTAATGCAACTGAAATCCCCAAATGATTCATCTGAATGGTGTTCTTGCATGTTAACAAGGTAAGCTAACAGGTAGGCAGCATCAGTGTGTTATCAGCACTCTTTAGGTCACAAATCTAAAAGACAGCACCATATGAGATGCTATAAAGAAAATTGGCTCTATCTTAGCCAGACCCAGTGCAGATGTTTAAGATAAATCAGATTAATTATGTCTGTAAGGTGCTTATTCTTCTCTATCGACTCTGGAGAGAAGTGGACTCTTCCAGGGAATCCTAGAACTACTAGCTGAAATTGAGACATTATTTTTAAGTCTGTAGTTGAGATGAAACGTAGTATTTGTAACTAACTGACCTTAAAAATGTAGAAAAAAACCGTTAAAGCTTAGTGTCTGGGTATCAAAAATGCATGTGCATGCATCTCTCTCTCCGTTGTTTGAAGATGTGCTAGTCCTTAGGGAAAATTAGGAGAATATTCTTTTCAGTGATGTTCAGACCACAAATTGTGTATTTTCTTCAGTTGTGTGTCTTACAGTTATGTTAAAAGTGACAGTGTCACAGCAAAAACCTGAGCAGTGCACAGTTCTGATGTGTCTGTCTTCCGACAACTCATTTTCAAGACATTAAAAGAAGACTGTATTGTAAAATGGACAGTCTGCAATAGAGAGCTGTTGACTTGAAGGTAAAATTAAAAAAAACCCTCTGTCACTTTTCCCCTCTATATTTCAATGATAATTTTATTTAAAACACTGAGTATTGTAGGGACCAGAAAATAAAGCATTCAGTACAATACAGAGCAAAGTTATACCAAGTGTTGGACTGATATCAACCACTGGATGGTTAAGAAGTCACAGCAAAGGTGTTTGCTTTGTCAGCCAAGGAGTGGAAGGACAGGCTGTCTGCTTCGCTGTGTTTTCCATGTGAAACCCTCTGCTGGGACTACACGCCAGCTCTTGTCAAATGACTGGCCCTAGACACAGTTTTTCTTTATATACAGTTTTCAAGTAATACAGTAAAGAAACAATCTCCTCAATTTCATAATTTGTTCATTGCTTGAAGTCTAGTTCTTTTCCATCTGCTCTGCAATCTGCTGCTGATAGTACATTATGAGGAAAGCCAACCAAATCCTCAGACCAGCTCCTGAGTTGTCAAGCCTCATTTTGCTTCCATATCTTCTCAAAGGTACCTGTAAGCATGGTAAATAATTTTTGTTTAACGACTGTAGTTTCTATATCTTGGTCTGATTTTACAGACTGCATCAAGATGGATATACACCAGTCCTCTTAAACAGATTCAAACCCAAACATACATAACAGAATCATGGGATCATAGAAGGGTTTGGGTTGGAAGGAACCTTATAGATCACCCAGTTCCAACCCCCCTGTCCTGGGCAGAGATGCTACCCAGTAGACCAGCTTGCTCAAAGCCTCATCCAACCTGAAAGATATTTTCTGTTTGCACCTGTAAGTAGTTTTCTTTAATAACTTTTACTCCTATGACAGTTTTCAAATTAATTTTGGTTTATCCACAGAATATTGGCTATATGTCTGCAGGCTGTAAAACTTGGATAACATTTTAGAACAAACCATTTGCAGAGAAAGTGCTTCAGGAGGTTCCTATTTAGGGCTCATTTGTGGCTATATCAGACTGTGGTATCCCCTTTAAACCTGTGGCTTACAATTCTTTTCAGATCCAGCTCAAATTCTCATAATTTATGATCACTGAGGATCAGTCAGCAGAGATTCTGTGTCAACATTTCCTTGTTCCCTCTGTTCCAACTCATTATCTTATGTCATGTTTCTTGTAATTTTCTGGCAATACGTTATTTTAAAATAAAAAACCAAAAATTTTTTATCATTTTTTTGGGGAAGTTAGTAAGTTAAAGGATGATTAACATGCAAAGTCACATCATCTGCTAATACTTAAAAGTTTTTACTAAAATTTAATTAAATATTTTTATGCTTCTGCTTTCCCAGTTGGCCTGCTCTTTACAAGCAGAGTCTATCCAGTGTTTTGTAACAACTGCAAATTGTCCTACTTTTCCCTTTCTGAATAGCAATAATACTGCACTTACTTGTTTATTCAACATTGTAAAAATGCTTTTAAATTTCTCTGTCATCCCTACAGCTGAAACAGATAAAAATTATGAACTTTTGCTGAAATTCACTGAAGTTTTAATGTTATCAAAGCACTTGGTTAGAATGATAGAGTTCCAGCTATATAATTTCATTTAATTTTGTTTATATTCTGTTGATGACATGAACAGTTCTCTTTTTTTCATTATGTGAATAATTTTTTGGTTTTGAACTGCCAGTTCTGAGAATATTGCTACACACCTGTCCTCGTCCCTTCTTAGCCATACTAAAATGTCAAAAACAGGCAGGGACATGTGCAAGCCATACCCTGTTCTGAAGAGCCAGAAGCAGCACTACTCAAATCCATTCTTACCAGTATCTCACCAAGTTTAAAAACAAAGCATTACTTATTTATCTAAAAGAAAATGTTTCACCACATCTCTTTTTCTAAATTACTAATCTAGCTTCATGTGTATAAATGCGTTGCTTGATATATTCTTTAGTTTCTGTTGTTATTTTCAAATGTTAATGTTATTTCCAAACCTGTTATTTTCAAATTTTAGTAGTTATTTCTGAAATATCACACACCAAACAATTTATCTGTATTTTAAGATAAGCATATCTACAACATTTAACAAATGTAACTCCCCCACCACCAAAAAACCTCTTTACAACATTTTTCTAAATTCTAGTAACTCTGAGCATACATTTCTCTTCAATGTACACGTGTCTGATTTAGGTTGCTGTTTAGCATTCTTGTTGAAAATTAGCACTCATTATCCTTCTCAGGATTCATACAGCAAGGGCTGAGATGGCAAACTTTTTTTTCTGCAGAGCATGTTACAGTATGATGAGTCTAGATCCTCCTTAAACCCTCAAATTTGGTCTGCTCAAGGCCACTTGTCTTATTTGTGTCTCTGGGCACCTGTTTTATCTAGAATTTTGGCACTTTTTACTGTAAAACTCTTCTGATATCATACTATATAGGCAAATGGAATGAATCAATAGGTCATTAAATGTACCAGCTCATAGTACAGTGTTGCAGATTAGTTGCAGAATTTTACTAGCCTTTTAAAAGAAATGCTAAAAAGGGACATGATTCTCTTAACTTGTCACAGTTCTCCTCACTTGTTTCATTATCCTCTAAAATAATTTTCAACAAGCAATTCACTTAGCAGTAAGAAAGTATCTTAATCCTCTCCTGCAGTATCAAACTGGCATGCAAGGGGCAACCCTGTGTGTCATTGCTTCAGTAAAAACAACTTATGCAGTGGTCACAGAGTTGAAATGGAAGCATAAGCAACTACATATAAACAGCTGCAGTGCTTGTGTGATTGTGTGGTGGGGACAGGTAAGGCTGTGCTATGTGTGTATGGGTGAGCATTCATCTGTTAGCACAGTAGAATTAGAAATGTTTCTGCAGCTTATCCTTGGCTGAGTATTGTTGCCTATATTTGCAGCAGAAAAATGCTACATCCACTATGCAGCCTTTGTTTTTCTTTTTTCTGACTAAACAGAATATATATTTTTATGGTTCACATTGCACGTGAATAGCAAGAATCCTGGAAAATTTGTGAAAGATATCTCAGGACATAATGAATCTGAAAATCAGTTTGTTTAATTATTTTGTCAGGCACCTTTTATGCTTTTCCCCACACTATCCTGTCCATCATAAGTGCCTTGTAGTAGAATCTGTAGGGTTAGTATGTCATTTTCATCACAGCATTTATGTAATGTTGGAGAAAGGTGATCATCTGAGGGAAGAAATCTGGGTTCAATTCCTGACTTGTCCATTCATTGTCTCCAATTTTATTTGTCATTTAGGGTTCGACAGACACACACAAAAATATAGGTGTAGCAAATAATTTTAACTTGCTGGAACTATGTGCCAGCACTCACCAAAGTTTGCCTTTACCTAGGGAGGCTGCATTTCTCCCATAGTGGAGGTCCCTAACACTTGAATTTGCAGATCTCTGAGGTTTCCCAGGAGAGATGCAGACTCTCACAGCCTCTGGCAGTAGGCCTGTCACTATGAGTTACATTTTGCAACTCCTTTAGACATAAGCTGTTGGCTTTTTTCATACATGACATCACTATGCCATACAAGAAAATCATCTAAATTAACATCCTGCTTTGAATTTCTGTCCAATCCGTTGATCATGGAGACGGCTTAGGATGACTAGCATCAGTAGGCAAGAGCTAATCTGTATGAATGCCACCTGATCTCTAAAGAGAGGTCCAGACTCTACTGGGCATCAAGTGCTTTATGCTTGGTTTAGAATATTTTTCTTATATGTGAAAGATGGTACTTGTACAAAATATGGAATATACAGCTTCTGTTCCACCTCAGCTAAGAGAGTCTGAAACACGTATTTCTTGTCCTCTTGTGTCATCACCTTTTCATATTGAGAATAACAGTGAGGTGCAATTCTCTAACTTTGAAGGGCATTAAGTCTCTTGAAATAGGGACTGGATCTCATGTGTACCCTACCATTTAAGTTATATGCATAAACCTTTTCTACATTAACAGGCAGAATTGCAATTGCTGCATTTTTCAATGGACCTTGTCTTAAAGGCAGGCTTGCAAAGCTAGCAACAAAATGGCCTGTCCCTGTGGACAGTGAGCAGCTCCTGTGTATCCTAGCAGCAGAAATTCTAATGGCTTCGGACCTCTACAAGCAAAGTCCCCAGAGCAAGTCACACAGCCCTCGGGCCTGTAGACTGGTGAGCAGAGGTTCACAGAATTACATTTCTGCTGCCTGATTAAAAAAAAAAAAACAAACATGTATAAATAAGTTACCTACCAGTGATGCTCAGTTACAGCATCAGTCCATCAGTCTCAGGTGTTTTGCACTGTGCCATGTATCCTCCTTGCTGTAGCCAAGCTGGTTTTGCTTCTCAGATTTTTGTGTCTTGGAAATTAGCCTACTGAGCCTCTTGTGGCTGTTATCTCTTTGATGTCTTGTCAAGAAAAATGCCTGGTTCAGTGCCTCTTAATACTCTCTGTTCTGGTGTCATAGGAAAAGTTTCATCTGTATCTCTAAAGCATGCACTGGGGGTGGTTCAGGACTGGATGAATAGCTGTTGTGCTCTCTATACTGTTTGCTGGTAGCTGTGCATTATGCCATCCTCATTATGATGTGCCAGTTTATAAGACAGCAGGTCTTGCTGTCTCTGGGCACCTTCCAGTTCCCCGTGGCTCTGGCTTCAATTCCTAACATTAGAAGAATAGCTTTTCAGTTGAGTGAAGTGCTACCAAGTGTCTAATTTGCCATTCTGTCATTTTAGAGTGACAAATACAGATCAGGAACTGTATCTGCAGTCTTTTAGCTATGTTTTCAGTTATTGTGACATTCTCTGCCTCTTCTAAATTAAGAGTAATGGAAGCTTGTGGTGCCACATCTAAACACATACTTCTTTGCAGCCTGTGTAACTCCCATGCTGTCACTTGTTTGCCAATGTCAAAGCATTTCACTTTGTCAGATGCACCAAGGAAGATGAGTTCCATACAGATAATCAGCTATTTAGGGGCAAGGCCGGATAATAAAACCACCTCAGAACAGTGCGTATCAGACTGCAGACCATGGACAGACATTTTTTTACTCAACATAAAAGATATTTAGGCCTCCCCTCCTTTTTAAAGAGCTTAAAGTTGCCATTATCTGTGGGTGCAGTTCTTACTGGCTCTGTACAGATCATGCACTGTGTGCTATGTACCAGCCCAGTGCCTTCAGTACTCTAGAGTGTATAAAGAGCCAGCTGAAGCTTAGTTAAGATGCATCAAGGCTGCTAAAATTGCTTTAAAAGGCAACAAAAACCTCCCCCAAAGTGTCTATGTCTCTTGCTGTCCCTGGACACCCAGGGTTCAGCTCAGTTGTGTCTGGGTTGTCAGTTATGTCACAGGCCTCACAAGAGATCCAGATCTCTTTGGATTATCATCTGGAGACCAAGTTATGTCACATCACTGGGAATTACTTAGTCACACAGGTTTAACAATGCCTTTTGATATGTGAACATGGTTTTTTTTGACATGATAGCCATCAAGAAGTAATGTAAGGCAAGTAAATCCTTGACCCAGTCAGACTAAGCTCCGTTGAGAGTTTGACTTCCTGGTTTACACTTACATTTATGTGTCTCTATTCAAACTATAGCCCATTCTTAGATCCTGTGATGGTCAAGAAAACATGGTCTCATCACTGAGTCTCAGTCACGGCATTTTTTCCAGTGTTTGGAACAGTGTTGATAGCACTAGAGTGACTTGTGCATCTGTATCCAATGTACGAATTAAAAACTTCTATTTGCTTTCAGGCTGTTAGTCATTTTAGCAGCTGATAAGGTGTCATCCTTCTTTGAAAAAATACTCTGATACCTTCCTTTGAACAAAATCTCCATGCTAGTGTTGTTGTCTCCCTCTTTACCCATTCTGTGCACTCTGCTGCTAACTCCAGAAACTTCAAATACATTGGGCTCATTTATCTTTTTCTGACTCATGGTTATTAACATACCTTTTGCGTCAACATGGATGTGGACAGTTACTTCTGACTTTTATTTTTTTTTTATCTGTTTTAGAACTGTGTCAAGTCTCCTTTGTCTTTTGGTTCCTCTGTTTTGTCCTCTTCTGTTAAAATGTTGGTCTACCTTCCTTAAACTTTGGCCTGCTAAGAGCAGTTTCCCTGGAGCTGCAGCTTCCAGTCTTGCTGAGAAAGGCTCCCAAATCCCGGTCACAATTTTGTCCTTTATCTATATTATTCACAAGTATTGGCTCCTCAACCTTTAATTATTTCCACTTATCCTGTCTGTTTCAGAAGAGCATTTTTACTGTGAGCTGTAACTGCTGTGTTTTTTCACTCAGTGTTTCCTTAGATTGTGCTGCTCGTGCAATATGCCTGTGCCTTACTGCAGAGTACACATTTGGTGAAGCAAACAGAAGCCTTTTGACAAGCTATAGAAAATCTGGGCTGACCATGACAGTTAACTGGAACCCAGCAGATCTTAGTCCTCCTGCAAGGTGCAGACATGTGTCCTAGCCAAGAAGCAGACTTAACAATTAAAGAAAACTACTCTAATGACTAGCTAAAGCTGGAAAAATGTGAGGATTTTCCACAACAGAATGAATTATACTTTTGGTACCATTATAATATATATCCTGATAACATCATCAGGAAAGTGTGGCTCCTTTGAAAATGTCAAGTGTTCTCATTTCTATTTAAACTAAAACCTGAAAACGAAAACTGGAGGGTTAGCTTCCTTTTTTAAAATTCGTTTTTAGCAACCCCAAATCCCTATTTTAAAATTGTCAATTTCTCTTTGTGTTTTGAAATAAAAAAAATAGTGAAGAGACCATAAAAGACACAGGGTGTAATGCTAACAGTTAATTAAATAGTGATCTATTTTATTGCTATTTCTAATAAGATGACAATGCTAAAAATATTCTTCCTGTTCATAAAAAGTTGTAGCTGTATTTTAATCAGTAAATGCACTTAAAACCTGCACAGATTATATTCCTAACAGTTTCTTTATAATAATATGCTATTTTGACACTAACTGAAGGTTTTTCAATTTGCATGTTTAATTCAGGCATTAATTATTTGTAGACTGGAATGCACAATTTATACTAGGCTTCTTTGATGCTTTCATGTTTGAAATGACAAAAAAGAACTGTTGGGAAGATGTGATACTTTCAAGGTCTTTTTGTGTATTTAAGTATTGTATCCAGCTCATTCAACCTTATTATAAGCCTTCTGATACTTTTAGCATTCATAAAAACAAGTGATTACACTGAGAATTTCTATTTCCACTAAAAAGAATCACTTATGTCTGGTTTGATTTCTCTTCTACTAGGTAATACCCATATTCAGGGATCAGTGACCTCTTAGCCTTTTTGGTTAGCCCTCCTTGTGTCCAGCAGCCTGCCAGGGGTGGCTTTGGCAGGCCTGCTGTATATGACAGGGCTAGAGGAATCACCCAAGTGGCCCATTTTCTGGGGCTGTTATGCAAGTGTTGCTTATTGTACACCTGTAATCATGTATAATGCGTATGAGAATGTGTAGTGCATGCAAGAAAAGGTGAGAACCCTGGGGTTTTGTATGTGTCTCTCACTGATGGAGAAGACTAAGATATGCTTTGCATTTTAGGGCTATTCCTTAAAAATGATACTTATTGCTGTGCCTTCTTTGTGAATAAGACACCTTCTTAAGGAATGCAGACTTGATGATTTTCTGCCTTCACAGGTGCAACAAGAATGAGACGCCCAAGATACAGGAGAAAAAGGAATTCCAAATATTTTCCGGTTATAAAGCATCTGGGAGAACATATCTGGGAGGGGTGTTCTTGCCTGTTCTCAGTCTTCCTTTGTTTCTGCTATTGCCCTCTCTTGGAGACAGAGCATTGCAACAGGGAGACTTCAGGCTGACCCGGCCTAACTGTTCTTGAGTTCTTACATCCTTATTTATAACATGGTGAATTTAGGATACTGATGATCTTATTAACTCCATGAAATGTTATTAAAAATAGTTTGGAAATTTTTGTTCTCTCTCTTTTTTTTTTTTTTTTATTTCCAGCAGAAAATCAGAGCCAGCATTTATGTGCTGTTGTACAGAAATAAAACCCCAGATGGCATTTTTGTTACTGACATACCAGCTGAAAGGTCATAATGTGTATAATGAAAAGGGCTGTTACTCTAGGACATTTTTCGTGTGTCATGAAACTATTCAACGACATTAATATTTCTACTCTACAACATATTAAATTTTGTCTATGAAATTATACCATGCTGTGCATGGATTTGTGCCAGCAAGACCTTGCATCCTGATCAAATATTTAGATTTTAACAGAACTGGCCCAGAAGGTGGGATCACTTTGCACTGATCCAGTTGCAGAGGTAGGGTCTGTTAGCTCCTAGACATTGCAATATTTGGTACATAATAATGGTAAGATTTGAATAATGAATAGCACAATGTTCAAGAACACTTTTACAAATAACTGCGTCACTTGTGTGCACTCTTAAATAGGCGTAACATTATATAAACAATGTTTACAGGTGTCTTGAAAACAAAGATATTACTTGTAAGGTTAAAATACAATTGCCATTCATATTCATTATCATCATTATTAGCTCTTGAGGAGAGTCACCTCTTGTTGACCACTAGAAAAGTCAGAAAAGGATATCAGTATATTAAAAGATATGTTTTTTCAGGAAGGTTTTAATCTGGAGCAAGTAACTTTACTTTCTTAATTGTCCTTATAGCACCTTGGTGAACTTGAAGTTAGAAGTCAAATTATCATGTGAAGTTGTAAATCCTATCTGTTGCATCATTTAAGCAGAATGGAAATGCTTCTTTTGGATTTCAGTAAAAGATATCTGTGAAAATATATTGTATAAATCTAGAAACAGTGACATCTCACTGAAATTTTGCAAAACTTGCTTGCACTGATGTGTTAAAAATGTGGTTGTATAACTGATAGAGTGAAAAGTTAAGCAGATCAATTATCTTTTTAAAGATAACGTAAAGATTTTCATTTTTCTTCATGAGGATTTTGCAAAGTCACCAATTCCAAGAATGTTGCAAATCTATTTTTATAAAGGAAAAAGATAAAAAGTGTGCAACATTTTCTACTTCTAGAAGATTTACATAATCTTAAAGTGTTTGCCAACTGTTATTTTAGCACCTTCAAAAGAGACGTGGACTTCAAAATCAGATTCACATTGCATTTCTAATTGGAATTGATCTGTATGCGTTCAGTTTTATGTCAAGACTCAGATCTAGCAGAAAAAGTTATTATGAAAGCAATGGGAAATCTTTCACAGTTAATCATAATTTTTGTCACTAATGCAAGTTCTTTGTAACTACATTCAGCAAATATGCATATCTTACGTTTGTGTTCCTGTTTCCACAGTGCATACATTATAACAGACTTCATGGGCATCAGGAATGAAAATTTTATGAAGGTAGCTGCAGTTGGGACTTGGATGGGAGATTTTGTCACAGCATGGATGGTAAGAAACATAATTGCATTTTAAAATATGGAAAGGAATATGTTTGTTGCTTTCAAGGGAAAGAGGAGAAGAGAGGGAGAGAAAACTCAATTTCTCTAAGTCAAGTGTTTCACCCTGGAAAGGTAAAAAGTTATCAAATGCATAATGGCAGCTATTTAATTAGACTACAGTCCAGAAGAGCTTCAGTTAGAACATATCAGAGTGCTCCTTTTTTTTCTCTGAGTGGGAATTTTGCCATTGAATTCTGCACGGTGGCCCTTCTTTGCTGTCACGTAGCATCACAACTTGCTATCCTGTGAAACAGTGAGTGACAGCTAAAGATAAGTAAGTCTGATGAAAAGAATTAAAAAGAGAAGAAAAATTAAACTGAAAGACGTGATAGAGAACAATGGAGATGAGGGAAAACAAGCCAGTTACATGCCAGCACTTGGAGGTAGTCTGATGTGAAACTATCTGATTAAGTTTGTGTCTAATTTAGGACTTAGAAAAACAAAGTTTTCACTTGGATTATACTTGTAACAAAGGTTTTCTTCTGAAATATGTGCAAGCCGAAGATCAGCTTGGTAAAAGAGAACCAGAAAATGACAGTTAACTTTTGGGAGCAAAATAAAACGTGCATCTTTTAATTGTTCAGAAAAAGCATTTCTAAAACACAAAGTAATAAAAAGTGAATTTATTTATTTTTTAAGAGTAGTTTTTTCAATTAGTGTAGGTAAGATTT
The DNA here is from genome assembly GCA_013397975.1 of Machaerirhynchus nigripectus. Classification (NCBI taxonomy): domain Eukaryota; kingdom Metazoa; phylum Chordata; class Aves; order Passeriformes; family Dicruridae; genus Machaerirhynchus; species Machaerirhynchus nigripectus. Next base: position 119,394 of record VZRQ01010317.1, read on the forward strand.
TTAGCATTTTAGTGTAGGTAACATTTTTAGTGTAGGTAAGATTTTTATTTTAACAACGTCTTCCACCCTCCATATTTGGAACATACTGTACAACAGACAGAAGGGGAAAAAAATGCATCAAGGAATTTTTCAGGATGTTGTTCAGTATGTGTCAGTGGTTTGTCCAAGACAAACTGTACTCTGTGAAATGGTGGCCATGAAAAGCAAGTACAGAGAAAATAATTTGTTTGTGATTTACAGTAATGACATCGCAGAATTGGTACCTTGACTAATGTTGAAAATTAATGTGTACTTCTTCTGAATTGGTAATAAAATGCATGAGTACTTCTGAATACCTTTAGCTTGCTTTTTTTTCATGAGCTTCCACATCTTTATTCCACTATCAAAGAAGAGATGATGCATAAGCTACACTGAATTGAGAGAGATCATATACATCATACATATGTGACTTAGAGCTCCAGTGATAGATTACATACAAGTTGTACTACGTTAGGTAATGTGGGGTTTTTTCAGTCGCTCTTTTCTCATTTCCATAAAAAAACCTGTCATGTGTAACACTGTGTAAAGCACAAAAACGCTTGATTCAAGAGGCGCGAGAATCCTGATCATTTTCTAGGTACTCAAAGCCCTCTCAGGTCTCTTCAACAGTGGAGACACAATTGGATTGTGTCTCAGCAGATTCCAGTGGCAGATGGAGTTATCACTGAAGAATGGGAGAGAGACTGGGAGAAACTACAGAGGTGGTTTGATTAGAGGTGACTGTTTGTTTAAATTACTCTGGTTCTGTTAGCTTTCAGGAAGAGTAGAAAACATGGGATTGGAAGGCCAGAGTGTTTTAGGACATGCTTTGATTGCATGAGGAGAATTAAGAGGTGTAGGGATTAATGTTTAGATCTTCAGAGCAAAAGAGAATAGTGATATTGCTTCTGCAATGCAAATCTCTAGGCAAAGTATATCAACCAGGCAATAGAAATGACAGTGTTCAAGGGCAGCTGAGCCTGGGAACATCAAGCAAAGCTACAATGTCAGCTAGAGAGGTATTAGTCAGAGAGGAGATTGGACATGTATGCTGGTGCATGGGCATGTACATTGGTGCAAATCATCTCCCACAGCGTCTCACTTAAGCAATCTATCTTATGCTATATGAACAGAAATTGTTGTGTTATTTATATTCTAATTTGCTTGACTTTCTGCATATAAAGCCCAGCATGGAATTGATGTCAAAGTGATATGAGTCTTCTGTGGTATTATATTTTGTGAAGTTTCCCCATCCTGTTTCAAAACAGAGAAGAAAAAACAAACCTGTAAAGAAATGTTTGCACATCTTGCCATTCGCAGCAGTGTTTATATTTTCTAATGCTTAAGAAGTTTTTTTTAAGGAAACCATCCATCCATAGACTCCAAAGCAGAAGATAAAAAACGAAGAGGTAGCCTTCACTTCAATGTGTTTGAACCATACCAGAATTACGATTTTATTGCCTGTTTAACTGGAAACTTTGGGAACAAGTAAAAATAAAACAGATGAGATTCCATTTGAAAAATGAGTAATCAATAAACAAAACTATTACCCTAGAACAGTGAGGAGGGGCTTATTAAATCAGGAAAGTGATTGAAATGGGAAAATGTATTTTGGATCACTGTTTGTTTTGGATCAAAAAGGCAGAAGTAAGACTGTCTCCTCAACACCTCCTAGCTCGCTGACTAGTTTGGTGACAAGATCTGACTCAATTCCTAATAAAATCAGCAATACTATTTCCATTTTGTGTGATGAAAATGGGGCCATGCTGTGGGTGCACAGAAGCTTCACCTTTGTACCTCTGGACAGGAGCATCTGCTACTAATAAAAATCTCTGCTGAAATCTGTAACAAGTGTTAGATGTTCTAAAGTCTGTGAAGAAGGGAATAGGTTCAGTACACGGTCTCTCTGCACTTTTCCCTCTTTGAAGCCATGGAAGTATATCTTGCAATCTTGCACCTGCTTTGACATGCCCTCCTGCTCCCATAAAAAGTGTATTGTCCTCATGGAGAATGCTTTTGAGGCAGACAACACAGAGTTTTGCACAGTAGGACACCTTGGAAAAAAAGGCTGGATTCCACTCAGACAAGCCTATAAACTAGCAATTATGCTGCCTTCTGGGAGAGTGCAAGCAGGCTGAGGAAGGAGCTGATTCGAGGGCAGAATCTCTCATGATTAGAGTGGCCTCTGTGAAGACGAGCAACCTGCTGCAGCTGTGTTTTTGTGAGGGACACAGTCCTGAGCATGTGTAGTGAGGCCTGCTCAGAGGACACCTACAGGAGAGAAGGGGCAGTGAAGAGTGTCACAGAGAGCAGAGTAGTGTTGGCTTTCAGACTGTCAGAACTGCTGTTCACTTTTGGTGATGGCTTTTTGGACTCTACAAAGATTGGCCCTGAGCTGTGGACTATACTTGTACCACATGGAGAGCTTTCCCTAACAACTGCCATTGCCATTTGCACTAAAGACATATTGCTGCCCAAAACCCCTACATATGTGTGTAAGAGCCTAAACAGTAGAAGTTTAGTTCTTAGGCCTTGCTTGCTAGGATTATCAGAAGATGAAGCAGTTGTCTTCAGCCAGTGTCTGGTACTGATGTCTATGAATATACCAGGCTGATCCTCCTGACGAGAGATCCTATTCCTATTTACCTTCTTTCTGTATGGTAATTTAGTTGAGATTCTCTTTTCCTATGTTAGTTGCTAGAGAGAACTGGGAGCTTTTGAGGGATCACTGAGCAGCAGAGACTGCCTGCTCCTATTTTCAGAAACTATGATAAACTCAAACGATGGTTTAGTATATTATTCATCAAACTAGTGTTTACCACATATGTACCAGCATATTCTTTTCAACAAGAGAAGCCAGGAATTTTCTCATCACTGTGCTTTAGCAGAGTACATGACACAATGAGTGTGAAGTGAATCATTGTAGAAGTTCCTGACTGTTCTTTTTGACACCTTTGCTTGATTTCAGTTTGACTTCTTGCTTGTGTGGGATGATGAAGACTTCTTGGACTATTTATCTTTCATCATCTTAGCAGACGAATTAGTAGGACGTTAGGAAGTAGTACTTCCAGCATAGTCTGGATGGCAGAGTGATAGAACGCTATTGTTCCACTGATCCAGTTGTTACGATCCGGTTTAAGCCCAGAAGAGCAGAGAAAACTAAGTCTCTGTTCATAAACTGGAAAGAACTTAGTGAAGGTTCAAAATATTCCCAAAAATGAGATTTAATCTCAAAAATGAGATTAAAACCAAACGAGGTTAAATGTTGGTGCCAAAAAATTGGTGTATTTTATTTAACAGTAAAAAAGGCAAAGAGAAGGAAAGAGGAAAAGTAGAGAAAAGTTAGAAAAAGCCAAGGTTACTTAAAAAGAAAAGCATAGGATAGTTCACCATCACACTGTGCTACCTTTAGTGCTGCCAAGATGGGACGGGGGGAGCTGAGCAGCTTTTTCCCTTTTTTTTTGTTTGTTGTTTGAAGCGCCTTATCTGCCTTCTCCTGTCTCGGGAGCAGTTTGTCGGGAATGCAGCGGCCCGTCCCCCGAGGTGCAGGCGTGGTGCCCGGGGTCGCTGCAGCCGAACCTTGGCCCACTCACGGTGCTCTCACCACGGGACGCAGGAGCAGGGTAGGGGTTCCACAACTCACTCGTGATTCCGGTCCAGGGGTGCAGGATCAGGGGGGTTCTCCTCAGGCGGGCAGCGTCGGCTCCAGGAGGCCTCAGAGTGTCTCGCAGCAGGTGATGGTGGTGGTGGGGGGGAAAGGCAAAGGTCAGGGACTCTGCCCCTTGCTTTTGCCCTCCAATTTGCACCAGTTTGGCCTTCCTTTTTATGGGCCTCGAGGCAGGCTATTCATGGTCCAAACCGCCCATATTATGATAAGCAGACAAAATGACGAGGCATTTTTGGAGCTTTTCAGGTTTTGAACAGTCATAATGACAAAACACTTTTGAAGCCTTTCAGGTGTTGAGCAGTCATAATGACGAAGCATTTTTTCGGAGCCTTTCTTTTATTAGGCCTTTACACCAGTACTGACATAGACACATCGTATCCACTTGGAATATGGAGGTAGAGACCTTCTACCTAAGACTTCTTGTCAGGACATAATTGGGATTTCAAAAGGTTAGTACTGAGTAGTGAATCTACACCTCCCTTTCCCCATTAGTGGAACTGGATAATGACTCCCATATACACAAGTTTTCTGGGCTTCTGTGAAGTTTTTTATGGAAAAGAGTAACTTCAGTAAGTGACATTCTGAAATATAACTTGTGGTGGAATGCTGCTCCCCTTGATAAAGATTATCTGATCTTATGCAAGAAGGATTTTCTGTTCTCTGAGATTTTCAGCATTAGCTGTAAAAGCTACACTTTTTCAGCCCTATAATTCCAGGGGAAAACCTCACACCATTTTGTGTTTTGGCTTTGCTAGTTGTGAAAGAAAGACATTTTGTCCATGTTGTTTTTTCATTCACATTTCTCTGTTAAACATTTTTGTCTTCATCCTCTGGTGAAGAAACTTTCTGTATTTTCCCATTTTATGTGGTTAACATGTCTTACCTGGGCAGTCCCAGTGTAGCCAGTAAAGGGGCCCTTGGCTGGTTTGTAAAGAATACTCTTGAGGGCTGAAATCTTCCTCGGGATCCTTAATGCTATTAACATCAATAGCTGACAGGTTTAAGTTGATGGTTACTGCCATGCAAGCACACAGTAAATCTTTAGAGTTCTCAACCAGAATGTTTTTCTGTCACCTGCACCATATTAGAACTCAGGCTAGATCTGTAAAAAAACCCCAGTTCCTCCACCTGGGCAGACCAAAAATCCATCCAGACTAGTATCCTACCTCAAACTGTGACTACAAGCAGAAGCCAACCAGGAGAGTAAGAACAAGCCAATGGTATGTGGTAGGGTCCTCTTATGCTCTCTTGAAATTCATGCAATTTTGTGTATATAATGACTCTTGAGTTTAGAATTGTTTTGCTCTCTGTGCACCACTTTGCATTCAACTACAAAGAATTTCATCTGCCATTTTATTGCCTAGGGTCTTTCTTCCATAAGCATCTTTCCTAATTCTTTGCATTCAGCAAGCCATCATCCCTTTCACTGTGCATAAGTTAATATCATTATAAAGCTTTCTCACCTCACTGCTCATCCATTTTCCCAGGTTGCTTAGGAATATGACGAATAACTGCATCCCCTGCACAAATCCCTGTGGAACTCTGCTAATGACCTCCCTCCATTGCTAGAGCTGTCTGGCTAACCTACTTACCTTCTGTTCCCTGTCTTTTAATCAGTTATTTATCAACATAAAGACCTTCCCTAAAGCTCTGAATGTTGAGTTTCCATAGAAGCCTGTGACGAGGAATTTTTCAAAAGCCTATTAGAAAATTCAGCTTTGCCTATTTCAAACACATTTCCTTTATCAATGAGTTTTGTTGACCTCGTTCAGTAATTCTGTTCTGAAATATCTCCAGTCCTGTTGTTTACAGAGCCAGCCACTTAGCACTCCTTCCACAGCCTCAGATTAAAGAGGCTGCCATTAAAGAGGTATTCTAACAATGTTGGGTGGCCCTGAAATTGCTGTTTGCAGGAAAGACAAAGTCACAGCTCAGGAGCTGTGAATGCATGAAAGAGTATGAAGCCATCTGCATCCGGCTTGATGTGAAAGAGTGAGCTTATTTCCTCATGTTCATCTTTCCTCATCATTACTTTTCTCTGTCCTTTTTCCTCAACACCTCTTTGTCTTATGGCCTGGGCATTATTTTGCAGGTGAACAAAAATTAAGCTGTGAGTATTTTGTTTTGTATGTTCTTACTATAGCAGAAGGTTCAGCAGAGCCTGAACACGGCTGTTGAGGTTATCCCAATGACAGAAATGTCACTGCTTGTGGTAAGACCTATATTCTGAGCATGGGCCTGGATTCCATGTTTCAGAGAACATCAAACATAGATACATAACCTCTCTTTCCTGAAATCTTATGTAGTCTGTGGATTTCTTTGGCTGAACAGGGAGGCCCTTAAAAAGTTTTCAATATTTTCATAATTAGATGGAATTGTTGAATCATAATTCTGAGCATAGGGGCATGTGTCTGCTGAAGTAATTATTTGAATCTGGGCCCCTCATGGTAGTCTTGCTGAGAAACAGCTTTTTTTTATTCCCTGATGTATAGAGGGTGGACACAATCTAATTGCTGTAGTTTAGGATAGAAGTACTCAACTGTCCCAAATATATTCTCACTTGGTGCTTCACTTTGATCTTGTAAGTGCTGTTCTGGTGTTTCTTTACAAAATAGAAACATAATGGTCTAATACACTGTACAGTGTAGGGTGTGGTAACGAAGCCCATTCATTACATGTTAATAAACCCATCACTTGATGTTATTGTCTGGTAGATCCCTGGTACCTGTAGGATATGCTTTGTGTACTTTCTTCTTTATTAATTTTTGTGATAAGAATAGATGCTTACTTCTTGCCATTAAAACATGTTTAATGGCTTACAATCTCTTGGTAAGAGTTTTAAAAGTATTTGGAGATATTTGCTTTTAACTGTTGCCTCCGTGATCATGACAAACAACATTTATTTGTAGAATAGGAGAGCAAGCTATTCAATGATTTTGAAGTGCTTTCCTTGTGTCCATTAAGAATGAATATTATTCCTGACCTCTTTTGCTGAGATGTAACTATTTATGTCAACATCCTGGAGTAATGAAGGGTTCATTACCACACTGCAGAAACTAGACTGATTTGCTTCTTTATTTTATTTAATCTCATAATATGTATGTGTTGCTAGGGCATGTTCACACAAAGTGAGCAACATTGATGCTGCATATACTATCATATTGCTGAAAATAGCAGACACACTAAATTATTGCAGTGAAAATACATGGAAAAGAAAATACTAATGTGACTGAAAAATGAAATTTTCTTTAGTATGGGGAAGGACCCCAGTATAAAATCTATGTTGAATGAAAACTTCATCGTGAAAAATAATAAAGTTTCCAGGATTTTGTATTCAACTTTAAAACTAAAATAATGGCCACAAATGTTCACTCTTAGATTTATGTGAGTCTTCAAAAGTAATTCTTCAATCCAGGAAGTTCTGTTTAGCAAAGAATGGTGTATAGGTTTATTTGGAAGCAGTTAAGAATCCGTTTTGATGCTAGTTACAATGTAGTTTGGAGAGTTAGGGTCTTGAATGACTGACACCTTTTTTAACTCATGCTTCTGTCAAGGATTGGGCACGACAATTTAGATTATGATCAGTGTCAATCTTCTTGATTGTTTCTATTCCACTGACATATCAAATGACAAAATAAAACTGTAATTGAATTTACAGCAGCATCTGAAGTGCTGTACACCTAACAACTCGGCTGTACGTGAGTAGTGGAAATGAAATTGAACTGTGAAACATGAACCGGAAGGAGCAGAATGGATGACACCTGTTACTAAACTCTCTTGCCAGGATCGCACAGAAATGTGACTAATAACATTATTAGTGGCAACATGTTTCTTTCCATTCAGAGAAGCATGCACAAAGAAAGTTGCCCTTTTTGTTCACCTGTGTATCTTGTTTTGGTTTTCATTTCCTCTTGTTAAGGGCCAGTCCAGTTGCAGAAACGTTGTGTAGCTAGTGGTTTTATCTCCAGGTAATAACCACAAGTAAATTAATCAGCACAGTGGCAGTTCAAATATATCCAGTCATATGAGACCTGCTAATTTTGTTTTTTCCACTTTCTGGGGCATGAATATTCTCATACCCTGCCCTGGTTCATGACTGCCACTTAGTTATATAAGGTGGAGTGTTTCTGGTGTCATCTGAGTTCATCCAATCATCCCATCAAGTCAGCTGGCACTATTATTTATTCATTGATTGATGGTGTTGCCATCTGTTCATATGCTCTAGATTATAACTACCTGCCTCTTCAAGCTCGATCTTTTTTTTGTATTGATGCCATGATGATTTTTGTCTTTTCTTTTATACCCCTGTTATACCTTTTTGCAGCTTCTGTATTCTTGGTGCTTTTTGCCTACATTCTTGGACTTGTTTGTTAAGCTAAGAGACTAAACATTTTAGAGGCTTTGTAGTTAGGGTGCCAGTGTGCCCAGACCCCAAGGTCCTCTCCAGAACACATTTTGTAAACTAAGAACCATCCAGGGGAAGGTTCCTTGGGGGGGGGGCTCATTCGAGCCTCTCATTGGGGAATTTTTGATAGATATGCTAATTAGTAAGACCTAGAATGTAAGACCAGATATAGAGGAGGGATTGCGGTGGCCATTGCGGGGGTGCAGGGAGGTGTATTCGACCTGGTCGTGGTGCACCTAAGGATCCTTACAATAAATACCAAGGTAATACCCTTTTCCCCTTCTAACTGTGTTCACCTCTTGATTTTAAGACCAGGAAAAGGCATCAGTATTCCCCTGTTACTTTGTCATTTCAATTCTGACCAGGCATTGCCTGGTCAGAATTGAAGAGGAATTACTTCATCCCTTTTGCCCAGGCAGTGAGTTCCTTCAACTCATTGTTACAGCAGGTATCTTTGTTGATAACCATTTTCTGGGCTCTCAAACATGTGCGTAGTATATCTATCAGTAAAAGCCTCAGGATTTTTTTGAAGAAGGCCACAGCCAACTCTGCCTCAGAGCTCAAGAGTAAGAAATGAAAACCCCAAAGTTGGGCCCCAAAATATCCCCTAGTGTTTCTCCAAAGCAGCTACTGACATCTTTCAATGACAAGCAAATGTAGTAGGAGTTCTTTCAAATAGGTGTGACATTTTCCCAACTATTTTTTTGAAATTTCAATGCTTATGAACTCATACACATATTTTTGTGACCTTGTACACACTCTTCTGTGCAGTCTAGATCCCTGTCTAAAAATACGTGAAGGGTCATGTCAAATATTAATGAGATATTTTGTTCTCCAAATATTGTAGAAGAAAGACATGGCTCCATCTTTTTCAAAGGACAAGCTGTAAGGGAGAAGATATGTGTTCCTGCAACTCAAATCTTGTCCAAATGATTTGTATTGTAGCTTCAATCAGTCATACAGCTATAAATGAGACTGAGGGTCCTCTATTTTCTCTTCCTCGTTATCATACTCTCCTTTGCTCTTTTTCACGTAGAATGGTATTTGCTGCTTGATGATATTTATGCAGCAGATCTTGATATATCCTGGTTACATGTATTTAGAAACTGAAGTCAGAGTAGCATATAAATTAAGGTAACTATGAAGCAATTCTGCATTCTGACATGATGTACTCCTTAGAAATGGTGCGAATGAGTGGGTGTCAGAAATGCTGGAGAAGTGGGACTCTAGAAATAACATGTTCTTACTGAAGATCTTTGAGTACAGATGGCAAATGTGTAAACTGTTGGAGTCTCCAAGATGGACACTTCCTCTCTGGAACAGTCTGGTTCTGGATGAGATTGCAAGCACAAATCTTTTTCACTGACTGTGGAAAGAAAATAATTTTCTTTTTGAAACTGAAATTAAAACAATTGCCTCAATATATCTGCCAAGATGTGCAGTGAGGATCTCTATGATAAAATGGGGCAAGGTGGTTTAAAAAGTATTATGAAAGGAGTATTGGACCGACCATGCACATTCAGCTGGAGGTCTTTACTGGATTAAATATATGGTGAAGTAAGACCTTCTTTATCCACAGGGAGAGATTAGCAGCAGATGGCAGTGGTACACAGCAATGCATTTCTTTAATTCTGAATTCATTCAGGATCTGTGGGATGAACTATTAGACACTGTGTAAAGGGAAAAAAGAAAAGAATGATATTTTATTATTAAAAAATATATCACAGCACTTTTGCCTAATAATGTTGAGAATGTTGTACATAGTCCATTCTTCTCCACAAAGAAGAGCAGGGTTGAAACTGGTAAATTAAGGAAGAAACTACTGCTGGTCCTTAATTGCATAATTTTGATGGGTGGGCATTCAGCTGAGAAACTTTTTCTCCGATGCTGTTTTGTAGAGAAAATGTATTTAGAATATGTCCAGATAGTAATGGCCTAAGCACTCAAGTTACCAGAGTATTACTAATTTTGTGTTGAATTATGCCTAAAAATGAAAGATTATTTTCACAACAGCTACAGTACCTTAAAAATTGTATTCCATGTTGTCATAGATCAACTCAACCCACAATATATCAGCAGAGCAATTAAGCAAGTGCTTGTGTAAATACAGCATAGAGTTAATTTTCCTGTGCAGTACTGCATAATATATGAATTAGTTGTAATATGGTGCAAGAAGCCTTCTCTTAACAAACCCATTATGAACCCTGAATTGGATTGATTAAGGAATCCTTCATTGTAAGTGAAATCACTAAATCTATCTGGCATGTATGGAGAAATTGTAGGAACTGTCAAACTTAGACTTACGATACTCTAGCCAGAAGGTCATTGTTTTTGATATCCATACTTGTGATTATGCTCAAGAATGAATGAAAATTCAGTATATTCAAACACACTTTCTACAGAAAAAAATCAGATAGGTTGGCTTCCAAAAGCTCTTTGCTGCCAAACCCAAGTCCAACTTGGGTGCAATTCTGCTGATTGTATCAGACTTAAAATATACAATTGCTTCTTAAAAACTGAGATATTAAAAAGTTTCAATGGATTTGAATTAAAATTCATTATAAAACTTCATTTAATAGAAAGCACTCAATAAGATGAGTCTAATCTCTTGTTGGTCTCTTTTTATTTTTATTTTACATTACTTGAAGTGGGAACTTGAAGTACTTTTTTAATGGATAAAGAGATTGTCGAGTTTCACTTAAACTTTTCTAAGTACTTTTAAAACCTCCATTAAAAAGCTATTTTTGTAATTTCTTACAGTACTATGCTTCTCCAAATCACAAAAGAAATCACTGCCTACACTGTCAGTAATAAAAAAGATTTTGCATTTTGCAGACACTAGGGATTGATCTTTATAGCAACTCATGGAGATACAAATGCTAATATGCCCCTGTTTTACAATAAAGAGCTGAAACAAAGGGAATGGGACAAGAAAAAAGGGAATTGGTGATGGAGCTGAGACAAGACCCTGCTCTCAGTTTTGTATTCATCGCATCCCTGTTCTTCTCAAATCTTTAAGGGAAATTATTTCTCTATCCCCATTGATGGCAACGTTCTAAAAGGTAACTGCCTCTGCAAAGATACTGAATAATTTCTTCTATGGAAAATTGTAATGGTATGTATGTGCAGCAGAGATACTTCCAAGTGGTAAATGCCCTGGACTCTGCTTCCCTTTCCCCTGGCTTCAGCTGTGTAAGAACCCAGAGTACCTGTTTTTTTTATGATGGTTTATTCCAGGCTCATTTCTGGCCTGTCTTCTCTTCTTCTTTGTATTTCTTTTATATCTTGTATATGGCTTGTATAACTCTACCAAACAGATGAAGTGCATACTAATGTGTGGTTGGGGAGAATCAAGGCGCGTATTCCATTTCTCCTAACTTGAAGAGGTTCTTTGCTTAAATTTTTGGCTCATCACATGACGCCACAAAATTAGTTTTACCACCCAACACCCCAATTTTATTGTAGAGAAACAACCTGAGTTATTAGACAACGTAAACTACTTCATAATGGACAGAGTCCTGTCAGAAGCGTTATCAGAATGAGGACAAATCATATGGTTATGATTACACTAGTGTATTGCTGGCAAAGGTCCAGCACTAGTGCAAGGCGCAGCTCAGGTTGCAACACTAAAGTATTAGGCAGGACCATAATTTTCAGACTGCAGATATATTTTGCACGCATTTTGTTTTATATCTCATAGACCTCCAGAATATCCACGGCAGATGAGGAACAGGCTTTATACCTGTATGGCTTTACACTGTGTTTTACTTGGGTCAGTACTTGACCCAGAGAATGAAGGTAGGATTTGTGTGATCAGTTAGTGGTTTGGTCTCAGAACTGGTAAGATTTACATTTGGACACCTACAGATTTTGATATTTTATTCTGAGCTGGTTTTCTAAGTTGTCTTAACAATCAATGAAGAGATAAAGGCCTGCTAAGTCACTGGAGTGTGTTTTACATCTAAAATGATGCAAATGAATCACACTGTAAAATAACTTATTTCTCTCCACTGGTAATAAAGGAATTATAAGGCAACTCAGATTTAGATATTTACATTCAAGGTATTAAGGTTTTGTGTCTTACATAAGGGGTATAGAAATGCCAGAAATTGTCCCACAAACCAGCAGAGTTAAAACATGTGATGGTTTACTGTTAAACGTTCCTCGGGAATTATGGAAAGTAAAGGAATACTTCCAGAATGTCAAGCTTTCCTGATGAAACATTAAAAGAACTTCAGATAAAGTCAGAGGTTCATGCAGCAGTGAATAAATTAAACCATAACACAAATAAACCAGCAAGAATCCACATGCAATAGCAGTGTGAAATGAAGGATTGTATGCACAGTAATGAGAACAAGCATGTCAGTGTATCCTCCAGAACTTTAAATTTTGCCTTGAAGTTAGCAAAATTGTTAAGAAGAATTGTTGCTTAATTTATCTAAATTTCAAGACTCATTTCAAAGAAGGTCTTGGGCATTAATAGATAATATCATTTGTATGTGTGTGTGAGTGTTCCTGCAAGGCAGCCTTTTTTGTGTTCTGTCGTAACTGATACAAAACAGCGTTAATCTCTGTAAGGCAATTGAAGGCAAACATTTATGACTAAGCTGATCTGTGGCCACAGAAAGCTTTGGCTCATTGATTTCCCCTAAATTTCCTGTCCTGTAGTGATTTCCATGTATATTCTTATTGGCGTGACCAAAGCCAGACTGGGCCTGTATCATCTACAGAGTTTGTTCATGCTTTGCTAGCCTACTATTTTTATTGATTTAACCTATTTACAAGGTTATCTTATACTAACTGGTAGATGAAGGACTATTAAATGAGTTGAGGTAGCACAAAGGGCCCGAATCAGCCGCATGATACTCAAAGCCATATACTTGGGAATTATTTTATAACGGGTGCCAACACTGCTGACCATTCCTCTGTGAGGTCGTATCTCTGGCTTCTTGTCTGGTCAACTTTACAACTTCTTTCTCCTTTGGAAAGGCATAGAGATTTGGAGTTGAAAACATGGTGTGGTGAAACCTCCAAGCCATTGTAACGTTACATGCTGCTCTGCTGGGTTATTGAAGACTATTTAGCACTCAGTGGAATGAACTCTTGCATTGCAAAGATGAAATCTGAATTACTAACAAATATTCTAAAAATCCAGTTATTTGCAAGGAAGGTACTGAGAAGTTAGCTGTAATGTGGGGTTTGTATTAAAAGCTCTGAAATCTAGCCATTGAATGATGCTGTCTCTACTTGTTACCTCAGAAATCAGCTTTTTCTTTTTTTTTTAACTCATTGCTTGTCATTTATTTCAAACTGTAGCTGCTAAAAAATGATTGTATTTTTCTATTCTTATTTCTGTGTGTCAGTATTCTGGGATATTCTGAGTGGTTCCCAAATATCTTTTATTTCTGGTTCTGCCTGTCTCTCTTCCTGCTGTCATCCTTTCGGTGCACCACACAGTATCTTAAACTGCTCATATTTCCTTCTGTCTTTGTCATTTGTTCATTCTGAGTCTCTTGCCCAGTATTTTTACACTGAACGGCCTCTCAGTACACATTAAACTTCAGTTCTTTCACGTGGAATTAAAATTCTGATCACTTAATTAATGATGACTTCGTCTATCTATTCATTATTGCACTTCTATCACCCGTGTTTCATTTTTTGAACTTCTGTGATGTAATAAAGGTACTGACTGTCTTTCACTGGTTGTTTGTTAAGGGTTTTTTGCAAACTGTACAATGCTAAGGCTACGCTGCAATAATAAACATTAGTGTGGATTGAATGTTTTAGCTTTATCACAATTGCTTCACTCTCCTCTTGTGTCATGGGCAATGGAGTAAGTCCTGCACACCCCCCATGCTCGCTGTTTTCGTGTTGCAATGATGTAGTCTGTTTTCATGCTCAGAGGGGACAGTGTACAAGCTTACAGCTCTCACTGGCACCAAGGACCGTGCCGGCTGTGCAGTCCTGATGCATATTCTCTGACCTCTACATGCTTCTCTTCAGCCCAGGGGAGACCTCTCTGTCAAATGTGTCAATACTATGTAGAAGGTTGAATCCCTTTTACTGAGGTTTTAATCAAAGTGACCCACCAAACTCTACAAAAGAAACTGAAATTAGGAGATTGACAGGAATACAGCGGGGGCATGACCACAGCATTCGCTAGCCAGTTCTAATGGCTATAATTTCATAACACTGCTAAAGGAATTTGCAGGAGACAGAGTAGGCTGAATTTACCCTGGCTGTAACTTTTATCTATACAGTTTCATGAGGTGGGCCTTGGTGAAAGTGGTACTTTCTCTGCAGTTAAACTACATCTTTACACCTGCTCTTAGTAATGAAGCACTGATGCTGATGACATACATTCACTGCAACATGGTAATGTAGGGCAGACTTGCCAGAGAAAACTCAAACTGGCATTAGAAATTGTGAAAACTCAAATTGGAATTAGAAATTAAATAAAATTAATTGTTGAAAAACATAATGCATTTCCGAATTGCATGTACAATTGCAGCAAATGATCAGTTCATTTTTGGAAGAGGAGAAGATTGAATAGCTTGTATTTAAATAAAAATAAATTCCAAAACTTAGTAGTAGCACAGAAAATATGTACTCGCTTCACTGCATTAACTTGTGGACAGTTCATTAATGAACATTACCAGGCAGCAAAACATGTCAACCTTACAGAAGCACTCAGTGTGCCATCCATGTGGCAATAGTTTGTGAACCTCTGTGCAAAGAAGTATCCTAACTATCAGCATTAGTGCTCATAAAGTCAGAAAAACCATTTTATTTCTGATGACATTAGAGCCAAGGTACTTTTAAAAGAAAAGTCTTATTCCACATGCACTTTTATAACAATTTAACTGCACCCTTATCAAAACTAGTTTTATAAAGGGAGAATGATCATCCCACAACCATTACAGCAGTATTTGTGTAAAAAGTAGTGTGCAGATCAAGCCTACAAACCAGTACATTTGGAGGAGCCTTTTAAAAGTTCTGAGAGAGCTCCCACTCCTTGTGCTGTGGCTTTACTAGCTGCTGTTCCAGTTTCAGTTCACTCATAAACATTGAATCCAGCCCCCAGCATCACTTCATGAAGTCACTTGAGAGAAAAATTGAATTATTCATTGTGTTTTTAAAAGTTTTTGAACTTCAAGTGTTGAAGAGTTCACAGTTTATTCTATATAATAGACTGAATGACTTCAGAGAACGTGTTGATTTTGTTCTTAGGGCTCTGCTGATGTCCATAAAGCATTCAGGCAGTGTTTTTGTAGTGTATGATGTCAGAAATGTAATCCCTTGGGTGAATTATATACATTTGTATTCATACCAGGTCATCTTATTACCCTACGGTTTTTAGTCAGTCCAGTTGCTTCCACTAGCTGACACGTTTTTGAACTCTGTGCAGCACTTTTCGTCAGTAACACCCATATCTCAGTTAAGGATAATGTCCCAGGACTTAAGTGTGACATCGTGATAGTGTGAGAAGAGTGTTAAAAGTTCAGTCTCGTTCCTTCTGATCCTAATAACTGTTTATGACAGCTTGTGCTATTTTTCCTTCAGATGCTGAAAACTCTTGTTAAAGTGGGTTAAATTTTTTGAGACTGAATGTTCCTGTCCTTTTACAAAAATATTCAAGAGGATATTTTTCTGTCCACATGAAGCACTGCACTGTTTAAAACACAGCACTTTTCAGTGGACTGCTTTGAATTTCCTATCACTGTTGAGTTCCCCAAAGTAAAAGTAGAAGTACTTTATGGGAGAAGGGGAGAGAAGAGTCTTTACTGATGGTAAAGACATTGTCTTTCTAGGGAAAGAACTTAAGTTGTAATTACCAATAATTCTAATTCAGTGAGCAAGGAATTGGGAAGAATGGCTTTAAATTCACTTTTCAGTAATTTTCATTGGCCTCAGCAGAGGATACATTTGAGATAGTGAAGGTAGACAGTTTTTTATGCTTTGTTTCTAGTCAAGGAACCACACAATAAGAGCGATTATTACACCTCTTACTGTGTATGTCTATTTTGTATTTACATCTGGCAATGATTATACACTGAAGGCTGGTATCCAATCCATCCACCCATTTTGCAGGGTTGAGTTTGGTGGGGAAGAAACTTACTTGGGGAAGGCAAGCTAAAGGTCTGAGGATTTCAGCTGGTGAGATTTAGTAATTTCACTCTCTTCTGAATAGTAGCACTCTCACCAAGATTTAGCTTCTCTAAAGTTAGTTCTTCTGCATTGCTGAGCTTCTTCCCTTGGCTGACAGCTTCATTCTTCCAAGGCAACAGAGCTGTCAGAAAAGGTCATCACTGCAGAGGGGATGGAAGTCTCTCAAGTACCTAAGGCCAGTCCCACAGAGAATTTTGAGGACCATGGCAGTGACCTCCACCTGGACTCTGAAATCGTGAGGGAGCTTGTGCAGAGACCAGTGTGCCAGAATGATGCATTCACAGTGGCTTGTGTTGCTAAGCAGAGTAGCAGCTGCTTTTTGTAGCAGTGGGAGTTCTTTTCACAGTATGCATTTTTCAGTCTTGGATACAATGAGATGCTGTAATCAATCTGGAGGTCATACATATGTGGATCCCTGCTGCCAAGTCTCTCTCTGATAGATTTGGAAGGGAAGTATATTTTTCAGTATTTCATTCAACAATAATTTGATTTTTAGTAAGGTGGCAGATTTTCTTCCTTTCTTTTTGGTCTTCATTGCGAGTGAAGAGGAAGAAGTAGTAATTTGACAGGACTTAGGAGTAGTTCTTGTATTCCATCTATCCCATACATCTTCAGAATACTCAGTTTCCATGGGTACAGATTGAGGTTTATGGGTTCCCCACTTTGCTCATAGGATGGCAGCTGTTGACTAGATGATTAAGAATTTCCTGTTAAGAACAGCAGTTCAAATTTCTCTCTCTATTGATGTCTGTATAACTAAGGAACAACAGTCTGTCTGTAATCTGATTGTTTTCTGTGCTTCTTCAGTGTTTTCTTTAGCTTTTAATTTTGCTTGAAAATAACAAATAAGAAGTATTCCTGTTAAAGTAATTGGTGCTTTAAGAAAAAAATGTGTGTATCCTTTTTCTAAATGAAAAAAGAGGAGACTCACAACCATGTCTGACAGCTAGACTAACTGCTCTGTGCAAACAGTTTTCATGTCATACTCTTGAAATATTTTTACACAGAGCAGTTAACAAGACCTTGAAGGATTATTCAAAATCATGTTTCTGTAGAGAATGTATTGCCACACACAGACACTGAATAATAAAAGGAAGAAAACACACTACTGTCATCTCTGACATTGCTGTAGTATTGTGTGGATGTTCCTGCACTGGCTTCTGTTGGTAAAAAAAAGCATAAAAATCCAGCCAGTTCTGGTAGTAGGTGCCTGTCTTCCTCCTTCATTCCCTACCTTCTTCCAGAGCTACCACCTTTCAGAGCTAGTAGAAGGAATCACATTGGCTGCCTGTCCCTTAACCAATGTAAAGGTGGCTCCAAGCAAGTCAGGGTCCCATAACACACTCATAGCCTACTGAGGACTGGAAAGGCACTGGATTACAAGAAATGATGCAAAGCAAACAGGAGTGCTGCAGTGAGTTGATCCTGGCTGGAGGCCAGGCACCCACCAAAGCTGCTCTCTCACTCTCCTCTGCAGCTGGGCAGGGGAGAGAAAATATAATGAAGGGTTCGTGGATTGAGATAAGGACCGGGAGAGATCACTCATGGGCAAAACAGGCTCAACTTAGAGATACGAAGATAATTTATCACACTAACAAAATGAGAGCAGGATAATGAGAAGTAGAATAAAGCCTTAAAAACATCTTCTTCCCACTCCTTCCTCCTTCCAGCTCTACCTCCTACCCCCGTTGCTCAAGGAGACAGGGAATGGGGGTTATGGTCAGTTCACCACCTGAGGCTTCTCCCACTGCTCAGGGAGAGGAGTCATTCTCTGGCTGCAGTGTGAGGTCCCTCCCAAGGGAGACAGTCAAGCTGCTGCAGCATGGGCCACCCCTCCACGGGGTGCAGTCGTTCAAGGACAGGCTCCTCCAGTGTGGGAGCAGGACCCCTCTCTCCATGGGTCTCCCATATAGTCATGGCCTCCTCCAGGCATCTGCCTGCTCTGGCTTGGCACCTCCCCCAGGGGCTGCGGGTGGATGTCTGCATCCCCCACGGACCTCCACGGGCTGAGAGGGGGACAGCTGCTTCACCATGGCATGCAAACCCAGTACAAGTGCTTTGGTTCCACACAGGGCCATCAAACTGGTAAACTGGACCCACGGCCAAGTATTTCTGTAAGATGAAGGAAAGCCTGTTGTTCTGAATGTGCAAAGAGGTCGTTCAGAGCAAGCCACCCATCAGTGAAAAATCTTCTGTTAGCTCCCTGATGGTACAGAACAATATTGGACATTTTTATTTCCCTGTTCTCTAAGTTCAATTATAGGTTTTTACTTCGACATAAATGGAAACTTAGAAAAGAGTCCAAGATCTGGCTTGTGATGGTTAGATAATGTACCTGTTTAACATAAAACTTTACTAAATTTATAGAATGGTGTGGTAATCTTCTCACAAAAAGATGAGGTCTAACAGGAGTTATGTCTTTTGATCTTAAAATAGATATGTGCACAACATTTTGATTGTGTTAAAAATGGTCCAGGCTTAATTTAGTCCAAGAATGTAATAGTTTGGGGAAAAATATCTACTATATAATGTAGAATAAAATTTCATATTTATCTGTTAGAAATTAATGATATTTGTTTATAAAATACTTAGATGTACTCATCAGAAGCAGAGAGCTGGTAGAGTCTTTTTTCATCATTCAGCAGAAACACATTAAAGACAAAATGAAGTCTGAGACATGAACCAGAACTTTATTTTAATACTACTAATGATTACTGCCTGTGCTAATAACTAAGAAGTGCTACAAGCAATGCAGGTAGAGTTTTCACTTTAATCTGGAAATATTTTGAAAAAAAGGAACACGGGAATAAGAAAACCTAGCCAAAACACAGCCATGTGTGTTAAATTAGTTATCCAAGTCACCCCATTGCATCTTCGTATATATACCATACATATATAACATATATATGTTATAATTCTGCAGCATTCTCTTGCCTTTTCTACAAAGATAAACCTTGGAGACAACTGCATCTACTGAGGAATTCAGTAATAAGCCCAGAAGAATAATAAAACTTTATTTAACTCAAAAGCTTAAAGGAAACAGCTGTGCAAGAATGACTTTTGAAACAGGGTGTATCTTGACAGAAGCTCAGATCCCGTATATTTCAGCCTTGTTCATTTGTCAACATAAAGGCAAGATAAAGCCTTGTGGGACTAAGTAAACTCCATAGCTAAAAATACAGTTTGACATTGCTTGTAGACACATGACAAGTCTACAAAAATAATATATTGGTAGTCTTTTCATGTAGAAAAGAATATGTTTTTAAGGAGGGTGAATGCTTTTACCGAATTTAGATTCAAGCAGTGTAGTATTAGTACCTTCAAGTCATTTTAACCAGATGTTACGTTTTTCTTCTTTTCAGACTTTACAAATACAGATGGTAAGGAAATCATGCATGAAATACTTCTAAAAAGAACCTTTCATTAATATTTAGAAACTATTTTGCAGTTGGCATAATTTCTAAAATTGTTTATCTAATTTTTTAAACTGTGTCCCATGATTGGAATTGAATTTAGTTAATGAAGATTCTTTGTCATTTTAAGTTCTGTATTTCATATGTACTTTCCGGCAACTTTTTAGCACACCTGTTCCTAAACTGAGCATGCCATCCCCATTGATGCCAATCGTGCTATATACATTACATATTGTTCGTGAGGAACAGTGACAGACACCCAGTGTCAGATCTGTAATTTGTGTCAAACAGATCTGATACGAGTGCAATAAACTGTGACAGGAAAGTCTGACTGCCTTGTGAAGGACAAGAATGCAGGCAGAACTGTAAAGTCTAGGCTGAACTCTGTTCTCTTTTAGATGGATGTAAAATAATGGTTCTTCTTGCCATACATTCACATGAATGGACTTGCCCTAATCTGTGCAAAGGAGAGAAGAATTTAGCCCTTTCATCTTTTTTCATAGTAACCTTCCACTAATTTTGGCTAGATGCAGTTCCTGAGTCAGAATTGCCAAAATGAGCAGAAGGTATTTTGGGATCCCATGTGAATCATAAACTTCTCCAGTTTTGTTTCTGTTTGGCAAGGATGTTCCTATTGCCATGTGTAGAACAGCTGAGGCTTTTCTTCCACATCAAACATCAAAATGTTAACTTTGCAAAGGGCAGTTCCAAAGAGATGTATTATACTTTCCATACATGTACAACGTCCTGGATTTTTCCAGGAAGATTCTCACACTAGTTCACCCTCCAGTAGGTATCTGGATAGTAAGCCATATTTCCATTATCTACTGCATTTGCAGCATCTTGTTATTAACATCCCAAAAAACAGCAGAAAAGGAGTTGTCCTTGGCAAGCCATAATTCATCAGTCCAGGTGTGTGAACCTCACTGCTCTTAGACAAATGAAGTTTGCACATTTGTAACTGGAGCTGCAGGTGTAAAAAGATCACACTCTTTGCCTGGCAGACTGACAGCAAATTGAAATGATGGCGATGCCTTGAAGAGGTGACCAAACAACACTGGTGTTTAACAGTGTGAGCACTGAGAGCCGAGTCAGAGCTTCAGGAGATGTAGGAGCAGAAAAGTACAAATGTAGTTTGAAGCTTTTACTGTCCTCTTATGCCCAAGTCTTGGACTAGGGATCTGGGCCAAGAAATACGTTAGCTTAAAAAATGGTTTTAAATGAAAGTCAAATTAGACTGTTTTTCACACAGAAGACAAATACCATGTGTCTGCAAAATCAACTCCAGAAAAAAAAAAGTATATCCAAAATATGCCCATAATTTGATATTTACTGTGATGAAAAAGCAATGAAATCTCCAGTACAGCAAACAGGCAGAGCTGTCTGAGCAAGTACATTTGAACTCAAAGAGCTGAAATTAAATGGGTTTTGTTCATTTTTCTTCCTTAGTATTTCCATGTAGTTGGTACTGCTTGTCTGGTTTATTGTTGTATCCTCCAGGAAATATAAAGCAGCATGTTCTTATTGCTATTATGATGTGGGGGACCAACAAAAGTATAGAAATTAAGATGGTCATGGCCATGCAGATCTTTCTTAAATGGCCTCTTCATTGTTTTTGTACCACGCATCACTTCCACATATTACGACCACACACATGAACCAGCAGAATGACTCATATGAACGTTCTCCATCAGCTTCAGTACAAGATCAGGGGGCTTAAAATGGTGCCAAAAGCTTTGTTATTTTGATCTCAGGAAGCTAATTACAGATTTTAAAGTACCCAGTTTTATTGATAAATGGAAAAGGTCCTGAAACAATGTAAGCCATAGGAATCTGCTGCTAGTCATGTTCCAATTGATAGCTTAATCTATACCTAATTATTGTGCCATAATATTTATTGTTGGGTTTCTGATTTATAGTGCAATTAATGAGAAAGGAGCATAGTCAGAAACCACAGGACTTATTTTCAAGATGGAATTTTGATGCTATCACACTACTAAAAAGAAAGAAAAAAATGTTGCAAGTTACTTACCTATAAGCTTCTAAATACTTCTATAAACTTCTAAAAACTGCTAAAATAATTATGATTAATGATATTTCTCTAAAGGGTGACACGTTTGTATAACATTAATATGTGCAGTGCTAATAAAAACAGTGCAAGAATTTAAAAGCCAGAAACTTCTTGGATCAGAAAAATACAGACTCTAGAATGTGAAGGAAGACCCACTCAAACTCAACAAATAGTCTAACAACAGTTAGAAAAACAAGAATGACCGAAGGCAAAAGGAATTTTAGCTCTATTTCAGTATCTTCCTACAGCAGAATGAATATTGTGAAATAATTTAGTAAGGGCAGCCATATGTATGCTGTCTGTGCTGACTGGGCATTCTGCTGCAAAAATAGTATAGCTGTGTACACACCATATATTTAGAATGTCATATAAGAATTTTGGCCGAGAAATGCCCTTCATAAATAGCACCCTTCAGAAATGTCCTGCTCAGTGCTCAAATGAGGACTTTTGTGATGCTATAGCTTAAAAACCACATATAAATATGCCTTGGTTTGCTTGTGTATGCCCTTTTACCTGATACTAATTTTTCCATTTGAAGTACTTGGTTCTTTGCTTCGGTAACATTTCTGCAGCAACAGAGTGTCTTCAGTTTTTCTTCAGCCTCCTTCCTAGAAACACTTTCTCACTGCCCATTTCTGTTTTCTAGCATTTTGAATTTATTTTGTAACTGAAAATCACAGTGGAGTTGTGGCAGTGTAGGGGCAATGCAGATTGCCAGAAAGTTGGCATACTTGAGTTTTCTCATTGACTCCCAAAGAATGTTTTCAGATCATTTTGTGTAACCAGACGAATCAATGGAGAAAAACCCATGGAGGACAAAATTAGTCTTTGAGCTTGCACAAAAAAGTCTTAAGCCTTGAGATCCTTCATTTATTTATTAGGTAATGTTCTTTCATTATAGGAAGGGGAAGATACTCAGTGAGACAAATTTGAGGATGGCATGCTGCTGGGAGGCAGGGGGCAAGCAAGACAGTAAGAGGGTGGCAGATAGGCCAGTGTAATAGACTTCCCTGCCTTAGAGACCGGGACAAGAGCTTGAGCCTGGGAATGTTGACTGCATTTGACTTTGCAGTCTGTAAACTGCTGCTCATACAAAAGTCTTTGTGGCACTGGGGCCTAAGTCCCAGTTTAATTTTTCAGGGTGTTAGTCTCTGCTAGCCAGATCATAAGAACACTGTTCGGGAGAGAAAGGCCAAAGTACCTCTACTTATGTAAAAATTAATATTTTTGTGCTTGCATGTGTAGTCACTAAAAAGTGACTACCACTTTTTGGTGTGCTATTAAAAATTCACCATTAAAAATAAACTAATCTTTAATGTAATTTAAAAAACTGCAATCCATCAAGCCATTTGTTTTTCCAAAAGCCTGCATCTGCCTTTTTCTCCTTGTAAGGGGGCTTAATATAAGTATCTGACAGAGGAACTATGCATATATGCAGATATATTATGTATATATGACACAGGAAATCAAACACGTTTGCTGGTTTTATGTTACATTGATTTTTATACTGAAACGGCTAACAAATAATCATTTTTCTGATTATTTTCATCAACTGTATGCACCAGGTTGGAAGTAACAGCTCTAAATATGTCCTGTTTCCCGTCATTGGTACTTCTCAGCTTTTTGTTGTTGTTTTGGTTTGGTTTTTTGTGGGTTTTTTGGTAACTGTGTCAGAAATGGAAAAAACAATTTCACTAAAAATGGTAGAAATATTGCTTTGTGATACTAACTGTGCTGTGGGTAAAAAACTGAGACGGAAGAATCTGAATCTGCAGTCAGTCCTTCCATTGTCTGATCCCTAGCTTGCCTGCAAATTCCATGTATAAACTGACTGCAGGATTGTCCCAGATATTTTATAGCCTTATTTTTGTATTGAAGATGATTGATAGTAGGCACATCTGTGTGGAAAACCAGGGATAGGTAGCTTTTCAATACTGTATTCAAGAGCTGTTCAAATTTATGTTCATTATTGGAACCCAAAAGTTTCATGGTCCCTGGAGAGGGTGAAGGAAGATACATCATCAGAAGTATCTGGCACAGAGACCCTTCATTCAACAGTGCTAATCACCTTCTTGTTTGTACAATAGTACAGAAGAAGCCCCAGTGAATCAACAGTTGATAGAACATCATTCAGAGCAAAGAAAAAACTCAAGTCTTCTTATGCTAAACTAAATTTAATTGATGTCTGCTGAATTCAGGATTAGAACATAGTTTAACTGATTAGCCTAGTAATTTGACTGAAAAATTCACATGATGAATCAGTTTACCTTCATTACATTTCATTTGGCACAGGAAAAAAAGCAAAAGTAGCAAATCCGTATTTGCAAACCCAGCAAGAGAAGCACAAGGGTGCAATGGATAGATGTCAGGTGTGGGTCATAAAAGTGAAAGCAATGTTTTGTGGTCCTTCATCAAAATCAATCTGCCCGTGTCTCAGGAGGCCAAAGCACGTTAGATCAGCTGCCTGTGTGTGTAGATGCTCAGTGTGTGTAGATGGCACTGCAGTCCACTGAGAAGACATTCTGGCTTGTATTGATGCCAGTTTAGAGTTTTCCTTGCCTGGTTCTAGCATTGCTCCAGAGTGGACCAAAGGTGTTTGAAGACTCGTATAAAGTCTCTTCACTTGTTTATCCAATGAGATAATAAAGCTTATAAATCACTAAGCAATTATCCATTGTTTCTTCAGTGATTCATATGACAAGACTGGATTCCGTGTATTTTGAAGATATCTAAATTACTCATGAAAGTGAAAAATCTACAGACTACTTCAATTAAGAGAATTTTATATTTAGTAACTTCAGGTAGTATCTAATTTCTGCCTGTCTCTCAAGCATATGATAATACTGGGGTCTTAGACATGAACTTTCTGTTTCTGGAAGTTGTGTCTTTAGTTTACTTTGGCTTGGTTCTTGTCCTGTGGCTTGGCACTTTGTTTTGAGCAGCCCTTTGGACTCCCTTTCAAACACTTCGGGAACTAATAGTCAATCTGAGAAGTCCTATGAAATGTTCCAGTACCTGGTTTAAAGCTGTAGTTTTCTTTAATCTAGGGATGATCTACAGGTCAGTGTCAATCCTCCTTTCTTATGAAGGAAGTGTAAACAAGTACTTTTAAGCCCTGAATTGGATCTCCATTGTTTTGCAGCTATACATGACTATGTCAGTTTACTAAGCTTATTTCAACTCATACTCTCATTTTTAGTATTTTACCTTTTCCACGTCTCACTCTCTGTCTTCCATCTCACTCTCTTTCTAGAATCTGTTAAAGTCATCTTTGACTGTCTATTTTCTTGTTTCATTTTCCTATCAAAAAATGAAAAAAAATTTCAAAGCTGATAAAGGTCTTTATTAAACTTTGGGTTTGCATAGGATTCAGGAAGTCCTATTACAAACTAAAATGCCTGTATATACTGTATTTTCAGATGAGAAATACTTTATACTAGACCTAAGGTCATAGCAATTTTAGCTAATCTAGAACTGTAATCATATTTCATTATTCATCTCCTATAAAATGTTTTTTCCAATATACAGATAGGAGCTGCAATTTTAATAAAAGTGTTTACAGATATTACTAGTTTTCAAGCATATGTAGATAATGTTTACCTGCCTATATAAATAAACCTTAAAAATTCTGTTCCAATTTTTCAGCCAACTGACATGGACATATTTCATGAGATTCCTGCTTACATGACAAAAGAAATCAGGGAATGTGTATTTCAGCTTTATGCATTATACATACACTGAGCATCACCACTTATATTTGTCATTTATGCTTGAAGTGTTACCACATTGATTCAGCTAGGTAGTAGTTAAACCAGCAGTATGCCTCCTAGGTTAATATGTACCTAGGTTAAAATGCAAGTGCATCAGCAGTAGCTTAGTTTTCAACAGAGTGTCTTTCAAACTGGAGTTAGAGCGGAGTTGTCAGGTACAATGTCACAGTGCCCTTGTACCAATGGGCTACTCAGTCCTGGGCTGAGTAATTCTAAAAAACATTTTTCTGAGCAAGGACTTATTATTAGAGTGAGAATTGAGAGGCATCAAAACCGTAGTCTAAGGACTGGTTCAAAGGTAACCTAATGTAGTCAAGGCAGGGAGGATGAAACTTTAGGAAGGCAGAGGCAGAATGTATGTATTTGATATAGAGGTGATATAACTTAAAGTAAATCAGCTGTAGATATAAATTACCTTGCCTATTGCAGTAGAGGATATTCAGTAAATACAGTATATTTATCTTTTCTTGGTTAAAGTGAATTTTTTGTCTCATATCCCTTGAGAATATGTAGTTATTCTTTGAGAACACTAATAATCTAACTGAATCTTTGCCTTCTCTTTACAGCTATAAGGCGAAGATATAATTTTTTAAAGTCCTTCTGTTTATGCTTAGAGAGCTTTTGTTTCTCATTTATCAAATGATAAAAATTTCTAGAAGATATTAAGAAAATACGATGTGGGCTCTGGAGGGCTGATTTACATTTTCCCAAAATAGGGTGTTTCCCTCCTTGTGCTAAGAGAGAAAGGCAAAGAGCTGGAGCTCAGCCAAATGGTCTAGTCAGAAAAGCCCAAATTATAATGTTCCTGGGTTATATTAATATCATAAGGGAGACATGTATAATCATAGAGAGGATGAATAGAATAAAGGTGATTTTAGATTGTATATTGAAGCTAGTTCAAGCATGTAAATATAATATGTATTTCCTGAGAACTCTGGGAGAAAACTCAGAACTACTTTGTCCAAAAAAATGCTCAAAACAACCTGATCTGGCTGAATAAAAGGGGTGACTTGACAAAGCAGTCAGAAGATAAAGGATAAATATTTTACTAAACCCAGTATTTTGTTTTTCAGAGGCAAAAACGTCAAAGTTTAAAGCAAAATAAGGCAGTCTTGGTATATATTCTCCATGGCATTATACTAAACTTAAAGCAGCTTAGCAGCTTCATTGGAAGCTGCTTACTGTCATTATTAATAGATGATTTGCAGGTATTTGAGAACATTCATTATTGTTTTGTAAGAAAGAAAGAATTTAAGATTCTAATTATAAACCCTTCAAAATTTATGGCATGAGAAATGGCCAAAGTCTAAGTAAGATGTTGAGAAGTCAACTGGTTTTCAACTAAATGCCAGCCAGACAATTTTCAACAGAAGGTGCACGATCTTAAGCAAAACACTGATTAAAATACTTAATCAAGTAAGCCTAGATGACAAACAAGACCAGCTGTAGAGCAAAGATTGTACCATATCAGCTGTGAACACAGTATGGCTCAGCCTTGAGAAATGTCCACCTGGGAAGTAGTAATTGACCAAAAATTGTTGTTCAAAAGAGAATCTGATAAAAAAATCTGCTTTACACTATGTTGATAAAGCAGCATTTTTTAATTTGCAACATCTGAACATTTAAGAAACGTAACTTTCCCTTTCATGTGAAGTTGGTCTCCTTGAGCTTTTTCTCCTTTGTTCTTTTTTGATAGAATATATTGGTTTTTGCTACAGTGTGTCCTTTGAATATGTATAAGGCAAAAGTATGTTTTAATGAGTGACCATTAGCTGATTTCCCATGGTCTTGTGTGTAGACAGTAGATAAAAAAATAAACATGTCTAACTAATGGCAACTGTGCAGCCATGATCTAATGTTGCTTGTTTTCTTCTAAGTGACATCAATCTTGCTTCCCCATGGGGTGAATGTTTGAAGATGGATAGTCATGCATATGAAGCCAAAAAGAAAACCTGAAAAAATCGTGATTCTTTGTTTATATAAAAGATATTAAATTTCAAATGAAAGTATATCAGCGGCTGAAAAACAACTGTATTTTAAGGATTGTGTTCTCAAGTGTACTTAAAGTTGGAACAAATTTCCTTCCATTCTCTTTGAACGTTCTCTTTGCCCAGAGGTCCTGGTGTTTTTTCACTCCTTATTGAACAAAACCAACAAAAGTACAAAGTTCTGCCTATGCTCAGTAACTAAGCATTTTGGTTAAAGTCTGCTGTTTTCTGTAGCCAAGGGGACGTGAGAAGGCAATGTTACTACCAATCACTTCTAGCAATCCTTGACTCCTCAGTCTGCAAAACCTCTTATCTACTTACTGTCAGATTGGCTGTGGAACATATTTCAGCACAAGTCCAGAAGGGAGTGTAAAATTCTGTCCCTAGAGATACTGCAATTTCTCTTGGCTCTCTTCTTGCTGTACCTCCTTTTCTGAAATCCTCTCTAGCAACCCAACAAGTACTTAAAAATTCTTCACAAACCATTATCCCCTGTGTGTCTTCAATATTCTTCCCAAACAAGGATCAGTGTGAAGCATTTTCAGTTGTATCCATTAATGTTTAATAACCAGATTTCCCTTTGGTGCTTACTGTACAAAAAATATCGATATTCTGAGCCGTTAAAATTTGTAGTATTTTTTCTTGACTCTGTAGTAGCAGCAATTTTATCCGAAAGCCAAAATAGAGTTTTGTGTGATATGAGTGGCTTATCCTCTACTTTATTTCAAGGCATCAAATTTGCTGGAAAGTCTACAAAAACATTGTGCTGGTTTGAGACAAATACGGAGCAACATCCAAAATGAACGCACTCTGATAGAGGAACCTTAAAACCTGAATGAAAATAAAAGGAAATTTAATGGTAATATCTTTCTTTATTTGGTATATCTGAGCTGAGCCAATCACACCATTTTAAGGGAATAGCAGTATCACTTGAAATCCTCAAGGCCTTCAATATTATGATTTTTTAATAGAGATGACTTTAGTTATGATCTCAATTTTTTGAATATTTAATCCCAGAAGTTCCCTATTCAGGGAATAGGGACATTCATTTTGTGTTCTTCTTTCAGCACTGAGAATTCCTCAAACAATGCCAATATAGTTTAAAAGTAATCATTATTTCTCAGCTTTCTAATAAGATCCTCTTGTGAATTTTTGATGGGTATTTTTACATTTTAATTATGATCTGAATTGATACAAAATTTCCTAGGTTTTCTTAAAGAACATAACCCGACAGGAAAAATAGTTGACTGACTTTTCAAAACAAAATATTTGTTATTCAGAATAGCAAATGACTTTGCAACAGAGTCTGGAGATTTTCCCCTGTCGAAGTGAAACTAGTACTAATCACCTTCCGCTGAATACCTTCCATGTGTACTCTTTATTCTGGAACTAAGACCAAAGTAATGCTTTACCATTTAAAGAGGATTGAACAAAACGGAGGCCATGCTTGCACCTCAAGCACAGAATTGCACAGGAAATGGGGACAAATAGTAGGATTTATAACTTGTTGATGGATTATGTTCTCATTGTGATTGTAGCTTCAGTATAACAGGGTAATTAAAAAAAAAATTAATGATGCTAGCCATAAATCTGTCAAAGGACCAGCAGCTGCACATAAATATTATTGTATTTGTATAATCCCTAGTAGTATGATAAAGAAAATATGGGAAAGAGCCAAGGAAAGTTTTTCAGAAGTGCTTCATTAATTTTTTCAGTTTCTTTTCCAGTAAGAGTTTTCATTTTTTTTTGTGCAGAATTGTTCTCATTCTCTATTTAGAGTGAAAATATTGTCATATAGTAGCTGTGTTTGCCATGAGTGCAGAACAGAAAAGGCCATGTAAAAGAAGTTTCAAGTTTCCCTTTACTTACTCTGAAGTAAAAGTTTCTTGTAAAGGGATGAAATGGATTGAAACCACTCTGAGCTGTCAGTACATCACAGGTCTGAATCATCTGGAAAAGCAGCATGGTGTCAGCAGCATGGAGGTGGATTTTCATTTAATTAGGTGCCTTGTTCTGGCAAGAGGAAACAGGCAAGTATCTCAGCAGAGTGGCCTGTGTAACTCCCACCCGTCAGCGGGGGCATCTCAGTGTTTGGATGGCTCTCCTGAGGTCGTTTGCCTGGGTACAGAGTGGTGGAAGGCAGAGAGTAAACATCAGAGCTTGAAATCGTATTCTTCATTTGAATGGATTCATTCATTTTTACTAGGTTCTGCATTATGTAGACACCAATAGAGAATTTTGAAAGATATGCTTATGTAACTTATATTTACCCTATTTAATTGTTGATCTATAATAAACTGTGTAAAAGGAAATCAATTCCCAAAAATCGGGTGTCAGAAACACTCGTTGTAACTCACATTCACTCACTCATCAGAAGATACTCCCTCATTAGTCACTAAGTGGAAATTAAATAGAGAAGAAAATAGCAACCTCCCAAATAATTCATTAGAAATATGCTATTGTCACAAATTATTGTCATGAAGGTTACTTTTTTTTACTCCCTCGCCTGCCACAGAATCACCCTAACACTGTGTACTTAAGTGTTGGACAAGTGTTGTTTATACATTTGTTGGTCTTCTATCATCCCTTAACTCACCAAATATAAATAAAAACTATTTGTGGGATAGGAGAAGGCATGTGACAGGCACCAAATGACATGTGTGTTGTCACTTTTTTTCTGAAAAGCAACAACTTCAAAACTACAATTGTCGGAACAGCAAATGATGACCTTCTGGCACGTCAAAATATAGACTACACAGAAGTTGCATTGGCAGTTTACAATCTAACTGTGAGTCTCTGAGGGCATCACAAAACAAATAAAAATGATGGCACTGCTCAAGAGTAATAGCTAAGGACCCATGCAGAAAGCTGTCTGCATCTGTTACAGCACACAAGTACATGCAAGTGTTGCTGATAAATTTGTTAGATGGAGATGTTGAAAGAAGACAGGCCTGAAATTAAATTTGCTCTGTAGAAACCTTTGTCCTGTGAACCTGTCTGGCATGGGACTCCTTCATGTCTTGGGAGCTGCTATTTAATCCATGCCTAAGCTGGTAGTGTGCTCTGCAGCAGGTACTCTGGTAAGCTGCCTGTTTGCAAAGTCCAGAACTGTCTGTAGAGGCATAGGTACTCCTTGTCTGTATATCCAGAATGGCTGGCAATCTATTCAGAACACCTCAGTATCTGTGTTGTATTACGGCAAAACAAACCAGAATTTGTTCCCAGTTCTTCATTGCTGCGGATAGTGACCTTCCTGAGTTCTATGTCCTTTAAGGGACCAGGCAGTTGAATTTCTCTGTGATTTGCAGGTACATTCAGACATCAAAAATTTTGCTTAGGTTAAGAGAGTCTCAGAGGATGAACCACACCTTAATTACTGTGTGCCACCATTTAGGTGTATAGCTTCATATATGCTAAAATAAAACTTCTATGATTGTGTGATGTGATTATACAGCTCGAAACTGGGAACCTGTATATTGCTGTAGTTTGGAGGTAAATGAGGAAATTCTTGCATTCCTCCAATATTCCAAAATGTTATGGATCCTACCCTAATTTAAAAACTGCTACTTGAATTTTGCATTAGAATTCCCTTTCAGCATGAACTCGTTTTGAACCTTCTGCCATAGGCTTCCTCTACACTAATCATGTGCTGGCTCAATTCTTCCTTCAGTGCTTTGTTTCGTAGATAGCTGTACAAGATTCTTAGGATTAAAGAAAGGAAAAGTTGCGAAAGAGGCTGATTCTGCAGCTACAGAAGATGGGGAGACCTGAAGGCTGATACTTTGCCTAGGTGTGTCTTTAGAATTAAAGTCAATGGATAATGCCTATAACAGTGGTTAAGATACAAGCACTGATAGATACAAGACTAAAAATGGGCATGCTGATTCGACTGCTTTAAGCAACAGTCTACAGCACAAAAGTAAACCAACGCACCTTTGGCATCATTCCCTAGAGAACTTTGCAGTTTTAGTCTCAAAAATGCAGAAACCCATCCTGTGGACTAGGAAAGTACCTCTGTCTCTGGCATTTGCATTGACTGTCTTTGCTCCCTGGGTTAGGTTACCCTTTTGTGATATGACTTGTCCATTCTCTAAAGCCCTCTGTTTGCTTCCCTCCAGGACCTGCCCAAGGAACTCTAAGGATTCTCTAAGTATCTTTGTCTGAAACAGCCTACTGATGGCAAAAGCCTGATTTTTAGGCATAGGACATGTGAATACAGCCCTTTCCTATGACAAAACCTCATCTCTTATGAGCCATCACATATTTCGTTAACTAGGTTAATAACACTTTGGTGAGAAACACTAAAAAATGTAAGAAACCATGTTCAGATTCATGTTACCAGAATTTCCAGTGCCAGCAGTATGATCATCTGAGCAGGTTCTGGTTTAGAGAGAAGAAAAATATGCACATCTTTACAACAGAACCTATTTTGAAATAAATTTCACCCCAGAAATGCTTTTTTCTTTTCACCGACTGTAAAAAGATCTAAGTGCATGTGCCATGTGCACCAAACATGGCATGGCTTCTGTCTCTGGCCTTTTCCCTGAACCAGCAAGCTCTCTAAATGAGTAAAGCAAACTCTCCTGCCACACCATCCCGAAATGGAATTGAACTGAATGCCTTAAATAAAAATCGTGATGTGGCTTTATGTCTCACACTTTGTCTGTAATACATGACATTACCCAGACCTCTGCTTCTGCGTTTGCAACACTAATAAGGAAGCTGTAAAGCAAGGAAAAAAGTCTTCTGAAACGTGCTGTCAGTGATTATATAAACAGCAAGTGCTTGCCACATGGCAGCCAGGATACTTTGTTGCACATATATAGTGATTTGTGTGCACAGTAGGGACCTGAAACACTGTACGAAATGAAAAGGCACAGCTTAGAGTTTATCTGCAGAAGCTCTGCTTCAATTGTAAAATTTTTCCTAAAGAGTTATTTTTACTTATGAACTGTCAAGGAATTTCCAGTTAAAAGAAAATTCATCTTCCTTTGAAAATTTTTTAAATTTTTTAAAATTTTGGATTTGGCTTTTAAGAAAAGCAAAATTTCTTTAGAAATTATTTCTCCTGGCATTGAAATACAAAGTATAATTTCCAGAATAAGTTAGATAAAATAATTGCAGACCAGATTTCTCCATAACTCACCTTTTGATATCTGAAGACTTTTACCAGAAATTCATTGTGGAATAGGTGTTGGTTTTGTGGAGCATTCTGTCCTAACTGAATTCGGAAATTGAAAGGAAGTGCTGGCATTTTTTTTGGAAATTGGAAATTTCCAAAAATTTTTGGAAATTTGGAAATTTAAAGGAAGTGACTTTTCTAAAGCTGAACCTAAAGTGCATATGTTTTTAGTTGTTCTTGCCACCTTTTGAGTTGTTTTCCCTGCATGGATTGCAGAAACCATTATGATAATATTCAGAACCAAATCAAGATCTTCTGGCTAAAAAAGAAGAGGCTTGCTGCTTCCTCAGTGGGTGGACAAGTAAATTTGCATGGATCAGAAGAGATGGCAATAATTAACACAGGCCTCCTTCGTGTTTGTACAAAAAAATTTCTTTAACTGATTTTGGTGGAAATTCAGTTCTGAGATAGTGCACATGTGCAAAGGTTGTGGATTGGGAGGATAACAGCTCATAAGAACAATACTTAGGAAACATGGTGGGAAATATGCAAATGCACAAAATTGTATTGGGGGCCATTGTGGGAGCCACAAAAGTGAACCATAATATTCTTTATTGCTCATACTGGTTACTGAATTGTGACAGCAATTTAATGTTGTTTTTCAGGATTTACTTATAGTTAGAACAGTATGTGTTGGTAAGACAAGAACAGTTTGCTGGCTCTGATTAAAATGAAGAAACAATAAAGAGTATATTGAAGGTGCCATTTTGTCTCTGTGATTGATGTTGCTTTGAAAATGCAAATATAAAAAGAATTTATTACAATTAAATTGAAACAGAAGTAACCTAAAGGAAGCTTCATTTGTTTTAGGGTAGAAATAAATTAAATTAGGAATGTTCGAAAATAGAGGAAGCAGAAAAATCTTTAAAACGTAGCTGTGTATTTACAGCTGTCTAATAATATTTAGCTTGAAAAATATTGTCTCCCTTTTAGATCTGTAAGCCTATGTCGTGGTTTAGCATAGCTTGTTTTTCAGTTACAGAGAAATACAAATATTTCTTAAATTTTTTTCAAACACACATTTTGTATATTCCAAAATGCAGCAGAGGGGATTGAAATAAATTATTTCAGATGGATGTGTAGTGAAGTTCTTGACACTTCTGCTGAACTGCCAAAACAATTTCAGAATTAAAAGAGGCATTGCATGTTATCATGTGTAAGCTCTGTAACTGTTGAGGTATGATTGCAGAACCACAGAATTGTAAGGGTTGGAAGGGACTTCTGGAGATCATCTGGTCCAAGCCCCTGCCAAAACAGAGTCACCTAGAGCAGATTACATAGGAGTGTGTCCAGGTGGGTTTGGAATGTCTCCAGAGAGGGAGACTCCACAACCTCCCTGGGCAGCCTGTTCCAGTGCTCTGCAGCTCAGTGTGAAGAGGTTCTTCTTCATGTTGAGGTTGAACTTGTTTTTCAGTTTATGGCCATTGCTCCTTGTCCTGTCACTGGGCACCACTGAAAAGGGTCTGGCACTATCCTCTTGGCACCCACCTTTGAGGTATTTATATGCATTAATGAGATCTCCTCCCATGCTTCTCTTCTGCAGACTAAGCAGGCCCAGTTCCTGCAGTCTCTCCTCATAAGGGAGACGCTCCAGACCCCTCATTATTGTTGTGGCCTCGCCTGGACCCTCTCCAGCAGGTCTTTTCTGTCCTGAACTGTGGAGACCAGAACTGACACATCACTCCAGTTTTGGCCGCACTAAGGCTGAGTGGAGGAGCAAGATCTCCTTCCTAGACCTGCTGGCCACACTCTTCCCAACGCACTCCAGGATACCATTGGCCCACCTGGCCACAAGGGCACTGCTGGCTCATAGTCAGCTCTCACCTTCCAGGACCCCCAGGTCCTTCTCCACAGAGCCGCTTCCAGGAGGTCAGCCCTGGCCTGTGCTGGCACTTGGGGTTATTCCTCCCCAGATGCAGGATCCTGCATTTGCCCTTGCTGAACCTCATTAAGTTTCTTTCTGACCAGCTCTCCAGACTACCAAGGTCCTCCTGAATGGCAGCAGAGCCTTCAGGTGTATCAGCCACTCCCCCCAGTTTTGCATCATCTGCAGACTTGCTGAGGGTACATTCTATCCCTTTATCCACACTGCTGATAAAAAAGTGAAGATCCCCAACACTGATCCCCAGGCAACGCCACTGACTACAGGCCTCCAACTGGATTCTATTCTGCTGACCATGACCCTCTGAGCTCTGCCATTCAGCTAGTTCTTGATCCCAATCACTGTCCAATCATCATCTAACCCACAATTCCTGAGCTTACCTGGGAGGTTATTATGTGAAACGGAGTCAAAAGTCTTTCTGTAGTTGAGATTGACATCAGCTACTCTCGCCTCGTTGACCCACCCTGTCATGCCATCATAGAAGGCCGTCAGATTGGTCATCATCCGCAGAAGACAATTTGTTCCCAGCAATCCAGATGAAAAAAGAAAAAAAATATTTTCCATATAGGTTACTTTTATACATCAAGTGAACAGGTCCACAGTTTTTACATGTCTCAAAGAAGGAGAGAAAAGTGATGGATAGAAACTTTTAATGACTGCGTACTAAATGTTTCCCTAGTTTGGTACATGATCACTGTGATGTAGTATAGTACTTAAAGACTGAGATACGATAAAGAATTAATGTACAGTTAGTGGGACACCTATATATAGCTCTTATCTAAAAGCACATAACAGCAAAGCAAGAGTGCATCCCCTCAGCAGGATGCATTAGCTCTCATTGACTTCACACTCTGACTTCAGAAAACATAATTACTTTAACCTGATTTAGCCCCGAGTTTTTTTTTTCTAGAAAAACTCACATACACACATAGGCAATGTTCAGTTTTTTCAGTCTTTGCAAAACTATTGATGGATTCTTTTGATGAGGAATGCAATGTTCATGGTCTTGCCGTGGGAAACTGCCTTCTGACCTGTCCTGACACTATGCCATCCTTACAATATCTGAAAGTTTTTAGAATTTATGATATTCACTCTTATCAGTGAAAATGACCCAGTTGCAGGACTGAAAATAATGGTTTTTGTTTAGAGTTTGGGGTGAATGGAGATGTGCAAGTTATGAACTATTTAAAGGCTGAGTATCAAGAGAAATTAATTTCATCCTATTTACTAAGAGGTTTATGATTTTAAATAAGTTATTTAAAATTGTAAAATTATAAAAATTGAAAAAACCCCACAACTTCTAATACTTGAGTCATGTATTTGGCAGTGGTAGATAGATATATTGTGGCAAGTGCTTATATTTCAGAGTACTCCATTTTCCAGCAATAACACGGTGGAGTCATGTCCTGCTGGCTGAGTAGTTGCACACAAACAGCTTCTTTACTGATATTTTATGCTGGAGTCCTACTGTCCATTAGACTTCTTTCTACTCATTGCTTTGTCAAAATAATAAAAAAATATTTCATATTTCACCTTTTGGTTTGTGTTTTCAGGCCTTTCTTGTGGATCTTAGATTCTTCTGCTTCTGTTGAATTCTGGAGGGCTGCTCTTACCCTGTTTTGATGATTTATCCAAGTATGAATAAAGCAATCTGTTTAGGTTGAAATGAAAATCCTCTGTTTAGGGCTTGTCTCCACTTCACGAGTATTGCAGCATAGAATATATCATGTCCTAAAGCCCAAAGTCCATTTCTCTAGCAAGAAACAGTTTCTGCAGCTGCTCATATGAGGTACTTTTATATTTCTACATTTCTAAAATGCAATTTGTCAGATGAAAACAGCTTGGCCAGCAGCCTGAGCTGCATCAGTTTTCTGTGGGTCATCTCTTTGTGCTCTGAAGATGATAGCATGGCTCCTGCTAGTGAAGTTTTTGGTTGGTATTTTGTAGACAGGACCAAAGTATTGGGTAATTTTATTCTATTTTTTTTTAAGGGAAGTTTCACTTGCTGTTATTTTATAATAGAAAAGATACTTGCCTTACCTGAAACTCCCAGTGCAGAGGTTAACTCTGCTGGGAAGGACTGTGAGGTACAAGGCAGCATCATTTGACGTGAGGGTTTAAGGAGAGAGGTAAAATATGTGCAGAGTATCCTAAACAATAGGCTCATAGAGTAACTGCATGGAAGGAATAAATACTCCTTAAGGTATCTTACTGCTCCACTTGGTACATCTCAGGTATCTTAGGTGTGATATTTTATTGGGTTGTTTTTTTTTTTTTGAAGTTTTTTTTGATTTTGATTGGGGTTTTTTTTTTGGAGTTTTTTTTTTTTTTANNNNAGTTTTTTATTATTTCAACCCAAGCCTTTCTGTGATTTCATGATTGTATCAAACATCAAAAGGATCTTATCAAAAGGAACAATTTTATTTTTCTGCAACAGAAAAAATGTTAATCATACATTTTGCTGTTAGTTTAATGATAGTAATATATGTTTTTAAATCATGAGGAGTTAGCCTCATAATTAATATAATGTGAGTAATATGAATAGTTGATAAAGTCATATTTATAGGGCAAAATGAAAATTAAGATGCCATATATATGTGACATACTAATTATTAATGGAAATGGGTTTTTTGTGGCATTTGTATAACTTATAAGGTCAGGCAATGTGTGTGATACAGCTTTGCTTTTGAAATTTAATACAGTGTAACTGTTTCTGTCATGAGACACTAAATAAAATCAAAGTGTATACACTGACTATATGTAGGGGCCATTCCTTTCTGAACTGAAGCAGTGTAATTATTGATTAAAGTATCTTGCACCTCCTAGTTCAAGAAACAAATACATTACTTAATTACATTGTAAGTGGCTTTCCCTATTTTGTCTTGATTATGTAAGATGCATGCGGGCATTTACTAAAGTGATCAATTATTTTTTTATTCCCATGTATCAGCAATGTTTTCAAACACAGCCCAGTCAAGCAGAGATAAATGTACGCTGTCCAGCAACTGCATTGTGAAATACGAATAGAGAAAGAAAAATACACTCACACATTTCTTTACACTAAGTTTTGCAAATTAAATTAAAACTTATATTTTTTCTTTTTCTGAAAACAATGGGTATTTGACGTATATCTGAAACTTGTCTGCTGTATGACAGTGTTGAGTGCTTTTCTCCTGTGAGCTGTTTTCCACAGTGACTGTCCTTGACCAAACCAGAAAATGAATTTGATTTCTCTAATGCAAAAGGTAATTGGATTTCTCTTTATGGAATGCATCCCTTTAATGACTGTCTCTGCCTCAGCCAATTTAGCTGCAACTGACCTGACATTGATCTGGTGATATGACTTTAAATAAATGCCAAAGCTGGGAGATGAAAGACCAGCTTTTTGATATCAGAAAGAACATTTCCTGCCTCATCTTGCCATTTCCCTCAGAAAATATCTCCATCACAAATGTCATTCTTATGAAACATGCTCCTCTAGTAATTTGTCGTAGAGCTGCAAATTGCATCCTTCTCCCAAATATAATAATGTCCCAGAAAGCATCTGGAGAAACTATTTTGAAACTTGAATAAAATATCTTGAAATATCTGTTCTTCTTTGCAAATATTCATTACTATGTAGACTCTTCCTAAGAGGAAAAAAAGTGTTACTAAAATAGTGAATTAAATCTTTACAGAGGTCTTGTTCAGCATTAAATATTTATAGAAATATTTACTTAGATAATACAGGTCTTACAAAAATTATTATAGCTTGCTGATCTGAGAAAAGATTTATCCACATAATACAGTTATTAAAGGTGGTATTTTGGGATATTATCTGTCCTTTGTCAAGGTTCAGTTTAATGGAATAATAAAATCCTAGAATGTGCATTTCTATTTATTTAATGTTGTCGTTATCCTTTGGGCCCAGGCCAGGCTAATATAGAGAGCACTTTTAACCCCAAATGTACTTGAAGCCAACATTTAGCAGTTGAATCCATTTTTAATTTATTCATGGGACACATGTTCTTTTTGATAAACACTGTTAATGCCGTTGATTGAAAGTGGTAGCTTACACTTCGGATGGTAAACTGGATTTTAAAACATCTGTGTGGAAAGTAAAAGCAAGAAATTTTGTCTTCAGATTGAAGTTATTTCCTTCTGAAACCTTAATATTTATTTTCATTTTGATCAAAACACATAGTAATTTTCCACTCTGTACTGATAACAGTGAGAGATAGAATTTGTTTTACTTATCTGCATTTTGAAGCAGGTGGTCACCCCCATGTCCTTTATCTGATCAGTTATTTCTGAAATCTTTATGAAAGCATAGGTTTTCCACTCTGGATCTTTTGCACAAGGGAATTTATGAGTTTATTGTGATGTAACTTTAGGTGCTTTTTAGTACAGTTAATTTGAAGTAAATGGATATGAAAACACAGCTTCCCAAAGAAGCAGATGCCTGAGGGGTATTCACCTCCCTCACTGAGCTGAAAGTAATTTTTAATACTTTCATGTACCACCCAGAAATACTGCATACATATGAGTCTCTGGACAGAGAAACAGATGGTCTCTTTAGATAGGAATTATGAAAATGAGAATAAATATTTCATACTTTTAAAATTTTTTTGCAAGTTTTAAGTTTTTTTTCTGTTGCCAGTCCCAAGTGTGTTTTTTATACTGATAGCAGGAACTGAGAGGAGATTATAAATGTTATATAGTGCTTAATTCACAGGCTTCCACTCCCTAGCTGCAGTTCTGATTTCAAGAGTGGAAATTCTGCTGATGCTGCTCTCAGGGAAGTGGTTCCCCTCTCCCAGATTGGGCCAAAAAGCTTCACGGTCACAGGGGAGTGTAACTCATGTCCTATAGGTTGCTGTAACTTTTAGCCTGGTTCCTCTTCTCTTCTTATCTTTGGATCTCTACAGGTTTCATTGTTTTTTAAGGAGTTGCATGCACTTCTAGAGGCAGAATAAGTAGGCCAGTATATGTTATCTTGATTGTAAATCACACAGGACTTGCTATTATTCTACTGTCTGTAATCATTATCAGAACAGATGCCGGTGTGCCTTACATGAAATAAAAATGTTCCTAAAGTCCTTGCTGGTACTGTCTTATGTGACACCAGCGTAACTGGATACTATTTCTTATTTCCCTACAGGTCACAGATATGATGCTTCAGGACAAGCCCTACCCAGACTGGGGAAGGTCTGCCAGAGCTTTCTGGAAGAAAGGAAACATTCGGATCATTTTATTCTGGTAGGAAAATAGTAAAATCAAATCACTGTAAAAAAAACTTTTAGAGACTGTTGAAAAACATATCTTCTTTGACTGTGGCAGAAAGAGATAATGGTTGAAGAAAAAAAGGTAAACCTGGTCTAACAAAGTATTAAACACTGCAAAAATGGTACATGAGTAAGAAATTCCTAACTAAAATAATTGGTGTAGAAATACAACTTTTGGATTGATTTATAGGGTTTCTTTTATTCTATTTTGACACTTTGTAATGGAGTTGCAAAATTTTTGCTATGTGTGATAGTATTTGGGTGTCCCACTGTCATTCCTTGTAATGCAATAGATATGTGAATTTCCTTTTGTGGCCATGAAATTAATTATAGCAATTCCTTGAATTACCACATGAATAGGATTTAAAATGTCAAGTCAGTCTCAGATGATTAATAAAAATACTAAAAAATCAATGCAAAAAGTTGTGAGAGTTAAGAGTTTATTTCACCTCAAATGTAGCCTCTTCCAGATAAATTCCAGACAAGTATAACTATTGAAACAGAACACAGATTATGAGAGGAGAAACTGAAGATGTAAAATGTATATTCTAAGAAGCAGTCTGAAGACCTTACAGCTGAAGATTTAAGAAATACCAAAGATTTTTTTCAATTATATCAGTACCAGAAAAACTCATGAAAATATCATGTGACCTGCTGGTTTTAGAAGAACAGATTTCAAAAGAACTCTTACAGAGAAGTTAAAAGATTTATTTGTATGGAGCCTACAGAAAATGCAATGAAGTATCTTAAAGGACTAAAAGTCAGCTACTATATTTAGTTGAGGCAATAAAGGAAATAATATGAGAAAGTTGAAAAGAAAGTGAAGTCAGATGGCTGATTGGCTACACACAAAGCTTATAAGGAACTGAAGGGGTTGAGCTGATGCAAGTTTTATTAGCACTTAATTGCCTATTGAAAAATTGAATATTAAAATTTGGATATTGCTTTCCTTTTTCTACCTTTTTTTTTCCCCAGAAAACTAGAATTATCCTACTGTCCTGTAAGTCTAAGTTCAGTTTTAGATAAATGGACTGAATGTATTAGATAATTATATATTATATATCATTATATATCAACATGTCATCAATAATGGAATTATGAGCAAAGCTCTAGACTAATTTCTGCTAAAGGAAGCTGGGGAATTTTTGCTGGAAGAAATCCTTTTCTGATCTCTTAGAACACTTTGCACATGTCATCAAAATAATGGATGAGGAAGAAATGCTTGATCTAATTTATTTGGACTTTCCCAAGTGTTTTGACAAAGTTCTTTGCTGAATGCAATTAAGAAAACTAGTAAGACTAAGTGTGCTAACATTTAGAAATCATCTCAGCAATGTGCAGGGAAAGTTATGAATAAAATAATAATTTTCTGCTACATTGATAAGGCCGGGGAGTTCCGTTATTTAACGTTCAAAGTAGTATTCATTATTTATATACATCATAAATACTAGTGACGTGACAGAATTTAAAGATGAAGTTAACAATTTGAAAAATGCATGAAAGAGGGATCTTAGAAAACTAGGTGAGAAAAATAACGTGACTGAATTCTTGAGTTATGGGCGGGGGGATTCAAACAGCTCCTTGTCATCACTGCAGGATGTGCAGAGGAAGATTCTGTCTCAGTGTCCAGGAGTGGAAAAAGGTAAAACAGTTGTACTGAAAACATTCACAGGCAGGTGCCAAGTGGGCTACCAATGATTACAGTGTCATCAGAGCAAAAAGCTCAGTCTAAAACATCACTGATTTTTTTCACCCTCATCTGAAGAAAAGCTTTGTCTGAAAGACTGAAAAGGAGATTAGTTAAGGTTTAAGAAAAAACTTAATTACATTAAAAGACTGAAAAAATTGGAAAAAAATTATTAAAAGCAAGGTGACATGATAGTTTTCAAATGTATATGCCAGACAGGGAGACCAATAAAACAGTATTAAAATTACTTAAATATTGTTGCAAGTGATTTTTTGACTTCTTCCACTCTTAAATGTTACACATCAGTATTGTATTTCAAATAATATTCTCACTAACAAATTCTACCAAAACTTTAATATGGAAATAAGTAAAAAAAATTGCCAGTTTTCATGCATGAGTCTCATACTAAAGGGTATGCTCAAAACCTAAAGAGTGACATAAATGCTTTTATTTTTAGCCCTAATCAGTGAAATAAAAGAGCCCTGGATGACAGTCTACATTCTGTAGATATTATTTATATAGTCCAAGTTAGACATCAGTAAAAGTAGAATTTTTTTTTCTCCACTAGGTAGGAAAAATAAAGGAGTGATAATGTTATGGATGGTAACATGGGGTATTTGTATTTACTTTATTGTTGCTTAAGCAATGTGATGGGTATAGCCTAATTTCTGAAATGTCCTAAATGAAATATCCTCAACAATATGTCCTACACAGATACTGGTAGGTCAAAACCCATTTATTCTGGTCATTTTCTAGCAGCACACCTGTTTAGTAGAGCTAATGTAATACTGTGCACTGTATTTTAATTATTCTTAGTATAGATATGTGATACACAGTCTGAAGTGGTTGATGAAATTAAAACCTTAGATACAAGCTAGAATTGTTCTTCTGCTAATGTTTCTTTTATTTTTGGGTTTACTTTGCAAAATTAGAAAAGCTCTATAAAGGTACCGAATATGGATGTATTGCAAAGGGGGTGAAGGCACCATCCACGTATTTATGATAGTTAGTTATGTGGCTGCTTTGTTTCTCATTTGGAGCTGTTTTCAGCTCTCCAAAGGAACTAATTCACAAAGGTTTTAATTTAACTTATCATCTCTTGTTTTAAATCATTCTCTGTAAACATTGTCAGCAACTTCTTCTTGTTTGCTCCTGAGGATTCTGGCTGACTTCTGAGTGTCTTCACAATATAATTCTTCCACAAACAGCTCATCTAGCTAAAGAATGATCAGCTGCTACTTGCCTTTGTGTAGCCCATCACTAAGAAGTACTTTGAAGTGCCTTCAACTTTTTTTGAAGTCAGAGATTGTCTTTTTGTTCTTAAAACAGGTCTCCATTTTGGTAATTTCCATCTCTGCTTATGGCTAATTCCACCATTCTGAGGCAGCTTTGTGTGA
Organism: Machaerirhynchus nigripectus; assembly: GCA_013397975.1. Lineage (NCBI taxonomy): Eukaryota > Metazoa > Chordata > Aves > Passeriformes > Dicruridae > Machaerirhynchus > Machaerirhynchus nigripectus. The sequence continues at coordinate 162,307 of VZRQ01010317.1, forward strand.
CGCTGTTATATTGCTTAGTGATACAATGCAAATAGAAACACACTTCCCCGTGGATTTAAGAAAGTGTGTTGTCAAGAGGACTTCTAGGAAGCACTGAAGTATCGTGAACCCTGATGGAATTACTAAGACTTGCAGACATGCTTGTGGGTTGCAAAAGAAAGATACACACAAGGAGTTAAATATCTGCACCACCTGCAGTCAGATGAGTGTCTCTACAGACCACTGTCTCCAGTGCTCTGTCATTACCATCAGTATTGCAAAATTGTAAGCATGACTTGAAACAGGCTGATTTATATTTTTTGGATATGTTGATAACTTGGTTGATTTATGAGAGACAAATTATATATGACATGAGAGGACTGATATTTGAAAAAAGCAAAAAGAAAAGAGGCTTGTTGAATAAAGTCAAATAAAGATCTTGGACAAGACTGATGACAAGCCAATAGCTGTAGTTAGTGGTAAGATAAATAAATAAGACAGTATAGAATTGTACTTAATTTTGATATTAGATATTAGAGGAAGCAGAGGCAGAAGTAGAATTTGAGAAGACTGCTTGTTTTGGAAATAATTTTTTTTATTTCCCTGCAAACATTTGATAAGTCCAACCTACACAAAGGCCTCCCCTACACATCTGCACAGGAGCGAGCTCTCCCCAGCATTACACACAGGTGACGTTGTTAGAGGCAGCCCACACCAATGCCACAGTATGTGTTCAGGCTGTATAGTCACTGCCCACGTGAACATACAACTCTCTGCCACCAAGGCCTGGGGTTACCTCTGCTTAAGTTGTGCCAGAAATCACTGTCTCCTCCTTACAGAGTCTTCCACAGCGACCTGCCACATCCTGTGGAGAACTGAGTGTAGTAGTTGGAATAAAATCATGAGGACATCTCTGGGCTGTGTGCACGGTTTTGTTTGCTCAGTAGACGCAAGACCTGAATACTCTCTTTTGACAAACTGCTCCAATATTAATTGTCCTCAAAATTTTCCTCACAGAGTATAAAGGGTTTATAATGAGCAAGGCATAAAGAATTCTTCATGTGAACTTTTAGCTATAGGGAAAATCAGAGCACTGTCAAAAAGAAACCAGTTTACTGGCAAAAGAGGAAAAGAGCTGCTGAGTTCTGTGTAACCAGGTAACAGAAAATTGATACAATATGGTAGTTTACAAAAATGGGGGATTGTAGTGATAATAGTGGATTGTGCAGCTGAATCTTGATTGCAGACAGGGTGACAGAACAATTTATACAAGCTGAATGTTTGAATATGCAAGTTGCAGGCTGGAATCCATTTCTGCGGTGTCGCTGGCTAGACATTTATTGCATGTGTACATAATGATCAGTCTTCATTGGTGCAATAAAGACAATTGTCCTTTGACACAGGATTCTTGTCTGAAACAATGCAAAACAGATACCAACATGGAAAAGAAATAAAGTAATATGGATAATTGTGAATTTGTGATTCTCTATGTTTGCTCTTTGACTTCACAAACTAAATATTCTTCTATTAGTATGTATTTCCATGAGCTCTCGCTAGATTTCTTTAATAAAAAATAAAACTACACATGCTCAGAAATGTATTAAGAATCATGGTACTTTAATTTAGCAAATCAACATAGTAGTATAGGTTTAAAAGCTTTTATTCAAAATAATTGTGCAGAATTGCTACAGAGTTCTAATTCGTGTATATATGTTTATGGTGGATTGTGTCAAACATAGCTTGGGTTAGTATTTTTAATTGGACAATATTTTGTCCTGGAAGAGAAAGCTTCCTCATGAGATAGCCACATCTCCTACAAAGAAATAAAACAGTTTCTATAAGAGATTTTCTATTATGCATCTATTTGAACATTTCATAAGTTATATTTCCATATTCTAGTATGATTTTTTCATACTGATGATTTTCATATTCTAGTATGATTTTTTTTCATAATCAAGATGATAAATTTATACTGGACAATTATGTTCTTTTCACATATATGAATTTAATTCATAAATTTGTTTCAAAAGACAGCTTCTCAAAATATTCGTTATTTTCATTATAGGCTGCACTGAGAAAAACTGACTACACATTATAGCTTTGTCAAGTTGTGTACTAAGTGAAACAAAACAAACCTTTCATTAAATTTGAGTAAAAGTTTTTGTGATGCAGTCCCACAAATAAAACTGCATAAAACAACGAAATAATTGTATCTATAATATATGTGCATTCTGATACACATACAGTATTCTCTCCCTGGTTTGGAGTTTTTTAAGTTTACCTATTAATTCTTTAATATTTAAGTAATTTATCTTGGAATCGGGTACTGACTACTGAACAGAAACCTGGAATCATCTAAAAGGTAAGACAGATTTCCTGGTAACTAGCATAAATGGTATAAAAGAATATAAAAATATTTTCCAATACTGTTGCTCAAAGTAAATCTTATTCTTACACTATAACCCAAGTGAATAACATCAGTTTGGATAAGCAAGACAATAAATAAGTTTCTTATTATTTCCTTTTTGTCTCAATACAAAATATTCACTAAGGTCCTCCATAGATGGTTTATATTGAGTGATCTGACTACTAATCTGAAGTGGCATTGTTAAATATATTCTGTCAGGATAAAACTGTCCATGAATAGTAATTGTTACATTTAGTCTGGCCATCAAGAAGTGTGATCATAATTTTTCCAGAGATGACTAAAATATTTCTGAGAGCATTTATTTAATTTCTGGGTATTTTTGGTAAGATGTGCTGTGAAATGACAATTTGTTAACATGAAAAAATGTTGAAAATAATTCATCATAATACAGAGTGCTGATCTCTCTTTTGTAAAAATGAGAGTTGTTTCAGGTTTCTGACTATTTTTAGTTTTCATTATTTATTATTTTGAATATTTGAAAGCATTGCATGAATACAAAAATATTGTATTATCAAAAATATTTGCACAAAAGATTTTCTTAAAATCTATGTTTGGTCCTGTACAAATTCTCTGGTTCACGTCCTGAGGAAAACTTTTCCACCTGGATAGCAAAGGGGTTTTACAGTGTCTAGTATGGAAAAGTAAAAGTGATCAAAATTCACCAGAATGGTTGAAGCTTGGCAACCACACAAGTCAGATATATTTTTGGACCTTGTCCTCAGATGCCCCCACTCCTCAGTGTATGAAAACTATTGTGTCAGCAATTCAGGGTTCTCCCACCAACCTGCTCTCCTCAGCAGGTACTGCTTTCAGCTGGAAGCATGACTTGGTCCCTAGGAGAACATCTGCCCTTCTCCTTCTTCCCTTTCTCCCTTCCTCCAGCACACCAGTAGCCCAAAATGCTGCAGAGTTTGCAGAAGCAAGATGGAAAGGGCAAGGATGATCTGGGGCCCTAGGTCAGCTGTGGGGAGGGTGGCTTCCAAGATAGCATTTGCTGCTCTAACATTGTGGTCTGTCTCAACCTTTTCCTGGCTTTTCTGGGAGCATCTTAGGGACAGCAATCACTCCACAGGCCTCCCATGTGGCCACATGGAGCATGTTATTCACAAACTACTAATGCACTGCATGAGGGGTAAATGCTTTGCATGACATGACTTATATATGAGCAGAGAAAAGGTGTGCATATGGGAGGGCACGCAGGTGGAAGTCTCCCATCTGTCTCAACTATCATGGAAGAAATTTGTAGCTTTCCTGTGCCAGTCTCTATTTGGAAGGCCGTCATGCATTTTCCCACACCCTAGTTGTGATAGGAAGAAAAGTGAGACAAATCACTCTTCATTTCACTTTTCTTCTCAGAAGGCAAAGCATTTGAGGGAGATACAATTAAGTTTAGGGAGCTCTGAGCTCTGAGATTCAAAAAAAAGTAACCCAAAACCAAAGCAACAAACTGTAATTCTGAGATCACTTTAGCTTGAAGATTAGGTTCTTTATTTGTCTCATTCAAGTTATATAAAGTGGTCTCATCCTATTTTTTTCTGATGGAGACTCCTACAGATCAAACGAAAACGCATGTTGTTTCATATTTGTATTTGCATGAATAAGATAAAGGTTGGCATGGGAGGAGAGTGGGTATAGTGTGGCAGCTTTCCTCTCACGTGAAGTAGAACACACGTGCTCATCTACATCCATACACACAACCACACACTTGAGGTGGTAACAGAGGAGAGGAACGGTGCTCCTAACACCCCTGCACTAACACCATTCCCGTGGTAAGTTCTAGTGTGGAAACAGTTAGTGTCCTGGGGTTTTAAAACAATATTCACAGACCAATCTGGCTGAAAGATAGTCATATTGAAGAGAAAAAAGCATCATCCATTAGCTACAGTGGGGTTTTGGACTGGGCCCCTAGACAAAAAATTTCACCTTTAATTTGGATTTAAGTTCTCTGAACCGCTGTAGTACATATGTATGTTATACCATATCTTTTCAGCTCCTCAGCCTGTTTAAGCTTTTTTGGTTATATTTGGTAGATACTTGCAATTCAGTAGTTGATAGCCTGTGAGAAAAATAGCCTGTTTTTATTCCTATGTAATTCCTAGATTCCTAAGTATAGCCCTTGCAATTGGATGGATATGGCAACCAATCTTCACCTATTTCTAAAAGTACATTTTATTCCATCTCTGTTACTGAGAAAGAGGTATATCATGAATTACTAAAAATATTTTATCCAATGTATAGCTTTAATAAAACTTCTTAAAGTGCAGTGTCTCCAATATTTCAGCAAAAACAGTACTCCCAAATGACAATACTTTAACAAAATCCCATTCCATGCAAAAACTGAAAAGCTCTTATTCTTAGATTAATATTTTCCTTAGAAAATTCCAAAAAGTTCTTTTCTCTGAATGGGCAGCTGCAATTCTCTGTTCAACCACAGCTGGAGCAAGTTCTTTTTTAGCACCTTCTCTCCACTTTCTGCAGAGTTCTTGCTGAGCAGGAGACACCTCTTCCCCCACTCAGGCCCTGGAATATTTTCCAGAAGAGGAGAATCAGTGATGTGGTTGTTGCTATATCATTGCCCTCTTTCTGCTTGAGTGCTTTACCTTTCTTCCTTTGTTTGTTATTAGAATTTTTTTTGTATCTTTAGTGTTTACAGCTAGCCTAGGCCTCATTCTAGGTCCACTCCAAAATCAGGATGAGTGTAGCTGTCATAGTATACATTATGTGATCATATAGGCAGAAAAAAGTGCTAAAAGATAAATAAATATATAACATAAAAATATAAATATATAGTCAGATAACTGAGACAGCCACCCCAAGATAGACGTCCCAAGTATTGCAATTACATCATCATGCACATTGTGGACTATTATTCATTATTATCAATGTAGAAATTCAGTCTTGCATCCTTGCTTCAGTGTGCAGAGGCCTCACAAAATCATAGCCTCAAGCATGGTCAGTTCAACTCAAAGTCATTTCTTTGGGAAAGCTATAAAGAATCCATCACACCAAAGACATGGTGCATAGAGAAATTGCAGTGTCAGGCAGTGGTTTTGTGCAAGATGTGAACTCTGAAAGCCCACAAGGTTCAATGGAGATCAGAAAGTGAGTGTTTCAGCTGCTCACACTCACAGCCAGAGTTCATAGACTTTGTCATGGCTGGATTCCAAAAATCAATTGGGTTTCTAAAATAAATGCGATGATTAGAGTAACAAAATTATTTTCCTTCCTGGAATGCTGGAGTACTTATTTTAAATTGTATTTCTCCCTAATGGCATGTTTAAATTTGTGCCTTAGAATTTGCTGATGTACTTAGCTTAACTTCTGACTCATCTTTCTCATAGAATTTTAGAATGGGATAGGTTGGAAGGGAATTTAAAGATCATCTCTTTCTAACCCCTCTGCCAACACTTTCCACTATACCAGGTTGCTCAAAGCCCCATTCAAACTGATCTTGAACACTTCCAGGGATGGGGCATCCACAACTACTCTGGACAACCTGTACCAGTGCCTCACCACCCTTACAGGAAAGAATTTTTTCCCTATATGTAATCTAAACCTACCCTCTTTCAGTTTAAAGCCATTCCTCCTTGTCCTATCACTACATGCCCTTGTGAAAAGTCCCTCTCCACCTCTCCTGTAGCCTCCTTTAAATTCTACAAGGCTGCGATAGGTGTCCCTGCTGCCTTCTTTTCCCTGTTTTAAACAACCCCACCTCTCTCAACCTGTCCTCATAGGAGAGGTGCTCCAGCCCTCTGATCATCTTTGTGTCCCTCCTCTGGACTCCCTCCAACAGGTCCATGTCCTTCTTTTGGGAGTCCCAGAGTTGGATGCAGCACGACAAGTGGGGTCTAACAAGAGCGGAGCAGAGGACCAGAATTCTCTCTCTCGCCCTGCTGGCCATGCTGCTTTTGATGAAGCCCAGGACATATTTGGCTTTCTGGACTGCAAGTGCCCATTGCCAGGTCGTGTTGAGCTTCTTGTCCACCAGCACCTGCAAGTCGTTCTCCCCAGGGCTTGTCTGCCAGGGAGAGAAATTAATTCAATCCATTCCCTGCCCATCCTGTACTTGTGCTTGAGATTGCCCTGACCCAGGTGCAGGACCTTGCACTTGGCCTTGTGGAACTTCATGAGGTTTGCACAGGCCCACCCCTCAAGCCTGTGAAGGTCCCTCTGGGTGTCATCCCTTCCCTCCAGCCTGTCACATCTACCACACAGTTTGGTGTTGGCAACCTTACTGAGGTGCACTCGATGCCAGTGTCCATGTCACCAACACAGATGTGACACAGTGCCGGTCCCAGTACTGACCCTTGGAAACATAGCTCGTCACAAGTGACTGACCACAACTCTTTGAGTGCCATCCAGCCAATTCCTTATCCACCCACTTGTCCATCCATCAAATCCATGTCTCTCCAGTTTGGAAGCAAGGATGTCATGTGGTACAATGTTAAATGCTTTGTACAGTTCCAAGTAGATGATGCCAGTTGCTCTTTCCTTATCTGCCAATGCTGCAATGCCATCATAGAAGACCACTGAAATTGTCAGGCACCAGTCTTCCCTTAATGAGGAAAAATTAGTATCCCTGTGTTTTCTGTAAATAATGAGTATTTACACATGATCATGGCAAATGTTGTTTGGCTTTGAGATCCATCTGAAGAAGCAATTTGAAACTGATTTGTGCCCAGTGAAGATCAGCTTAGAAACTGTTTTTAAGACCTGTGGGTTTCATGTGTAACTGGATGCACTAACACAGTGAAACTGTTACACTAGTAATTAGTCCCTATTAATGGGGCTGTTTAAAAGTGGAAACTGAAATCAGTCTCCCTGGGGATACTCTGGATGAGATTATTCATCTTCTGAAGGTTTCAGGAGGCCGTTGTCATCCATTGAGTGTCTGATTTAAAAAGTTTTATTCCTCTTGATTTCCTGGTAATTCTTCGTGATGTGACTTCTGCTGTGTTTTGGGCATCAATTTTTCAAATACAATTAGTAAAACTCTCCACCGTATCCACCTGTCTTCTGATGCAAACAGACAAACAAACAGCCACAGAGTAATAATGGTTCCAGTGAAATCACATCTTGAGATTCAAAGTGCTACACATGACTAGAATGTGGCTGTATATTCTAACTTGAGATGCTTTAAAAGAAAGAAAAAATAGTTTGGTATATCCAAATTCAGTTATTTAGGCTTAAGAGAAGAATTATAGTACTCTGTCTTTTGCAAAGACTGGACTTAAAGTTGCAGCAAGAAGTCATTATTTGAGTGCTGCCAGACTTCATCTTCTAGCCCATTCTGTCCCCACTCAGATTCTTATACCCCATGACCACTATCAGAATGAACCCCTTTCAATAAAAAAGAAACCTTAATTAAAGCTATTTTTTTTAGGATGTGCTTAAAACAGTTATAAATATGAATGTATATAAGCTTATTTAGTCCATGTATAAAATCTCAATTTAGATGTAAGGAGCCTTTCTTTTGTTTCTTACTTGCTTTTCTACTTTAAAAAAAAAATCAGTATGGCTGTAAAATTAAATGCATCTGCTGACAGCTACCTTAATCAAGGCATTCAACCTCATAATGTCTTTTTGAGGCTGGGTACCATAATGAGAATATTGTGGCTATATTTTTGTTTCAGATAATTGCATGTTGTCTGTAATTGTGACGGTAGAAAAAGCAAGGCTTAAAACAAAGTGTAGATTAAATTTTCAATGAAATCACAACAAAAAGTTGTTAACAAAAAGTGCCCTGCAGGGCTCTTGGTTTCATCAAGTATGTTTTGATACTTCAGCGTCTTTGTTAGATTTTTCTTCTTTTAATACAAAAAAATCATGTTAGCAGTTAAGCCCTTACAAAACCAGGTGCCAGTTAAATTTCAGATTATGCATATTTGGGCGTGCTTTGTCTAGCAAGAAGTTATCCTGATGAGCGTAGTGATTTTGTGATACTGATTACTCAAAGAGCTTCAGTAAACAGTGTGTAAATAACAGTACTTTTAATACAGTACATTTTCCATCAGATTTTTTTTTTTCAGATTCTTTATGTACTGAAATGATTGATCTATTCCTTCAATCAAAACCGCCTTGACTCCAGTTTACTGCTGTTTGCTTTATATTACTGATTGTGTTGGTGCATTGGTGAGCACAGTGCTGCTTCTCGTGGAGACAAAGAGTAAATCTTTCTGGATTCCAGTGGGAAGGGCATCAGCCCTTGTCTGTGATGGCTGAGGGGTAAAGCAAAGCAGTGAAAACAATTGGAAAACAACTTATTCAGCCTTGAGAAAGGTTTATATTTTCCAAAGCTTTGTTTACTGCTTTTTGCTGTTAGCATACTCTTGTTTGCTGCTTCCTCATTTTTTTTTAACACATCCTACCAGACTCTGCTAGTTCTGCTATAGAAAAATTTGAATTTAATTTCATTTATTAAAGACTGTCTTACAATTGAGAAGGTAAAGGGCAAGGGCCAAGAAATTATCAAATTATTACATTAAAATGAAAGAGGTTTTCATTTCAGTTTTGTGACTTGCTATGGCAGTTTTAATTTATTCAATGCTATGTTTAAAATAATAATAATAAAAAAGAAGGTATTCCTTATTATAAAAATACTGGATACAGCTTTATGCCAGTTCTGAACAAAACTCTTTGAGATTTTGCACCTCTGGTAGCTCCAGTGCAAGCTCCTTTTTCATACTTGAGACTTTTCATTTAGATGGGTTGGTTTGAATTTTTTTTCAAAGCACCTCTTCTATGAACACAGGCTGAGAGAGCTGGAGTTGTTCAGCCTGAAGACGAGAGAGTTCCAGGGAGACCTTGTAGCAGCCTTGCAATGACTAAAGAGGCTGACAAGAAAGATGGAGAGGGACTTTTTACAAAGACATGTCATCATAGAATAAGGGGCAATGGCTTTAAACTGAAAGAGGGTAGATTTAGACCAGATGTAAGGAAGAAATTCTGTGAGGAGGGTGGGGCTCTGGAAGAGATTGTCCAGAGCAGCTGCGGATATCCCATCCCTGGAAGTGTTCAAGGCCATGTTGGACAGTGCTCTGAGAAATCTGGTGTAGTGAAAGGTGTTGGCAGGGGAGTTGGAAAAAGACGATCTTTAAATTCCCTCCCAACCCAAATCATTCTGATTCTGTGATCTCTACTAAAAACTGAAACAATAAATTTATAACTTTTAGAAAATTTATTTTCTATGTTTTTAAACACCCATGACCATGGTTTGAAAACAAACTGCTCTGCTTTGAAAATAAATGCTCCTACGTGGGACCTCCACTGTGCCAGCACTGCACAGCCCAGGAGAAGTGAACTCTCTGCCCCAGGGGGGTTACTGTCTGGAATTCTGATTTTAGAAAGAAACATGGCACAGAAATGTGCTAAATCCCTCATCTATAAACATATATTTGCCACTCAGAGAAGTGGTGTGCCAATAAAAAAATCGACCTCAACACATGCTCAGCTTCCAGTTATTTGCATGCTTTGACCTGACCTCATCTATTTGTATAGCACAAGAAGCATAGGTCTTGGGAAGGAAAGAGAATGAGGCATGTTTTCAATGACAGTAAACAAGCTGGAAAGATCTTATTTGACTTTAAAATCATATACTGAGTTGAAAGAGCTGGAATTTAAGTGGGAAACAACCAGTTTTAAATTGAATAAATTTGATCTGGAGGGTCTGGTGGAAGACAGCCCTGGCAATGTAATTTTTAATTCATTGGTTCTCTGGGTGAAACTTCTCTCAAAGACCGGTCCAGATTTCTTGTCCGAGCTTCTGTCCAGTATTCTGTCACATGAAGTATAACATAGCCATGTTTGTAAAAGTATAATATGAACATAAGTGTTTCCCAAGGATTCTTTCAATGTCTGATACAAGCTTGACCAAGCCGCATGAGCATACCTCTCTTAAAAGGTATTTTTTTTCTTTCAAGTTGTGGTATAAATGATTTTAATGTCTTAAATACTAAGGATTTAAGACTGTAGCTTTCAGGTTGACCATAGAATTATTTAGATTGGAAAAGACCTTTAAGTCCAACTGTTAACCCAGCACTACCATGTTCACCACTAAACCCTGTCCCTAAGTGCCACATCTACACATCTTTTAAGGGCCTCCAAGGCTTCGCTGGGCAGCCAGTTCTGATGCTTGGCAATCCTTTCAGTGAGGAAATTTGTCCTAATAGTCAATCTAATCCTCTTCTGGCACAACTTGATGTTGTATCCTCTTCTGTCACTTGTTGCTCGTCACAAGAGACCCACCCCCACCTGTCCACAGCTTCCGTTCAGGGAGTTGTAGAGAGCAACAAGGTCTCCACTGAGCCTCCTTTTCTCCAGGCTAAACAACCCCAGCTCCCTCAGCTATTCCGTATGCTTGTGACATGGACTTGTGCTCCAGACCCCTCATAGGCTTTCTTGCCCTTTTTTGAACATGCTCCAGCACCTCAAGATTAATCCAGAATCAAGGCAGTGCTTTTGGAGTTCTTAAGGACTGTTTCCTCAGGGAGGCTTTCTCGAAATTTTAGCTGATGTATGTAATTATACTTACCTTTAATAATTTGGACAGGAAAAGTTTTAGTTCATAGTAGAATAACTTGGAGTTTACAATATTATCTTAGATTTAATTAAGATGTTTTTAAAATGTTCAACTTTTCCTCTTGTGGGCATCTGAACTGACAAAATTACCTGAACTCCTAAAGTTTTGATTTATGGAATGTAAAAAATTTACACTTTCTCCCAAAGCAAATTAACTTACAAGGTGCAAGCACAGACAAAGCAGCTGGTATGTGATAATTATATTTCAAAGAATGATTGTTTTATGTTTCAGAAAGGTGGGACTTAGAATTAAGCTTCTGTTTAAAGTGTTTAGCAAAGTTTTTCAACCTATTGTGTGATTTCCAGCTCTTCCTACCTGAAACACTTTCGTGAAACCACATACTGGTGTCTTCAGTTAGGAGTACCACTTTCTTCTTGTGCCACAAGATCTTTCAGTGACTACAATATATGTTGGCTGGTTTCAGAAAGCATACACTCTTTTAATCTATACACAACCTCAATTAGTGTTCAGGTCAGTAAGTGGAAAGACATTTATAGAATCAATCATTTTGGGTTAAGGAGTACACATACTGCAAGTGTACTAATGGAATGGAAATAATGCCCTGAACATCTCCAGAACAGTCACAGTCTCAATGGAGCAATTAAATATGTATGAAGAATATTTGCAGTGAAGTTCAAACACATCAGCCTGAGGCTTATTTTTTGGTTTAATTTATTCTCTGCCTTTCTGTGTACTGCTGCTTGGTGATTCAAAAACACTTCTGCACACTGCCTCCTGCATCATCTATGTATGCACTGACTGACAGACACAGTGCTGTTGCTGTTTTTAATCACTATCTCAAGAACAAGGAGTAGATTCTGCAGTAGAAAAGTACAGGGTTAGTATTCAGGTTAACAGTTTTTATTCATTAATGAATTTTACATAATTCACAGTATGGAAAACAGTCTTCAGATATAATTCAGGCAGTGGTTGAATATTTAGCAAAACTTCTTAGTCTGACTCTGATGGTGTTATTATAGTGTTTCATGATATTCCCTGTATTCCATATCTTCATATCATTCATGGAACAGATGCTTGTCCTGTAGTTAGAGGCTACTTATATTATATCATTGTGAATGCCGCAGCTCTTAAAAACTTAGTGGCTCTATTTCCTGATAATTTTTGTTCCTCACAAAATGTGTAAATGGACACGTGCTATTTTCAACTTTCTCTGCTCTTTTCAACCATAAATAAAACCAAAGTGTCTGGGGGTTTGTAAAGCATGTTTGTTTCCTTTGATGGGTCTAGGTTCTATGATTTGTGACCGATCGGAGAGCACCAGTGTATTAGCTGGTTCATCTGTTACCAATTCATGCGCTATGAGTAAGTGCGATTGTCATGTAACCAAGCTTAGAGCTATTGGCAAAGCAACTGAGCAAAGAGGGCCTCTTAAAAGGATTACTGGTAATGTAATTACTTGTGGAAGATGTATGGATATCTCCTGAATGAAAACACCAGCATCTTAATATGTTCTTTAAGCAATAACATTAGTGGAGTGAGAGCTTGTGTTCCAGTAATGGCATACTCTGCTGGTGGATAATGGCACAGTGAAGCAAAAGCATTTGTGTGCAGTAAACACTGAGCTAAAGCCAGATATGTGCTTTTGTTTCTTTATATAATTTCAAGGCTGTTATTGAAGGAAAATTTACTTTCTAGTGACACTAGCATTATTTTATTAAATTCAATGGGGCTTTGAGGCCTCAGAGCTTCCAGCAGATTTTCTTTAGGTCTGGAGGAAAATCTTTTTCTATCTATAGTTAATCTATAACTGCTAATAATATCAATAATTTTTATGGAAGAAATATGCTGTTAATATGACCCCTATAACCAGACATGTCAGCAGTATGTCATGTCATTTAATTTTATAAAGAAGCAGAATTAATTTAGGACCTTCAGTTCAGGCATAGAATCAGAAATCTTGGTGAAGTTGCAAAATCAAAGAAGTCTTTGTGCTTCTGAACAGTTGTTGTCGATGGCTTTTGATATTGACTTTAACCATCAAGATGATTGACTTTTCTTAGTGAAAAGGTACATTCTCATAAGTGTGTTTAAATAAGCATCTGACCTTCATCTTTTAAAAATCAACGATAAAAGCCCCCAAACTTTTGAAGATCAATGATAAAAGCCGAGTAGTTGTCAATGAAACTTTAATCCTCTTTTAGATACTGACAGATTTTTTATTTTCCCAGTTAAGCGTAGGGGATGTTTTCCTTGAGGTGGTTAATAAGCTCCATGGCATCCATAAGAATAGATTACTGAAGCATAAAATGACAGCTGACCTGTTTGATTTGTTTAGTCTTAAACTCTTTTCTCACCTTGGATAGTACTTCCCTCTTACAACTTCTATATTTCTTTCTTCACAGTTCTGGTTCATATCTTCTCATTATTCAATAAGTAAAATTCTGATGTTTGGTGCATGGGTTTTTTTTGGTTCCACCTAATCAGGCACCTTTTTGCATTCATTTAATGAGTTTTGCTATTTGTTCGGGGGTTTTTTAAAGACTTATTTTCTGATTTTGAATAATAACAGTATTCTTAACATATATATCTTTATGATTCTTGTATCAGAAACCTGATTGTATTATTGATTGTGGTATGTGGGCAAATTATCAGTGTCAGAAGTTACATACTTACCTTGAGCAATGCAGCATTCTAAACTTTGATGTGTCTTCTTACAGCAGGTTTTTCCTTTCAGTGGAAGAACAGATTAATAAAGAAAGCTGACACTAATGTCTAGGTGTATGTAGTCAGAAAGTGATGCATAGGAAAAATGCTTTACCCTTCCAAGAAAATGAGTCATAGCCAAAATACTCATACCTTAACCATCTGAACTTCTATCCTATAATATTATTTTAAGCATCCAAATATATAAAAATTTATCTTGAATTTGACCTCCATCAGATTTGTGGGGCTTGCAGTACTACAGATAATCAGACCATTTAAATATAATTCCCTGGCTAAGGATTTAGGATCCTAGCTTCAGCCACAAACTAAAGTTTTATCATAAGGTCTTCCTATGGACCTTGTGAAGATTTTAACTATCCATCCATCTTGTCAAGACACCTTATTATGCTAATTTTTTGTGTTTTCTGATCAGTTTGGAAATAGAAACAGGTTAGAAAAAATAGGAGAGAGAAATTTCTACTTTGCAATGCTGTAATTCATTTACCTCCTCAGTTTTATCATTTTTGTTTTTAAGATCATTCATGATACATGGATATCTGCAGTGATGTGACTTCCTGTGATTGAGGTAATTCCCAGTACAATGACAAAACCAGAGCTCCTTGAACTGAGAGAGCAAGGATTCAACTTTTGTGCCTCTCCGTGCATAAGCAGAAAGAGGAAAAAAATATTATTATCCCATTTGCAAATGCCGTCTAAGGCCTGGTCTTTGGATTGTTTCAGGAATCTTTTGGCCTTGTGACACAGCTGTGCTCATTAGGACACTGGCAACTAGGGCTCAGTTTTATCATTCTCTTTGCAACATGAACAAACTGAATGAGCATTAATAATTGGCAGCAGGTGTGACTGTTATAAAACAACCCAGAATGAAAGAAGAATTTCAATTTGCTACCTAATATTAAGTTTTTCACTATAAATGAAAGAAAACTAAACAATCACTAGCAGGCCTTGGGTTGCAAAAAGAATGGGGTTAAAAATCACTGCAAAGCATAATAATGTAAGTACAAAACTCTTGGCAGTGTTTTTAAACAATTCCTTTTTAAAGAGCACCTAGGTCAGAGCTATTTGGAATGAAATTGATGGCAAGGTCCAAGGTGTCAACACAGCAGGCGTATACTGCCAGCACAGTATGTTAAGCAGGAGTTGAGATTTTAATCAGCATTCACAGGTCTTAAGGTACTAGTTTGTTCCTAACTTTTTGATTTTGTGAGCTGTTCTGTTATCATCTTTCTGGAAGAGATTTGAGGACAGTTTTCCACATGGTCAGTCCAGCTAGAAAATAGTCTTTATTCTTCAGACTGAATTACGAAAATCTTTTTTTTGGTTTGGTTTTTTATTTCCTTAAGAAAAAGGTGATCTATATACTCTCTTTGAATTGTGCCTTGTAACCAAAAAGCTTCATATGTTCAGTTATTCCGATTCAAGTAAAGCAACAGAGTTTTGCTAGTGTCATTCATTACAGAGCCACATATCCCATTCTTCAAACAAATTTGATGCAAATTTAATTCCAGAAATCTAAATAGAATTAAATATGTGTTTTCTCAGCATTTAGATTTATGCAAATTCAGGAAAAGTATCATTTGATTGACAGAGAAATTGTAACAACATTAGTGTCTGGCAGCATTGTTAAAGTTTATTCTAGCAGCATATTCTCAAGAACTTGTGGGCCACAGAATATTCTGAATGCAGTTATGGGCATCTTGCTTAGCAGGCAGGTGGCTTCAGAGAAGATGTTGTGGCATTCTGCAATTACTGTTCGTAAGACAGCTGGTGATCACCCCAGTCCTTTATAATCCATATCTGAAGCCACCTTTAAATGCAGAATGAAATGCCTATATTAGAAAGCATTAGTTATAGCATTTATGAACAGTTTTCAAACTAAAAAACCCAACTGATCTAGTATAATGTTTAACAATATTTAGGGAGTTTTAGATGTAAAGTCTATTCCTCCCCAAATAAAATATCAGAATACTCCCACTGTGTAGTGAAAACCTGCTTTAACTTAGTGAAGGTGGCCACTGCCTCAGATGAAATAGATTTCCTTTTTTTTTTTTTAGTAGACATTGATGGGGTTATCAACTCAGATATGTCTGTGATAGATTGCCAGTAATGGATGGAAAGGCCCAGGGATGATTTTAAGTCACATTCATCTTTCACAGCCTCTTAGCTAGAGATGACAGTTATTTTCAGGGCTCCCAGGAAGAACATAAAGCCAAAAACCTCAGTGAAGAACCACTCAAATTAATTTAGTATCAACTCTGTACAATGACTGAATGACCTAGGAGAAAACTGAAGATAATACTAACAAAATTAATCAAAAAATGTTGACAAAATTTATCCAAATGACTAAACAAAGTTTTCTGAGATGCTATATCTAGTCCCCAAAGCTGTCTTCCCTCTTAGAACCTTTGTGAAATGGATGTAGTTTGCAATACAAAAGTCTAAAAATTTGGCTGATTCTAGTCTCTCCAGTGGTTGATCAAAGAAGCCAAGTCCATCCATCTATTCCAAATTCTGATTTGTTTCAAAGTCTCATCAACAATACAAAGGTTTCCTGTTTAGAGAGAAAGTGACACACTCCAAAGTATAGCCCTTCCAAAAGTGTTCCTCTAGCTTCTCACTATAGGTGCTTGCTGGAGATTGATTGAGCAATCATGTAAGTGGTGGGGTGGCTTTTATGCTTGCCAAACACATGTATTGAAGCATTTTACAGGAAGAAAAGCATGTGTTTAACAAAATTTGGTCAGGACAATCTCTGTTAAACCTGGGGTCTCTTTAGCAGCATCTAAACTATTTTGAGCATGGTATAATCATGCGGACAAAGCAAAATCTGATGCAGTATTTGGGTCTCTGGAGATAAACTGGGTGGATATTTAACCTCACCTAGATGTGTCCCCTTGTCCAGACAGTTCATCTATTCCTTGGGCAAGGTGAAAGGCCCATCCCAGCTTGTAGCCTGGGTCTGGTGAAAGAATTACCTTGCTGGATAGGCATAAGAGGTGTGATGTCTATCTCTTACTTTTTTTTTGTCTTTCCACAAGATGGTTATAACCCTGAAGGAGATCCACGAGAGAAAACTGTGGGAGAAGAAACAAATGCCTCTGCTTATACCCCAGAAAAAAAATGAAAACTGATGGATTTTAGCACTCCCTGTCAATCCCTACTGCCTGAACTCTGCAGTGTCATTCAGCAGTCCAGTACTACTCCCCTGCCTTAAATTCTGCTAAGGTGTCCTTAGTCCTTTGCATTAGTTCCAGATCAACAAAAACCTGTCAGATCTTAGGGCCAAAGAGGCTCTATTACAAGTTACAAACTACATGGAAATCCATTCAGAACTAAGTCAGGTGAAGTGGACAGGTAAGAAGGAAGAAATGGGTTTAAAACTGAAGGAGTACTAACTGCCAGGAGGGAATGTCAGCTAAAAGCAAATGGGGTTTTTTTTCAACATAAAATTATATGTGACTGAGATGGTAAATTCTGAGCATCTTAACATTGTCTTACTTGTTAGGATGTTAGAAGTCAAAGAAATCAAGGCTGGAAGGTAAAAGATGACAAATTATTTTTGGAGGAAAGGGATCTTTGCTTACACTTTGTTGGGAATCCTGCAACAAAATTTTCTATTGCTGTTTTGTAAGAAAACCAAAACATTCAAATAAGCATCATTATTGATTAAACTTTCATTGATAAAGGTTTCTCATTCATGGGAAGGAATTTCTAGATCAGAACTAGTGAGACCCCAGTCTCCTCAGAGTAGCCAGTAGCATGAGGATCCAATCCGCATGGATGATTGCTGATCTGAGCCCCTGCACTTCTCTTTGCACAGCAGGTGTGGGACAAGCCTCAGCCTGGGTTTTACTGCATCTTTGCTGAGTTCCCTCGATATTGCTATTTCTTCCAGAATTTATCTGGTTTCTCTTTACTGGAACAATTTGGAAAAGAGTGCAGATTAGGCTCAGGATAGAACCCAGGACTTTTTCTGAAACATGGAAAAGTTTCTGTTTGAGGGGGATAAATATTTCCTGGAAAACTCAATGTTTAACCAAATATGTGTCTGGGTTTCTTAGTGAATTTAGCCATAACAATTCCCAAGTTCTCTTGTGCCCCTTCTTCTTGAAAATTTCTAAGGTTTATCTTTCACTGAAAAAGTGACAATATTCATATTGTCATGGAGCTGAGCATATAATTATTGGAACAGCACTGGCTGTCAGGATGTATTTTGGTAAGTCTCATTATTAACTTCTTTTGCTCAATCTTATTTCTAGTCCTGTTCTCTTGTTAAAAAGGTTAACTTTGCAGGAAGTCAAAATCACAGTAATTTGCATGTGATATTTCTTTGTTTTTTAAGAAGACATGCATCAGGCTTATACTGGAACTGGCTCAACTTGTGAAAAATAAGGGATATTAACTTTTATTTTCTAGATGACTTTTTAGTTGGTATCAATTCTCTTGTCATCCTCTCATTCACTTTCTCTGAAGAAGTTGGCTCCATCTTCTTGCTTACCTCCCCAGAAGCATTTGGTGGGGGGCAGCTGTTAGGTTCTCCCATCCCCCAGGCTCTCTTCACGGGACAAGTGCTTCAGCCCCCAGCCAGTAAAGTTTTAAAATACTCCACTTTACTTTATTGGTGCTTTTTATGTATGGTTGGACAAAAAACTGGATGGGATATTCTGGATATGGTCTAACAAGTGTAGAGCGAAGTAATGGCCCTTGATCTACTGGCTGTGCCTCTGTTATTGCAGCTCTGGACACTGTTGGGGCTTCTTTGCTGCCAGCAGACGTGCCCGGCATGCACTCAGCTTGCTGTCTACTAATGCTCTTTTCTCCCTAAGGTAAAATTGATATTTTTGAAAGATTTTTGACATAAAAATGTGTTGCTCAGGAAGCAAGATTAAATATTTTAAAATTTTTTTATGCTGGAGTTGTTTTGGAAGTACATTTAATCAAAATGTTATCAAGCTGTTAGACAAAAGACCCTGTATTTATTTAAAATGCTTTGGGAAAAAAAATTGAAGGGCAATTCAAAACAATTGTAATTATGTTTTTCTTTGATAGGGTTTGCACAGATATAATTGTAAAAAGCACAACATCTTGATGAATGAGAAAATATATCCCATAGATATGATGTATGAAGCCTAAAATAATGAGAAATTTCTTGTTGCATAAAAGTACCGTATAGATAAATTATACAGCTAATCTAATCAAGAACATGGAAAGCTATTGAACTGTTAAGTTTATTCTAAATTCGAACTGAATTTTTTAATTTTAGTTGTGGATATATGTTGTCTGAGAAGCCCTGAGAATGTAAGTGGATACCGTACAGCTCTCCCACCCGCTTATCATAAATGTTTTCTAAGAGTAGTAACATGACAGTATCTGGGCAAGGACAACATGTTCCATATTTTCTGCTTAGATAAAATAAGTTACATTTTTATCCTTTATGCTTTGTAACTGATAGAACCATAGAAATTTTTATGTTTGAAAAGACCTTTAAGATCATCAAAGTGGTACTGATGCAGGGCATAGGCTGACTTAACCTCGGTGACACCTCCATGCTGGATGAACCATTGTCCTCATCACTGATGGGTTCCACGTGCAGGGGCTCACACCTGTTACACCTGGGGAGGTGGGGCAGTCACAGAGGAGACAGGTCTGCTGCACCAGGCAGGGACTTGTCACCACTGCCCCTGTTCCTTAAGTCACTGTGCTCAGACAGGCAGAGGGAGGGCAGGGGATCCTCCAAATTGTGCATCCTGTCTGTTTGTTGGGCCTTTTTCAGGGAAGGCTGGGTGCAATTCCAGCAGTCTGTCTCTCTCGCTCTCTCTCTGCTACCCCTCATCCCACACCCCTCCTCCTGCTGCCCTCTGGTGCTGGCATGCCCTCTGGAGCCGGGCACAGCCTGGCACTGTGGCAGCAGCATGTTCCCACCGGAGGTCTGTCTGGGCAACCACCTCTGTGGTGGCTGCAGAAGTCAGAGGGGCTGTGGCTTTCTGCCGGGTGGATGCCACTGCTCCCTGGGTGAGCTGCAGGGCTCAAGTGCCCATTCTGCACATCCTTCCGTGACAAGTGTTGCCTGAACTGAAGCTCCACTCCCCGTGTGCCCACCCTGCTGGCATCACTCCTGGTCGCTGGTGCTCCTCTGGGCTTCTTTTGTACATGGGAAGTCCTGGATACTGGTGCTCCTGGCCCTGCCCTGGTCCCTTCAGCAGCTGTTATGATATTTGAGGGCTCTTGGCAGCTCTCTTGTCTCCCCCTGAGGTTCCCCCTGTTTGGGAATCGGCTCTGGAGCTGCTTGATTGGTGACTGAGTGATAGTTTTATTATCACACATACTGTGGGAAATTTTATGGGGACTGTTCTTGTTTTTACCCAAACACTTGCAAGGGTAATTTTAAGACTGCCACATCAAAATTCTATGTGAGATCATTTCAGTTTTCTAAAACGTGTTTTAAAAAACAAGTAAACCCCAACTTTTCAGTGACTGATTTAATTTGACAGTTTCTAAATATAAATATTCCATTATTTTATTCAAATATGAGTGTTGTTAATTCCTACATAAAAGGTACGTGTTTTGCAATTCAAACAGGCTTTTCACTGTTTTCTTTAAAGAAATTGCAACATCAAGAACTGACTTCAGTTTTGAGATTCAGCTCTGGGTTCAGGTGCCTGGTGGTTTTGTCTTGATTATGGCTATCAACGTGCCAGCTCCTACTACAGCCAATGGAGCTCTGGCCAATGCAGATGATGGTCATTCAGCTTGCCACAAGCAGAAATTTACCTGTTGTCACCTGCATGATTTTCCAGACTCTATCATTTGAATAAAGGTGGGATTCGGGTGCCTAAACATCGGCATTGACTACAGTTTGAAATGCTTTGGTATATTGACACGGTGCACAGGCCTGGTGGACATGACACAGGGCTCAGAGGAGACCTTCTGTTGCAAGGTTTGAAGACCAACCAAGGTACTCCACAGTGGCCCAAATCATATTAAACTAAATTTGGTTTAGGCAACAAAATCTCACACTACCTCTCTGTTGACTGTAATGAAAGATTAGATATGTTAACTCACATGTAGACTTCTGAAAAAAAAAAAAAATTTAATCCTCTATGATTAAGTTTTTGGCTGATTCTGAATTCCTTATAAAATGTTTTAATCACACTAAACTAACCCATATGTAAAGATAATCTCTTTTTAAAAAAGTAACAACTAGTTTTTTGCTTGGCGCTAGATAAAATATAGCAGACCTCACTGTGATTTGGGAAAAATTTGTATAATTTAAATGCAGAAAAGAAATATGAGTCTAGAATATCCTGAAGGAAACATTCAGAGTGTTGTTTATATAGTAAAATATTAATCAAGTTTAAAGTTCCATTAATGATGAAACAAATTGTGAACACAAACAATGCTAGTAAATTCAGAAATTAAGAAGTAGTTGAGTTATTTATTAATGAAAGGATTTATTCATTAATTAGTTTTTACCACTTTTCTGACTTTAAATTGTGTCTTCTGAAAATCAGTTTGTCTTAAATCAATCATCTAGAAATTCAAATAATGCAGATCATAGATAGGATTGAAAATGTTGTGTTAAATCCACACTTACAGTCTTGCTTGTTTCTAAAAATAGAATTTAATGATGTGTTTCAACTCAGGAAAATCAAGGAGGTGTTCAGATATACTTCTAGCTCCTGCTCCAGGTCTGAAAAGCTTAATTTTAGGCTCTTAGAATAGCATTTCAATTACCATCTAAATGCATTTGGAATAGGATTTTCCTTCTAAATGTTAAGACATATGTCTTTTCCATTTCATAAGTTTTTTTCCTGTTCTACATTGCAATGAATTTAAGACTTTACTGAGTATTTCACGATAACTGAGAAGTGGAGGCCAGTAACGTTTTCTTCTCCTAACCAGTTTCTAGCAGTTTCTGAGGGTGCTGGAAACATGAAAGCCAAAGTCCCTGTTTTGTATGTTGTGGCATATGATCCCATGTCTTGCCACTCTGATGGACAGCCTTTACCTCACTCTTACCAGGGACTAGGTAATACCTACGCACTAAGACTCGTGGGTGTAGGAAATCTCTGTCCAGAGAACGGCTGACTCATGTCATGACTAATGTTGACTCATGTATACTAAGTAGACCAGCTCCAGCTAGAGAGTCTGAACAAATAGTACCCTGTAGCATGCAAAAACCTACTTGTTAGTGCATCCAGCTTGTCTCATTAACACTAATATTCAAATAGCTGGTCTGACTTACTCGGAACAGGTAATGGCCCCTGCACTGTTCATATCATCTTGTGTAACTGAGATGCTGCTCTAACTCCTGGCTCCTCAGCCACAATGAGGTGCAGGAATTGTGCCCAGTTCTGACACAGCTTCCCTCACATTACAGAAATCATCCCTTTCACGGGTAAATTTTGCATATTGATGAACTTCCCTTGTCTGAATATAAACCATTTTCGCTGAAAAATTGCCAGGCAGGTCTATCCTAAGGCACATTTGATGCTCTGAAAATATTTTTCAAAACCTTGTTTCTGCTGTTTTTTGAGCAGCTGTCTTCCACTCCCCATTCCATTGATAGAATAAGTGATGTATCCATCTGAAAGTAAAACAGAAAAATGGCTTCTCTTTACCTTATATAGAACTTTGTTTGGCTTTTTGTTTTGTTTTGTTGTTTTTTTCCAAATGCTTTCTACTGGAGTTAAGCAATTAACTTCTAACTTTGGAAGTTAAACATGAAGTAGAGTGCCTTGGATATGATTCATGTGAGTCTTATACTACCTTGTGTACGACACGTGGTGAATGAAAATGTTTTTTACAAGTAAGACCATGAACTTTTATAAACTGTTTTTTCTTTTCTGTGTCACAGATAGGAAATGACATTTGAAACTTAAAGCTTATGGTGATGAGTTTAATTTAAATGAGCTGCTGTTTGAAATAGATAACACTTTCATTTTAGTAAATTAATGGTGTGGCAAAAGGAAACTCAAAGATGCTTCTACCTGTAATAAAAAAATGATGCTCTCTAGAATTCTAATATTTCACCATGTGATTACATTACCTAATCTTATTAATTTTATTACATACAACATAGCAAAATGTTTCCTTTATATATGAACATAAATGTAATTTCAGGCTTTATACAAATCTTTGTGCAAAAATCCCAAATAGCTCTGGAATCATGCTGATACAGTCTAATAAAATTGCAACTGTTACAGTCAAAAGATAGATGTAAAGCAAGGTTTGTGGGAAAGGTTGTTGAGGTTAGGGTTGAGAGAGTCAAAGAGCCTAGAGCTCTAGGAGCACTGGGATTGGCTGGAAAAGGCATGCCAATGCAATCCCAGCAAGGCCCCAGCCTTGCTGCTCCTACATCTTCCTGTTCTGGAAAACCCATAGGATTAGTAAGTGAATATATAAAAAAGCAGAGTAAACAATTCAAATTTTGCCAAACTCGGAGCATCCTTTACACTCTGCGGTGTCCTATTTCTTCAGCTCACCAGTCAGAATGACAACAAGCATTGTTCAGAAGTCTTAACTGGGAATGAATGGTTCTCAAAATGTGCAGTATCTGCTATTGATTAAGTAGTTACGAGCCATACAGAACATAGGGAGTGTTTCAGAACTGGTAGTCAGTGGCAAATGATGAATTACTTACCCATTACTTTCAACAGGACAGAAGTCAGACACACTATTGTGGTGACAAGGACTTTAAAAAGATAATGCAATTCAAAGTTTGAATTATAAACCATTTTCTTCTAATTGATATTTAACTTCAGATAATTAAGTCTTACTGATGGTAATCTGCATTAACGTAATTTCTCCCACTTATTCACACCTGCAGGCATGCCATGGGGAGTGTGGTGCTCTGAAACCTGATGGTAGTATTGTTCCGTATCTCTGCCATATACTTGTCTCCATCAAGATCAAGTACCTTATTTTAGCAAAAGACATCCAGTGTAATTAACTCTGCAGATATTCCTAGATTTCTAGGCTCTGTATGTATTACCATTTCATTTCAGTAGCACATTTCTGAGGTGGATCTGCCAGTTATCTGTCCACCTGCCCTTTGGTTAATAGCATGGATTTCTCTGGGGCGCACAAGTGAGATTTCTTCTGGATACATCTGAAGTGGACACTGCTTTCTGGGAGCTCACCAGGTGTGCTACAGTTATGGATGGGTGCTCAGGTCAGCCCACGCTACCCAAACGCGTGAATATGGGATCCTCGGCGCCAGCTGCGTCACTCTGTGGCACTGCGGTAGCTGCTGATAGAGGCAGAAATCTCAAGTCCCTGCTCTCTCTTCTTTCAGAAGACTGTCCCATGGGGGCAGGAGAGCAGTGGCCAGCTGGAGGATTGAAGTTGTGCTGCTCCAGGGAACACAGATGCTTTTCACCAGCAGAGCATCTGTCCCTTATATTTGCTTAATTGTAGAAGTGGTTGTGACACCAAGCAACAGGCAGACTAAATATTTTATTTTAAATGGGTTTAGAGTTAGTATTTTTGACAGATTAAGTAACAGAGCCCTTCTTAATTAAAACAAGTGAAATAAAAAGTATTGGCATTCGTATGTGAACATCTGCAGGAGCATTGTTCTTTATAGTTGTTGTACCTCGTATAACTGTATATTTGGCCAGTGCTGATTCTGAGATTAAAAATTATGTAGAGTATTTGACTCCATGGATCATCTCTCTTTCCTGAGGACTGAAAAGCATTTTTAAATATACAGAACAGTAAAATTTGTTGTTCCCTTTCTGTATCTGTTTTCACAAAGTATTTGCAACTATTTGGGTACATTAGTGAGAAACTGCCAAGGCAATCAGCACCAGTGCAGGTGCATTCCACAGCAGAGTGAGGAATTGTGACATATGAGGGGGGTGGTTTCCCAGTTGGGGAAACCCCAGGGAAGTGCAAAGACCTGCCAGGAGCTGGCAGTGTGATGTGGGTGGGGACAGGAGTAATGGCAGACAGCCCACTCCCTCAAAGGGCAGCCCTGAGGAGAGTGACTGACCAGTTTCTTTGGTCCTGTCTCATGTGTCCCATCCCAAATATTGTATTAAGCAATACTTGGAATCCTTGGTAGCCATGTTTAATGATTTCCAAATGATCTAGCTTAGTGACAACTATGTGTGAAATTACGATGAAAAGTTCTCAACATACGATGTCATACAAATCTAAGAGCCACTTTTGACTAAGCACAGGTAGGTGTTTTTTTCTGGAAAAGGTGCAGTCAAA
This sequence comes from Machaerirhynchus nigripectus, assembly GCA_013397975.1. Taxonomy (NCBI): domain Eukaryota; kingdom Metazoa; phylum Chordata; class Aves; order Passeriformes; family Dicruridae; genus Machaerirhynchus; species Machaerirhynchus nigripectus. Next base: position 187,197 of record VZRQ01010317.1, read on the forward strand.
GGGCAAGATAATGCTTTTTGCCTCTTGAAAAGGACAAAATTAAAATGAGGAAAATAACTAAAGTTTGTCTTTCGTCTCTTCAGCTGGTCTTAACAGAACTCCTACGATCTGATCATCAAAGATGTAGTATCATAAAAGATTTGGCAGAGGGTCATGTAAGACAAGAAAATTCTAAATATCTCTAAAAATGAGCAGCTCAAAGTCACAAGTAAAGGAAAGGTAGTGTTATGCAAAGAATTGTATTTAATGTTTGAATGAAATACTTCATTTTCTTTATGTTAGAGTTTGAGAAATGAGGTTCCATCACAGACCAGAATCCATTTTTTATATACTTTGCCCTGCTGATTTAGACATGAAGAATCATGAGACTCAGATTGGAAACAGTTCTTGTTTCCCACGTTAAATGTTTTGTGAACATGTATACATTTATTACCTTGTCTTTTATCTTTCCAGGGACAAATTATGGATTGTTCCCTTTTTCACTCAGTACAGGCAAATAACAGACTGATTCCTGGAGGTGTGGCTGTATGGAGTCAAAGATGCTTCTGGTGTAGGTTTACAGGGGATGTGCTCTGAATGGTTTTTGGTACTGCCTTGGGGCTGCAAGAGAATGAGTCGTGATCTCGTGGGCTCTGCTTAGGGAGTTCCTGGTGTGGGAGGTAGGACATGCTAAACAGCAGAAGAGAGTGTCTCCAAGCACCCAGGACATAAGATCACAGCACTTCATTGTGTTTTCTCTCTACGAGGTTTAGGTTATGACCTTGTCTGCCACGAGTGAACCACCACAGTGACTAAAACCTGCTCAGGCTTCTGGTCCGTGTGGTTCACAACCTCTCATAATGTATAATATTCTGGGTGATAGATTTCAAGTTGGTCAGTTTGGTCAAAGCTTATAGTGCAAGAAAGTGTTGTGGAAAGGTGCAGAGGGGAAGATACATCTGTTTTGGACCTTGCCAAGTCTTTGAGAAACAGATTAGTCTTCTGTTGACAAATGAGGGCCAGTAGTGTGGATTCAGTTTGGCACGAGTGATTTGGTTTGACAAATTCAAGACCAAACCCAGTCCTGGCAATCAAAGATTATTATAAGGATACAGTCTAAAAAATTGCCTATTTTTTGAGAGGTTTCTGGCGGTAAAAATTCTTCTCTTTCAGCCTCCCCCCATTTGTCCCCCCGAATTCAGCGTAGCACTGCAGATTTTAAATCATCACTGGCAGTGATAAGCACAGTAGTGACTTTTTTGGACCTACCTTATAACTATTCGGTATGCTATTGGTCTGGACAGTGTTTATTTACACTCTTAAGGAGTACGCAGTAGGTTGTAAAATGTGTGTTATTGCAGCTGAATAGGTGCCCTGGGCACATAATCATTCAATACAGTAAGCTAGAATTAGAAGTGAAATATAAAAGTGTATTCCTTTGGTGAACTAGAAACAGAAATTGCATTTCTTAATGCCTGGTACAGAGAAGAGTCAGTCCTCTCTTGCCCTTCACCTTGTAGCCTTTCCCGTTCTGTAATGAGGAGAGGTCCTGCCAGCAATGCTGTGAATAGTTTGACAGTGTAGCTCTTTCTCAATAATGTGCATTGCAGACTAAAGGGCAAACTACACTGGGCTAGATATTGCAGGGCAGGTTACATTGGTTTATCCAACACCAGTTAAGTCAAGTTAAATGAAATCCTCCTCTTTTTTTCTTAATCTCCAGGACACTGTACTTTCACAAGAAGTGAACTGAACTCTAACCCAAACAAGCTCAGTTTATAATAACTCCAAAAGCATGTATTGAATATCTTGCTGTGTTCCAGTATCATAGGTGAAAAATGCAACCAAGTGCTAATTACACTGTTTAGTGCAACCATTTCAAAAGTCTATTTCTAACCTTTTCTGTTGGTCTCACATTTTCTTATTCTATTAGCAGCCCATTTTCTGCTCCCTTCCCTCCCTATTTGACATTCCAGAATGAATAACAAAGCAGTTTTCTAAGTGCATATGCATTTCCTCAAGGAAATCAGCACTTGAGCACACACATCGGTCTTGCCAACGAAGCATGAATAAAAATATGTCTGCCTTTGCTTGCCTACATGCCAAAGTCTGACCTTCCATGCTTTGAACTCTTGCTCCAAAATGCAAATGCATAATTCAAGAGGACTGAGGCAGAATAGTCTTGAGCATAACTTCTGGGTATATGCTTCCTATAGCAAAATACTCAGATTTGAATTATGGTTCTAAACTTCCTCTGCCCCGGGAGAGGTGGTTCCACAGAATGAGGTCAAGGAAAATCAGGGTGCCTAGTGGCTGGGGCAGTCTGCCTTGGCCAGCAGACAAGTGCTGAGGATTGTTTTCTTTATGGAGAACTTTTCAGGTAAAGTAAGAACATTAACCATGGGAATTTCAGATATGAAGGTAAAATAAGTAGGAAAAAATACCTTTGTGTGTCTCAAGAGACTATATGCAAGAGAGAAAATTGTCTTTCCAAAGTAAACTATTCTGGGTTTGTGCCAAAGTGGAACTTGGAGAAAAGTCAGTCAGGTTCAGGTACTGACAGTTGAGAGTGTAGCTAAGCAAATGTTTTGAGATAAGAAGGCTTGACTCTTGCTTAGGTCTAATTACATCTAATATGCCTCATTTATTGTTTTTTTCTTGCCCAGATGCTCATAATTCTTTCGAGGGAAATTGTTAGGCTGTCAACCATAGTGTTGCATGTAACTGAGGTAATTTATTAAGAACAAAAATAGGTGTTCGAAGGTAAAGGTGGTAGCAACCAAGTAGCTTTGTGTCTCATTACATTCTGAAGAAGTGCATCCCATCATGTCACAGAAGAATGACGTTTAGGAGTCCAAATGTATTGTACTATTGCCTATGTGCATATTTGTTTTCCCTTCCTCACAGACACAGAAAAGTCTGCTGTATAAAAAGAAAGGCATATAGACTGGTGGCCTGTGACCACTGGAGTACAGATTTTTTTTTCCTCTGCTGAGTGTTTGTCCTGTTTAGAAGTGTCATGGGAAACAATCTTCACTTTATTTTACAACCCTCGGTAGCTGAAGAAAATGAGATATTATTGCTGTAGAAAAAAGTCCACCCTGCCACAATTATTTAGCCATGAGCACACATTCAGATTTTGATGTGCCCCCATTATTGCACAGGTTTACTGACAGCTATGGCTACTGGAAAAAGCCTTGCTCACCCTTAAATTACCAGCTAAATTTTCCAGTTTCCATGGAACCAGAAATTAAATCAGTCACTGCTGCCAACTCTGTGAGATATCACCAAAGTTCTGCTGGAAATGATGCAGAGGTATTTTGCAGGGATAACTGAGAAAGGTATTTTCTTAAATACTGTGTTCCAGAATTGTATGAATCAGTCAAATGTATCTTCTGGAATTCTCGTAGCATTTGTATGGAGGCTTTAACACTTTTGTGATTCACTCTTCACTGACTTCTCAGAAAAGTCATAAAACTGTTGAAAACTTGTCCAAATGACATCTTAGAAAACCCAAAGCAAAATCTTTCTAAAATCCCCAGAATTTACTAAAAATTAATTTAGTGCATTGAATTTTTTTTTAATGCACACATGTTTCTGTATAAAAATTAGGCTTCACAGTTAGAGTCTTATAGCTCCTACAGTTTAGAAAAGATTTTCAAAGGCTCTAATGTCTTTGGTGCTTTAAACAATGTTCTCTCAATTAGCTGATTTGAAGTTGGCCTAGATCATGCAGGCCTTGGTACATTTTATTTCTCTCCTATTTTACTTCTCCCCTGTTTTACTTAATTGGTTTTCATCTTCAGTGAAAAATACGGAATGAAGGACCAGAGTGATATACTCCAGACTGATTTTGCAAAGTGCTTAGTACTAGCTACTAAATTTTTTTTCACTAAGGATACAGCTGAGTGCTTTCTTTTTTAAATTAAAAGATTTGTTTGTGCCCCTAATTTTCTTCAGTCTGTTTTCATCCATGGAAAAGCACTGATAAAGTACTAGTTGACCATTAGAAGACAGATAAAATAGAATGATGAATCTTCATTACTATAGTATTCTCTCTGAACTATTTTTTCTTCTTCCTTCCAGGACGGTTCTGTTTACTCTGACCTCTGTAGTTGTGCTTGTCATCACTACTGACTGGATCAGCTGGGACAAGCTGAATCGTGGATTTCTGCCAAGTGATGAGGTCTCAAGAGCCTTCTTGGCTTCTTTCATCTTGGTGTTTGACCTTCTTATTGTCATGCAGGTACACTCTCCTAATGTTCCACTCAGGCTGTTGAGGCTGCCTAGTCACTCTATTTCCTCTAGAGCAAATGGTGTTTAGATAAGTCTATAAAAAGGTAAATAAATGTTTAGTTTGCAATCACTGTTAGTAGGGACATCTTACAACACCATTCTCAGTTAACTTTGCAAAAAAGGCCACTGGCCTTTTATTGTGAAAATATTTCTGATTTCTCTTCTTTGAGTACTAGGTAAGAACTGCATGACTTTCCAAATTAGGATGTGTTTTCTTCAAAAATTACATCAGGAAAAGAAACAGAAGCTGGTTGTTTTGTAAATTCAAATCTTCTCTTAGGAAATGAGATGAATTTGGACAAACAAGAAAGAAATACTTCCATGTTTCAAGCGTTTATGATATTAGGCATACACACACTAAGATACTATAATAGATGAAAATTAGTATTTTCTGTTAAGATTCAGCTTTCCACTTTCACATGAAAATTTTGTTACTTGATGACAGGTCCTTGTAGTGTAATGACTTCTGCCTGAAAGCCTAACTGGGAAGATGATTCATTGTAATCTGCCTGATGTCTGCTCCTTTGAATTTAGCTGCTAAGAAAGAATCTGGGTCACATGTATGTGGCCAAAAACCTTCCTGTGGTGCTGTGCTTTCCCCTTTGCTTTTGTCTATGGTTTGAGCCTTGAGTGTATAATTCACCCAAAGCTCTGTGAAAAATTAGGTCATTTGGGCTGAGGCAAGGAAGAGGAGCATCGAAGGCCCATGACTTTTGTTCTTAGTCCTATACATGTTAGACTGTTGAACTGAAGGTCTGAAAAGAATTTGAGAAGAACCAATGGATCCTTCCTCTCCAATGTATTACTATCTCTGCTAGCAGAGAGCATTTCTGAGACACTTAGTTCGCTTTAGAAAGCTATCTGTTACTTGAGTAATTATCATAGAGGTGACAATGGTGGCACTCAGATTTTATCACGGCTGTACAAGGACTTCAAAGCTGCATAGGGTCCTATAGTTCAGTTTTGTTTTCTAATGTCCACCACTGTTCCATGCTCACTGTGGTTCATGGTTAGACCTGGGAGGATTAGAAAGGAAATACTGTTTTTTTCATAATATTTCTGGTCCTTTGTTTTCTTTCCCTTTGAATTTTATATTTTGTTTGATGTTTCAAAAAGATTCAAGAGAATGTATAATAAATGGTTGTACTTTACAGAGCTGTAATGAAAGTGTGAATGAAAATACAGGATGTATCAAGCTATACCAAATTTGATATTTCATGCAGGGTAGAAAAACAGAGCTGCCTTCATACAAAATAACTATTAAACCATCCTTTTGACTTTGATAAATGAAATTCCAGTGTTTTGACCTTGGAGTTGCTGAATATAGAGAAGAATCTTATGTGAAACATCTTTTCCTGAGCGCTCTTCCATATTTTTGTAACACAAAGCAAGAGGTTCTTTTTAATTTCATATCTAAGTGATATTTGTGTGATAAGATTATTTACTTACTTGAAGTTATTTATTTGGACTGCGAAAATATATTGGCATGTTTTATTTACAGTGTAGTTCTAGCATTGCTACTGCAGTGATCTCATGTTGAGAGAGCAAAGTATTAAATCACACTGAATCACAGAATGGGACGGTTTGGAAGGGACCACAGTGGGTCATCTGGTCCAGCCTCCCTGCTCAAGCAGGGTCATCCCAGAGCACATTGCACAGGATTGTGTCCAGACAGGTCTTGAATATCTTCAGTGAGGGAGACTCCATGACCTCTCTGGACAATCTGTTCCAGTGCATGGTCACCTGTACAGTAAAAAAGCTCCTCCTTATATTCAGGTGGAGCTCCCTGTGCATCAGTTTCTGCCCACTGCCTCTTGTCCTATTGCTTGGAACCACCAAGAAGAGCCTGGCTCCATCCTCTTGACAGCCTCCCTTCAGATACTTGTAGATATTGGTGAGGTCACCCCTCAGTCATCTCTTCTTGAGGCTGAACAAGCCCCACTCTCTCAGCCTGTCCTTGTAAGAGAAATGCTCCAGTTCCCTAATCATCTTTGTTGCCCTCCACAACACAAGTGAAGACCATCAGGGTCATGAGCCTTTGACTCAAGTATGCTATAGAATTATATGTCTCTAGAAATTCTGTTTCACAGACTTTTTTTATACAAGTTTATATAAACTTACCAAGCTTTAGCAACAAACTGGCAGAATTAGGAAAAAACGCAAAAAATGAATGCTTAGTATTAAGAAGGGGTTTTTTAAGGCTAATGTTAAGTAAGAGCACAGATTAATTCACATCTAGTTTTTGAGTACAGGCATTTTCTGTCCCTCTAAAAGGTTGCATCCACACTGCAAATGTGCTCAGCATGTGACTGTGTTCAGCAACAAGAGAAAACCAATTGAGTTTGGAAATCCATATTCAAAGCTGTGAAAAATACTCACATAATTGTAAATGTTGGTTCTGCCTTCTTAGTATCATTATAATTTAATATTTGTCTATGCCCTGCATAGAGCATAGAAAAATTAATTCCTGAGCAATCTCTGCCCTGAAAATCAGCCTTTTTTCAATTTACCGTAACCCAGGCAGACAGGTACAGAGGATAACACAGACAGCTAAATCTTATAGACAGTTATATGTGAGTGATGCTTAAGTGTATGTGCAAATTTACCTTTGGTTTCCATCCTGCAACAAACTCTGTCTGCCTCTCAGTCCCACCCTCCTTGAAGTGTGCAAAGTCTCCTCTAGTACAGTTAGGCCACTGGATATTCTATGGATGGATCAGGGATGAGAAAAACAGTAGAAGACAGAGACATGTGACTGAAATGTCAATATGAAAGTTATGACTTCAATAATACTAAGACAGTCCAAGAAAACAGATCATGGAGAGGTTTCAGGACAACAGCAGGACCTCACTGGATAGTGTGACTGGCTTCTGGCTCAAGCTGTGCTCCTACCTTGCTGGGACACATCCCTTCATATCTGCTGTCCATGGAATGAAGGAAAGGGACCCTGAGTGCTTATTTTAGATGGTTGCTTTGGATACTTCTCCAACTGATTTTAATTGCTGATCTTTACAGTCAGCAGAGAGATCGAGGTATAGTTGGGGTGGTTTCAAACATCTGCAGTAGGATAAGATGCAGCAGGCTCTAGAGGTGCACATTTCGCTCCACTGAAAATAAATAGATACAATATAATGTATCTATATAATATACGTTGAATCCAAGAACCACCCTAACGGTCAAACCCAGAAAAAGGATTATAAAGATGGCATGGCTTGAGTCCAGAGCTGCAGCCCTGCAAGGATGCTGTTCAGCTATTTCCACAGCTGGTAAAAGAGACAAAGTAGCATTTCTCTGCCAGTATTTTATCACAGAGACATCTTCAGAGGGTGTCTGATTCTGACAGGCAGGTTGGTCTCCACTTCTCCTTCTGCTGTCTGGCCATGGTTTGAAAGGAATTTAAGTTTCACTGGATCTGGAATATTGTATCAGACACTTATTTTAGGCTGTTTAAGAGGCAGCAGAGAGGCCTATATTCCAGTTGTGATTGTCCAAACATTATCTAATGTAAATACAAACACTGATTTTTTTAACTCTAGAAATTGCATAATAAGTACAGAGATTTCATATTTTCTGCTGGAAAAACAATAGGTCAAACTTAGTCCAAATGTAGGTGAGCATTAGTTCATTTTAAAGGACATGTGGTTGCTTTTAGTAGGAAAGTAAAAACCCCATGTTTGTTGGTTTTTTTTTCACAGTAGGAAAGTGATGAAGTAAAGTAATTTTCACAATGTGTTAAATTATGCTTGCCCTCATAACTGAGATGGCAAGATGCCAACATATGAATATGCCTGGCCCCCATAGCATTCACTGTTTTACATGGACCTCATTCGATTTTTAGCATTAGTTTTAGACTGCATGCAAGACCACATATATTAAAGCTGGATATGTGTGTAATGTAATGTTATTAACATTTAATAAAACTTTTTACTATTTTAATGAGAAATTCACATATTTAGGTCTCTTTCTCAAAGATGTAAAGAAAAATGTAAAGGATGTAAAGATGTAAAGGATGTCAATTAATGGAGTAAATACAAAAAAGTTGAGCTATAATCCCATATTCCAAATACCTCTATTTGAACAAGTAGACAGTAACTCATGTATTAGTCTATATACTGCTTTTTATTTTTTTATTTATTTTTATTTTTATGATGCCACGTTCTTAGTGACTTTGCTAATGGATGGGAGACCAATGTGGCTGAATTATTAAACCTCATGTGTCCGAGGTGGATGAATAGTTAAATCTCTGTAGTGTCCTTTGTGAGTGGTTATAGGTTTCTACAGATTTGTGAAAGACCATCGAGTATTTCAGCACTGTGTGGAGTTACACAATGTAGCTCACTTGCTGAACACTTTGAAAGTCCCATGGCATAAATTCTTGCAACTCTTAAAACTTACTGCAACTTTTTATCTGACACTAACAATCAGATACAATGTCTGAGTGATTTAAAAGCTACCTGAAAGTAGTATTTGATACCAAAAGAAGAATTTATTCTTCAGCAAACTGAAGAAACTCTGTAGCTGATGAGTGGAATAGACAGAAGCCAGACAGTGTTTATGTATCACAAAGATTCTTTGAAAAGGCTCTTGTAAGTAAATCTTTAACCAAACTAGCAAAATAATCACCTTAATATCAAATGGGAGTATGATTATAAGTAAAGATAATAGAATTTTGTCCTCCAGGGTAACTTGAAAGGCATCAAAATGAAGGTCAAAGAGAGTTAGATGATTAACAATATTTCTTTATGACGTGATGGATCTCTGCTTCTGTAGATGCTGGGATATCAGCAGGTGGATTTTTCAAATCTGTGTTTCATAAGATATTTGTATGTAAATTGCTTTAACATGTAACTGTCATGCTTGAATATGACACAGCAGTTGAAAATCAACATATCTAATTTATCTTTTTTGTTTTGTTTTCTGCAGAATGTTTGGTCTTTTGTCTGTCATAGAGTTTTATAAAGGGAATTAGAAGATTAAGAAAACTTTAGGGTCTCCTGTATGTTTGCTTCTAGTTCTTTATATCTTCTGGGGCAAAAGAAAAGGCAAAACCTCCACAAACCAACCAGTTAATTTATCTACTTTGTAATGTTAATTATGTTTTGTAGATGTCATTGTTAAACTGTAACACAAAAATATTATCAATCAAAATGTTTTGATTAAAATCTAGTCGCATATTTGTGTGCATTAAAAAACACAGCACCCAACAGCAAGCGCATAGAAGAAGATATAGTTTGGTTGAATAGTTAAAGATTGAATAGAAATATGGTCTTATTTACACAAAGTGTATGAAGACTTGATTTTTAGATTTTGGTTTGTTTGTTTGTTTTAGTTTGTTTTTTAAGAAAATCTACTTAAGTCTGGAAATGTAATTTGATGCAACTTTTAACTGGATTTACACTCAGTAATTTGATATAATTAATTTACACATATACAAACACGAGAAGAATCCTGATTTACACTTTAAACAGAATACACAGGTATAGTGGTTTTCCCTTGAAACAGATAAGCAAGAAATGATTTCTTATTCACAGTCAAAACAGGATATACAAAATAATTTATCATTCCTGTCAGAGTAGAGTCTCTAAGCTGTGCATTTGATTCAAGAGTGGTATATAAGTTATTTTGTTTCCTAACAAGAAACAGTGTTAAGTTCTGATGTGTAGTTTGTTCCTGAGGAAGTTGCCAAACTTTGAATGAAAATATCCTTCTAAAAACCTCCCATTTGGGACAAAAACTTCTGAAGTAAGCATGTGAATGTCACTGTACTTTCCACTGTACCGTTTCTGGGTTTTGTAGCATTTGGAAACATTTTAATAAAAGACAAATCTAAAGCCGTAAGAAACATCTGTGTTAGTTAAGTTAGCAAATAGCTTTTGCACCATCTCTGACATTCAGAATTTCTCTATGTGAGAGGTTGCTATGGGTTTTTATTCATGCATTTCTTACCCTTTCAAGATGTGAACTTAGCAATAAGAGCAGGTGACCAGTGAGAGGTTTTTCAGACGAGTCAGGGTAGATGGAAATTCACCTTTAATAAAACTGATGACAGATCCAACTCCATTACTGGTGCCTGCAGGTTTCACAGGGAGGAGCCATATACCCTGGACTACTTTTATCAGAATTATGCGGAGTGTTTCATTCCATACAGAGTATATTTCTCTTCACTAGCAAATTTTAGACACACCTGTCAAACAACATTACAGAAATGAATAACCATTTTGAAGACACGCTTGTACTCAGATAATTGTGCAATGTTTGCCAAAGGATCCTTCTGTGAGGGCTGGCTCTGTTGTAGTGTATCTGCCGTGGCCTGCAGTTCTCTGAAGGAGGTGGGACAAGTTCAAGTGGGGTAACTTTGGGAGAAGCCTTTCTGTAGCAAGTAAAAGATTTTTCTTCCTGCAGTCTCTCACAGAGTAAAGACTTACCCCTCTTCTTTTGTCCTTTCTACATTCTCATCTATCTATGGATTGTGGAAGTGTCCCTTATCAGTATTGATGAAAAATATTCAGAAGTAATCCTGAAAATAAAAGTGAACTAAAGGACTAGAAAGGAATAGCCTTGATCTACAGCTTCACTTTATTTGTACTTACTATGAAATTCCAGTGACATACCTGAGTATATTTCTAAATACCATTTAAACAAAAAAAAATTATAATGTTTCTCATGCCATTATTGGCACCATGGCATTTCTTTGTAGTGGGTCAGATGTGGATCTTTCTTGCCTATCCTAGATTTCTTTTCTTGAATCTGCCTCTACAGCTGCTGCTTATGGATTTATAGTTGCATTGAATTTCTCAGTCCCAAAGTGCTCTGTTTTTTTCCCTGAGAGTCACTGCTTTGAGTGATATCAAGTCTCTCTCTTTTCAATTTTGAACACAGAACAGTAGCTCTCCTAAGCTCCACTTTCATCCATCAGGCATCTTTTTTCTCTTAACTTTCCTGTATCATCTCTCTGTGACTGGTAACAAGGGAGTGAGTTATTTCCTGGATGTTGTGTACTAAGAGGGACAAGTTAGTGTGGTCCCAGAAATAGCCAGCTCAGGAAAAACCATGTAGAAATGGAGTGTCCTGTAGAGTGAAATGTCCCTGCCTATCTCCTGGCAGGGAAGTGAGGCTCTGAGTAACCAGGGCATGGAGCCTTCACACCTCCTTCACTTCAATGTTTTCTGAGGACAAGGCAAGAAGAATGGAAATGTATTATACTTATAGGTCAGAGAATGAATTAATACATTGGTAATCCAATGCATTCATTTTAAAGGAAAACGCTTTCAAATTTAATGAAAGTGTAGGTAGTGTTTTTGTAAAGGGTGATGAGGGGCAAAAAGTGCAGCATTGATATGTGTAATTAAAACCCAGAAGTTTCTGTTGAAATATTTTCAAGACTCAGTGCGATGTATAAATTCCTTCTAAAAATCGTTGAAACATTCTTTTGGCCCCTTGCCAGACACCAGGATAAAGTACGGTTTATTTCTCCAAGTTTTTCAGTTATTTTGGGACTAAGAAAATTATAAGCAAAATAATTTTCTGCTGAGAAAAGGTGGGTGTATCTTGTCCCTTATTGCACATTATATACCTTACCATTTTAATGAGCAGTCTGGTTTTTCTTGCAGTGTTATTATTCAGTGCTTGTCTAGTTTGATAACTGGCATCATCATTTTATGCTGTGGATTTTATTAAACAAGACATGAAGTACAGCATTTTTAAGTACATTTCATCCTTGATACTGATTGTGATGGTTAAATCTTGCTTGGATGCATTATATTTATCTCAGGCATTATAAATTCAACTCCGTTGTTTTCTTCATCTGCTGTAACTTGGTGTATTTGTGCTGACCTGAATCCTCTTGTGCCAATTTATACTGGCTGAGGGCTGAGCCCTTTTTTTAGCTCTGTCACTTAGTTTCTCATTTGCAGAAGGGGAACCACTGTAGACCTTTTCTTTCACTAGTTGTGTGATTGTCTGCTTAAGCCCCCAAGGTGCTCGGTGAAGGAGGCTGTCTGACTTGGTACAGCTTCTGGTGTAATCAGGCACCAGTCCCAGCTGGAGCCTCTTGGCTCTGAGATGACTACACACAAAATGAATTAGTTGAAAAAGCTTCTCATTTGTCACAGTCATTCCCTTTTACCCCGACAATGGGTACATGCCACACATGTGACACTGAGACCCTTCTTTGGCAGTGCAGGTATTTGTCTGAAATAACAAAGCACTTCTCCAAAAGCAAACTCTGCATTTTCACATACTACCCCTGGAAACCAACATATCCAGCCCAAATTCACAAAAAAACATGTACTTAAGGGAATAAGAAAATCTGGAAATGTTTGCAAGTCTTTCACAAGACTATTTTCATCTCTAATAGCAAGGAGAGCCTTTTCATAGATTCTGCTGTAATCAGTGTGTGATAGGCTTTGTTATTGCGGGGTGTATATCTGAGAAGTGTTATATTGCTTAAGAGTATATTGGAGTGATTTATGTTGATATAACAGTAATGATGACGTTCAGATAATTTCAGCTCTCCACAGCAATGCTCTGGAATGTATTATTTGACTGCAGAAATCTGCGTTGTTATGAGTGCTACACAGGTTTTTATCTGAAAATGAAAAATCTGAGATGAGACTGAACAGGTTCAGCTGCTTTCTAATAGAATTGCTTGCAATTTTTAAATGCGAGCAGTGAATTAAAAAGAGAAAGATAAACCTCAGTTTGCCTTCATTAGACAGAGCACTGCATTCCAACAAATTTTATGCCCATCCATATCTTACATTTAGCTACATGGCATGCTGCATATACAAGACTTAGGGACAGGCTGTACAGAGCATACAGATCCACCTATCAACTATGCTGAGTTCAAATAAGAAGAGGGAGCAAGACTAGCTTGTTTTGCTCTTAATCAAACCTTGGAGGGGAAAGGAAACAAGAATATACTTGATATTGTTAGTCTAGCTGCGTTATTTCTGCAAAGCTGATTGAATGGCAGATGTTTATACTTCCTTGAAAAGTTTGAAGCCTGTACTATGAAACATTAACAAAAAGACTGAATTACTTTTATTGCCTTTGACTTTTTCTAACATGCTACAAAACTGCTGCTTTCATTTGTATAACAAAACAGACATATAGAATCACTGAGTGTCTTGAGATACCAAATACAGTAGATATTTTTGCATCTGTTTTTGCTCAAGTGACTTTACTGAGCCCATCAATAAATAATTCAATATGTATAGAGGAGGGGAAGTATTCCCTAGTGCTTTTAGTGATTTGAAATTATAGCTGTGATGGTTTCTGAGTTTCAACTGCCATTTAATTACTCAGCTATACTGTCCTTGGCATCATGTCCCTATGGATCATAGGTGTTGTGTAAGTGTAGCCTTCAGTCAACCAGGTAGTTTCCTATGGGTCAGAAGCTAAAAAATTTCCCTTATCTGGAATCTGATTGTGTTTGCTTCTCTGTCCTGTAATGCTTGTTAGGGAAAGGAGATTCCCCAGAATAACACCAGATCTGACAGATAGACTGGGCACCAGCACTGCATAACATAGTGTGAATCTGTTTCCCACTGGAGCAGCAAAGCAACTAAATCAACATGCCTATAGAGTCCCCCAAATGGTCTCAGTAGAGTGCTGCAGCCGACTTTGGACTAGTAATTAACCTCTAACCCAAATAATTAACCTCTTCTTTATCTCTTCCTAGCACCCAGATAGTATTTGCAACATAATTTTTCATTAAGATTCCTTAGAGCCCTGCCTGAGCCGATGGGTGCTGTAGGCATGTCAACACGTCATCACTATTGTTGAGATGGTACGAACAGAGAAAAAGGTGATGTTGATCAAACTGGGAAGGAGCTGTAGTTTTCATCTCACTGTTCCCAACACTTGTTTGATTGCTGCAGTAGCCAGTAATGCTGAACTTGTCTTGATACCTGTAATGCCAGAATGACAAAACGTCAGGTAGCATGTGATGGTACCATGTGCTTTCATCTCCCACTTCATAAGCAGAGAGGGCAGCCACAGGCATGGAGGGGACTATCCATTAGCAACCAATGCAGGGTGGAGCTGTCAGAGCCTTTGAAATCAGTCACAGCAGGCACGGAATCCATTTCTCCTTGGATGAAAATAGCTGAATTAAAGAGCTGCTTTCAGGACTGGCTCTGGGAAGGCAGTGTGTGTCCTAAGGCAGCCCAATGCTGGGAGTGGTTTGAAGCACTTAGGAGGGCCATAAGGGAGCAAGAAGCCCAGGCCCAGCAGTCATGGCTGCAGCTCTAAGCCTGGCCACCTCCGGCTCATAGCAGACATTTGCAAGCAGTTCCCTGTCTCTGCATAAAGATCGCGGTGGTAGCAGGATGGTCCGGCTGTGCAAGACAGCACGTCAGCAAAGAGAAGGACTTGAAACTGCCTTAATCCCCTGAAATGGTCTCCCTCCATCCAACAGCACCGTACAGTGCACCAGAGGCACCAGGGGGGGCACAGACCAAAGGCAGTTGCTGGTGGTGCCCCACTCCTGGGAAAGTACTCCTATGGTTTCAGTGACCCAACGCTAGCAGGGCTGCTTTTCTGCTGTGGCCAGCCAAACTTGGCCGCCACCTTCAAGAAGCTTTTATTCTATCTTGGCCAACTCTGTTTCCATCTCTTTTTCAACAATCATAGAAGCCTCTGTGGCACTGCACTTCTCAGTGCATTCACGGCTTGCAGCCCTGCCAGCATTAATTTAGTGATACAGTAAGTCAGAAGACTGCACTGTAGTTGTTCTGGCTGGTATGGACATTTTGGCTGTGATTTTATTTCATCTTTCAGGAGAGACATTGAACCTATTTCTCTCACATAAACCCAGCTTCGATTTCACTCTCCATCAGTTCTCACTGAGCTTTGCTATGATGCTGTTTCCTGCATCACGTACCACACATGGAATTAAATGATGGAAACTTGTGGCTAGATAATCCATTCTATTGCCTGTAGATGAAAATGAGAAAACAGTGTACATCACTTTCTAATGTATCTCACTATGGATTTAAGGATATAATCCTATAATCCTTCTTGGATGGCTCTTTACTTTTGTTTCTCTCAGGTGGTTTTTGGGCTTGACTATACAATGTGCAGCATGCACTGGGTATATAATGAAATTTCATTCCACTTCAGAACTGTGTGCCCAAAGTGGAGAAACAAATAATTCTCAACAGCAGTACTGATCCCATGTATAGCACAGAATCTATTTAGGAGTAGGTGGCAGAAAAGAAGTGATTAAGTGATCTGCTTTATCAGACAGCTAGAGTTAGAGGAAACCAAAAGGATTGTTGTTCCATGTCAGGAGTGCGAGTGTACATTTTTATAGTCTTAATTTGGCCCAGTTTTTGCAGACTGTGTCTTGGAGAAAGCTGCCTAGACTGCCCAGACTATGCCAGGTGACATTTCTGAAGGCAGCTTCTTGGTGGTGCCCCAGCCACCTGCAACTTCCGCCTCCCAGACAAGAACTGCAGCATGTTCTTTTGGCTGTAAGTTATGCTTTTGTCCTGACCTTAAGCTGAAAAACAACAGCTACATCTTCTGAATGAATGTTAAATATCCTTGGAGATGTTTCTGGCATCTGGGCCAAACAATTACTACACTAATTTAAATTATACAACTCTTACTCAAGGTCAGGCTGCAAAGATTTTCATATCTGGACAATGTGTTCTAAATAGAGGGGATTAGAGAAAGAAAAGCATCACACAAACAAGACTAATATCAGAAATGAGCAGATGATCATTTAAGCAACACAGTGACACATAAAAAATGGTGTAAAAAATGCAACACCACTGAAGCTGCAGAGTCACACATTCAGGAATTAGATGTCAGAATTAAGTCACCAGTATAAACTTTTCACCCCTATTTTGTGCATGCATTATGATATGATCTTTAATTATCTATTCACATTCCATTTTTTCACAGGATCTCTGTCTCACTTGCTGCACTGGATGAATCGTGTTCACTTATGAGAAGCTATTCAATATTTTGGTTTACCTTTTCTATGCAGCCTGTGGCCCCAGGCCTTACTTACTGCACATGATTAGAAACTTGATATGAAGATGAAGTCGTTCATTTCCTTGTGGACTTTTTTTGTGACACTCATTGCTGTATATCCTAAGGGCTTCTGAAGCATTAATATATTTATCTTCACAATAGCCTTCACAACAGGAGTATTGTTGTCCATTATTTTCCACATTTTATACTGAGGCACAAAGAAATTAAAGTCAAAGGGCCCCTAATTTGAGATGTCTGGGGACGTTATTATGAAAATTCATATTATTACCCATCTTTTATCTGAGCAGTGACCTAATTGGGGGAGGAGGGTCTAGCGTATTGTTTCATTAGTAAAACACAGAGCCACGTATTTACTTGATGTAATCTTATATATTATTATACGGACAGCCCTATTTCTCTTGTGGCATTCAAATGATTTTAAGAGCAGTTTCTTTGCTTGCTTTGAATGATGCCTATAACTGTGTCATATATCTAGCTCCATAAAGAGTCTTGTTACTTTTTTATGCTGATCTTAAAGGAGTACAGCGCAGTCCTATCTGGATAGTGCCATGCACTACAGGAATCTCTCTTTCCCCATCGATATTTTGTCAAATCTTCCTCTTGTCCCCAGTGGTGATATATTAAGGTCCAGCTCTCACTGGTTTCAATACCAGCCATGGGCACTTGTCACTTGAACAAGTCTAAGCATAGGTGGGATGGGGAGGCAATCCCACAGAAAAAAAAAAAAAAAAAAAAAAAAAAAAAAAAAAAAAAAAGAGAGAGAGAGAGAGAAAAGAAAATTTAAAAGGGGGCTAGGAAATAGTTGGGTTCTAGAAAATCACTTAGTATCTCTTTGATGTCTCATAGCAGAGTTGGTTGAGAGATGTGTCATAGCAGAGCTGGTCCAATTCAGTTTCTCCTAGCAGCAATGACTTCTGTAACAGGAGACAAATGTTTTCACATCTGCTGCTATCTCTTGCATTTACACCCCTCTTCCCTCACACCTTCCAGCTTGTGCAGCAGAGGCAGCGTGCAGGAGAACTACAGGGGTCTCTGTTACTATATATTTCCACCTCACAATCATAAGTTAGATACTCTTTAATGAAAAAAGGCTGCATCTTCTGGAACAAACTGCGTATGCTCCAGTAATTAAGAAATTATTGTACCATGCCTACTCACAAGGTACAGATAACCTTAGCCTGACATCTCCTAGTTCTTGAGTCTTTACCACTGATATCTTCAGGCAGATGCCTTAATGCAGGACCTTCTGTGTGCATAAATCTGATATTTTTTACAAGAAGATAACAATCTCAAAATCAAAAGCCTGCCATTTGAATCCAATGTGTCTTATCAGGGTACTGGAACTGTTACCTCCCCTGCAGGGATGTTTGCCATGTGAGCAACTGCTAATAGCAGTGTGTGGCTTTTCTTCCAATGAGACAGTTCATAAGAAAGAGGAGAAACATGCTTTGCCTCTGGACTTCACATCTGCTTGTTAACAGAGAGTGGTGATAATTAGAGTCATGGTGACCAGTCCAAAATCCAGAGCCAATGAGACACTGACACTTTCTAATCATATCCCCAAGCATGGCTTTTTCCTTCCTGTCACTTCAAAATCCTCTCCCCATGTCTTCTTTTTTGCCCTGATCCTGGGTTCTCCTCATGTCTGGTTCTGTGACATATGCCATTACTTTTATCCAATTCCAGCTTTCAGTCTTCAAGTCTTCCATTTCTAGGCTCCACATTTAGTGAATCCTACTCATCTACGCTGCAGCTGCTGTTCAAACCAAAATCACTCCTTGTCTCCCTTCCCTCTCTCCCTAATTTGGTCCCTTTTTCCTTAATGAGCCAGTCCCAGCCTCCTGCTGTCATCCCTGCCCTCTTGCCCTGATCCAAGTCTCTCCCCTCTCCCCACTCCTTTTGTGTAGTCTATAACAATTTTCCTATCAAGCCTTTGTGTCTCTGTGGTCATTTCCTTTCACAGCATGGCCCAGGCTGTGTGGCTGCACACGGACATGCCAAGCCTTCTGCTCAGGCTCTTAGAGAGAACTGGTGGGGTGGGAGGAGGACAGGGTTTATGATAGAATCACAGAATAATTTAGGTAGAATAAGACCCTTAAGATCAAGTCATTAATCTAACACAGCCAAGTCCACCACTAAACCTTGTCCCTAAGCATCACATCTAAATGCCTTTTACATGCCTCCAGCGATGGGGATTTAACCACTTCCCTGGGCAGCCTGTTCCAGTGCATATAATACAAAGTTATGCTCTGGCTACATACAACCAGAAAAAGGTTTAAATGCCTTTACTTTGATTCCACCTACTGCTCTGTTGTGCTATGTGCAGAATTTAAAAAAAAAAAGACCAAAAAGTTAAAATTAATTTAAAAAAATAGTCCCTTATAGACTCAGTCTCAGACCCAGTGCCAAGTGCCCTTCTGCCTCCATCTTCCCTCAGGTCCAGATGCCTAGCTCAAGCTGTACTTGACTAGATCCAGCTGCACACAGAGTACTTGGGATTGGTAATTAGAGGAAAGCTGGCTCTCTGTCCCTTGGCTGCTATGCAGGGCCAGCTCAGTCCCCGTTTGTGAGCAGCTCAGAGTCCTGCCAGCAGCAGCAGCAAAAAATGGGGGTGGAGGCAAAGGGGGAATGGAGGATACTCTGTCTCTCTTCTGAGACTGGCAGTTTGACCAGAGCCTGATGAGCTCTAGGAGCTGAGGGACACTTTGGCATGCTGAGTGATGCACAGTTTGGGAAGATGCTTGTTTCTGACTAAGGACTGAGTTTTCTCACTCAGTCACTCTGTGGGAGGCTTCTGGGAGGAAGAACAGCCTCTGCTCCCTTAACCAGCTGAATTTCAGATCAGCAGAGGTGAGACTTTTCCCGGCTCTACAGGACTGTGCTCCAGCATCCTGGCTCCATTTTTAGCCTTCACTGAGACAGGGGCTCCAACTTGACACAACTGTGTTGATTTGCAGACAAAATGCCTAGTTCATATTGGTGATGCTCAGAGTCCAAACACAGTTGTTATGTAGCCACTTCCACGCAATCTTTCTCAACCTAATTTTTGTATTCGTTTTTCCAACCATAACAATCTCATTTTTCCTTTATGTAGTGCTTGTAGGTATAATTAACTTTGAACTGTCAAAAGATCTGTAAAATGAAGCTTTTATTCCCCCTACAGAGCTGGTAAATAAATTTCTACAGTGTCCCAATGCAAATATACACAATTCTGATGTTTCTTCTGCAAAGAGTGCTTCAGTGAGTACTGCTCACATGGACAGTGAGAGACAATCTATCAGGACAGTATTATCCAGCCAAATGCATTTTATCTGCTATATCAATTAATGGTATTATTTGTCCATAAGACATAGATTGCTACTGGAAATTCAGAAAAGCGGTGAGAATCTTAAAAAACTATAGCTAAACTGCAAGTTCCATTGGGGACAGAATAACTGTGTCTGTATAGCCACACAGAACTACACAGGCTAGATGGGCCTTCAGGTTGTATAAGAGAAGTAAGTTAAATTATTACTGTGTTTTGTGGCTAAATCAGAGATTTCTATAACATTAAAGTTAGGATGAGAACATACACATAGTTTTTCCTTAGTGATTTAGTTTCAAAAGGTAACAAATTCTGGTAGAAATCATTGTGCAGAATCATACTGATAGAAAAATAAATGCAGATATCAGTTATATGATTGGTAATTGCCCTTATATAATGAAAATCCATGAACACTTTCAGTGTTTTTCAGGGAAGTAGAATATTGTTGTCATTAGTGCCAATTAAGTAGCAAGGCCCTAATAACTCTTTCTGTCAAAGAATCTGTTTTATGGGGCTTCACTCTCTTTATTAGCATAAGGATTTCCACACATCTAGTAGGAGTTCATAGGGAACAATTAAATATTTAGAGTTAGGTATGAGGCAACGTAGACTGGAATAGTCTGTTTATCAGAAGGAAATAGTACTGCTTGTTTCTTAAACGGTTGCTACAAGAGTTAAATTGAGAGTAATTTTCCTTGTATTTTGACTCAGCACTTAAAGCAAAAAGTTTGTCAGATGACTGCAGGAAAACTCAGAAGAGAACTGGGAATGAGAGGGAGAAAATTCATGAATATTTTAGGAAGGAAAATTTAATTACTAATACTATTTCATTAAGTTTCTAATCTGAGTTTCTAACAAGAGGCATGGTCATTCTAAGTGGTTGTTAAGGAGTAGTCAATACTCTGATCAGTCTTTTTCTTGGTCAAGAATACAAGACAGGGAAATGTTAAAATTAATTTTATGTCCTTGATCATCATGTATCCCCCTGCCCTATATTCCTATAGGAGTTTCTAATCTTCTATGGCTCACTTGAGCAAAAACTTTAAAAAAATTATTTTCTGGTCAGTGGTTTTTGTAGCCTAGATCAGGAAAGTCTGTCTTTTGTGAATGAGACTTGAAGTAGAAAGACAATGATCTGGAGCTTTCAGCTCTCTTCAGCATCTGCAAGGTCTAGCAGGGTCTTCACTACAGTACATGAGAAATGTTATTTTATTACTAGCTCAGCTTTTAAATTTTTGCTTGCAGAATCCAGTGAAATTGCATTTTGGGCAGATCAGACCATTTGGCCAAACCTCTGCCATGAGGCATGCTGATGCAGACCAATAGCCCAGTAGTCTTTAATTTCTAAATAGAACATTCCTGTAATAATAACCTGTTGGGGGGTTCTAAATTGTTTCCATGCATTATAACTCTCAAATTCTGATTATAGATTCTTTGAAATTGCAGTAATACTTGTTGTAACCTGGTTTGCTCATATTTCTTTCATACTTGCATATCTTGAAACCATGCTTTGTACATGTGAACTGAAAAAACCTCAGTAAAAATGTATTGTATCTGAGAAGACATAAAAGCATGGTCTCTGTTTTCTTTTAAAAACATGGCAGCTAGCCTATTGTTCTCTGGGCTCTAAGTGCATTTACATAATTACCAGGAGAAGTACCCAGCCAAGTCAACACCTAGTAGATGGCACTGCTACAGACCAGCACATGCCTAAATATGTTTTGTAGTGCATTTCTCATATACCTAAACTGCTACATGTAAGTGTGCAGTTTTTATCTATTCAGTATTTTGTTAAATGTAGATTGCCCAGGACCCTCTGATGAATAATTATATGTTTGAATGAGCACAGCAACTCCAGTAGCAAACATTTGATTCTGAAGACGTTAGGAGAATTATAATTGATGCCTTTTTTATCACTGAATGAAAGAAAGATAAAAGTGCTGCTATAAACTGAAAGTTGAAATAAATTATGTAAAATACATAATTCGCATAATGACTGTCCCTTTATAAATGTTCGTATTAAGTAACCATATCATTTGGGATAATTCCTCCTTGAGGAATGCTGTGAAAGAACAGCTCATTCATTATCTTGACCTGGTGAATTGCTCTAAAACAGCTCCTCTGATGAAAAAATCTATTTAGCATTTCTTTAAACTATTGAAAATAATGCTTGAACTCTATACTTTCCTGTTTAGAAAATTTCAGTAACTGTGTCCACTATATGGCTTTGACTAGTTAAACTGGAACTCTCCCCAAAAAACACACATATCTACCTTTTGTCTGCATGCATATACACATGCAGAACCTTGCTTTAAAACCCCGCCTGGTCTATTAATCAGACTGACAGAGTAATCACTCAGCTGCTGTAATGTAGCCCCACTGATTCCCTGATCGCAGTAATTAAAAGTTTTGGAGTTACATTTGTAAGTTTGTAAGCCATGCACTTATCTCCCGGCAAGATACTGTGTCTGCTTACTGCCCTCATAAAAGTGTCTCTGGGAACAGGAAACATCATTTCCCAAAATTTTTGTCAGGAATGTTCCTAAAATTAAAAAGATTTACTTCTGAATTAAGTCTGTCACTTGTAGATGTTATGGCAGTAGTCGGGGGAGAAAAGACAGTAAAGGGAAAAGGGCTTAAGTGCTGTTGTTTGTGGCAAAGGTTAGAGAGATACAAGCTTATGTGGGTAGGTGAAAGAGAGCAACATTTCTGAAGCAACAGATGGTGTAAGAGACCATCTTCCCCTCCAAAAAGAGTGACTCATGGGGCACTTTTGATTTTCCTCAAAGAAAATTCTCTCTGAATGGAAATTAGCACGTTGTCTTCCAAAAGAAGCATCAGCAGCAAGGGGGGGAAAGGAATTTCTTGAAGATCAAAAGTAAAGCCTAAATAAAAGGGTTGCAGGAGGACATCCTTCAGAAGCATAAGTTAGTTTGGATAAGCTTCTGCCAAGAGCTGTATATATGGTTTCCTATCTACACTGAATTTCCAAATCTTTTGAGCTTGTCCACCCTGTCTCACCCTGTCTCATCTGTCTTGGTTTTTTTAAATTTTAATTCAGTCTTACCTTATGGTCAGCATAGTTGCTATATTTAGATTCAAATCTCACTTGGAGAACACTTTAATTCATTGTATACCACCAGCCTTTGATTTTGCCTTTGAGATTCAAAAAAACACCTTCATAACATTTTCTCTGCTCCCAAGGATTTTGATGGCAACAGTTTTGAAATTCAGACCAAACAGTTGTGTTTGCCAAGACCAGGGTGAGTTTGTGCAATTAGAACTTGGTTCACTGTGTTTTTGACAAGCTCTCCCAGGAGGTTTCTAAACACTGAAAACCTTTTAGGATGAAGTTCATGTTTTCTGCATGTGCTTGGAAAAGGCAAGCTCTATTGCTCTAGTATAAAGAGCTGAAATTGCATTTTTCCTCTCTCAGACTCAGGAAGTGAGGTTTTGCATTGAGCATCAGGGAGGAGGCTGTAGAAAAGAGTTATCTTCACTAATTTTTATTCACATTGAAGACTATACTTTTGGGTTATGATATTGTTCATTCTCTAAGGGATGTAATTTATGTATGTATAACATACAGAGAGCACTAGCATCACTTCCTCAAGGGATAAGAAAATGAATGGATTTTTGGAGAGGGGAGGGCAGATAGGAAAGAGGAGAGCTTAAGCAAATAATTCTGCAGCTATTAAGTGACATACAGTCTCTCTAATAAGAAGGTATTTCATCTCACTGAACTGCCATGAATGACTAATGTAATGCTGTGCACTCTATGGAAGATACAGTATGGTAATCCCAGCAGCACACTAGTTTTGTGCAGCCTCTTATTTTTACCAAAAATAATAAAACTAGTGGACCTGCACTTACATAGGTAGACTTACTGTTTTCTCATTTTTCTCAGCTCCTGGAACAGATGTGCCTAATGGCCACACTACAGCTTTTGAGGATAAAACTGGAAGTAGAGGGGTAGCATGGAGGTGGGGTTCAGGAATGGGATAAGTTGCCTTCAGGAAAGGAAGTTCTGTTTGCAGACAGTATGCTGCCGCTGCTGCTGGTCCTTTTGGCAGGCTAAAACTCAGGACACAGAGAATTATTTGAACTTCAAAACTTTGAACTTAAAAAAACAACAGGGAGCTGGGAAGACCAAGTATATTCCATATTACTCTTGTCCCTGAAACAAAAAGTTAAGTACAGATATCCATGATTTGAAAAGTCAGGTTTTCTTCTTAAAATATTTGCACACAGTTTCCTTTATCTTTCCTTATATATTAAAACTGATAAATTAATTAGCAAAAGTTAGGAAGAGAAAAATAATTTTGGAAAAAGTTATTATAATTTTTGTAAGGAAAAGGGAATTTGCATTTACTTGTTTGCAAACCCCACATTTAAATTCATGAGATATTTCTGTGTTCCATATGCATTCAGTGTTTTTATTTTATGTCATCTTCCTAGGCTCTATTAGTTTTTCAATATCAGTCAGATGCAGCATGTAATGCTGTTTTTTTCTTCAATGGAAATTTCGTATTACTGTTTCACTACCTTAATCACAGCAAGCTGAACCCTGCACAAGCTATTTGGCTTAGTTATAGCTAAACAAAAACAAGTCGGATGAAAGTTTCAAACTGAGACCATTGGTCGAAATCTGCCACTTCAGATGACAATAAATACCCAAGGGCAAGTCTACTGTTTTCTTGGGAACCAGACCCAAATTTTGGGGACTCAGAATAGGTGGTGGTAAAACTCTTTAGAGCACATTTAATCTGAAGAAATTTTGTCCACAGCAGAGTGGCTCCTCAGTTATCCATTTCTGATGTTGATGCAGCTGATTTACTTTCTACCTACAGTGAACAACATACAGTCATCCCCTTGCTCCAGACACTCTTTATTTCTACAACACCATTTTTATTGTGTTGCAAAGCTTATAGCAAGGAAATACCTGCTCAGGTATTTTACAGCAAATGTCTCTTCTCGGCTTTAGGCAATACTAAAAAACACCATTAAAATTTGAATACCAGGCAACAAGGAAATTCATGGATGTGGATGTTGGGAAAGAGAAGGAACAATACACATTTTAGTACAGCTGAAGTTAGCTGGACACAGTTGTCTTAATGCAAAATGACTATAGAACACTAAATAGAGCTTGCTGTTCTCAAAGAGGTACAAATGGCATTAGCAGTGTTTACAAATCCTGAAATGCTCCAGATACCATTTTACTGTTTAACAGTAGTGTGGGTATATTTCTCACAATGCACTGGTATGTGCTTCACTGCATGTACTTCTGCAATGTTCTGATATTATTGAAGATGATTATACAGCAATATATTTTAAATTTATTATTATTCTCCACATCATAGTCAGATATTTGGTTTTCTGGAGTACGAGAAAGATTGACTCTTCTGTCGTGATTTCCCTTGACAGCAGGTCGTAGTCTCAGTAAACCTGTAAATGTAAGTATTGTGTATTATTAGTGAATGTTCATTTCTCCTATGCACCACAGAAACGGCTTTCATAAAGTGTGTCACTGAGGTAGTTAGAAAAACCACTACAACTCACTGGTGGTTTTGGGGAGTTTCAAGTAGAGAACAAGACACCGTTGCTTTACTGGATCTGATTTCTTTGTCTTTTAGAGATACATAATATTGTAGCATTACCACTTTATTTTTCAGCTTAACAGACTCGAGAATTAAGTGGAAAAGTTTTCACTGGTGTTTCTCAGCCAGATGAATTATCTGACAGTTATTTAGCTCAACTGAGGTCAGACATGAGTAAGACAGTAAAAGAAGAGTAAGAGCTTACAAAAATTGGAGAAACTTAGAGAAAATCAAAGAACATTCACTTTGAGTGTCTTTTTTTAATCAGCATTGTCAGCAGTTTTGAATAGCTATTCAACAAGTGAAAGTGATTTACAATGAAGAAGAGCCTCAGCATGTCATCTTAGATGTATGAGACCTCATATTTGCCTGATGGAAAACTGGTGGACTTATTCCTAGGACATCCTGTGAGTAAGTGCAGAGAGGCTGTGCTTTATGGTGCCTGCCACTCCTCAGGAATGGATAAAGTGGTTTCACCCTGCTCCTGTTTGACACTAATAGGTACTTAAAACTTAAAGGGTAGCTGTAGGACAGAACAGTCCTTGACCTCAGCAGGAAGTGGTGACCACTGCTGTTCCTGGTCACTACACATCTTAAGATCTGAGACCTTCTAGTGTCCGTCCTTCCTTGTGCACTGGTTTGTTTTCAAACGCAATTTGTTCCTAATGTAAGAAAATTAGTGGATAGCTATTAATTCTTCACATTACTAGCAATATTTGTCCTATCAAGGAACTAGCAATTATCAGTAAGGCCTAGAGCAGCGTTGTGCTAGATGATGCTCAAAGACAGCCAAAATACAGCTCCAGTCCTAGAGAATTTCAAAAATCCAAGAGTTATAACTGGTTAGACAGGTGGGTACAAGAAATAGCAACTTTATTGGTCAGGATGACAGGTAATCCAGGCTACTTAATGCATGACATCCTAATGTTTTGTCATTGCAAAAGAGAATTATAGAGAAGAATGAGACAGGATAAAGCTCTGCAGCTAATAGAGAACTGCTCAGGGGAAAAAAATCTCTAAAGAGAGAAAAAAATTATAGCCTGAACCTACAGACTGATTGGAGGAGCAGCTGTCATATAGACAGTCTGTACATAGGATAGGGGCCTGTACTTTATTGTATGAAAGAGAAGAATGTCATGGTCAAAAAATAGACTCGGAGAATGGTCTTTTCAGCAGCATTTCTGTATCAGTGGAGAACAACTGCACCCATGAAGGCCAGAGGGAAAGGTGCCAGCGTAACTGAACAGCAGATGATGAGAGCCTTGATAACCATTTTAGCTGTGGGGTTTGGTAGGAATTTTCATATCTGTGACATGTTATGCAAAACAGATCTGCAGTATCAAGGTGCTACAAAGTTCTGAGGAGTGAATAGATGATGATACCCAAGCCATAGTCACAGGAGGGAGAGAGGGAGGTGCCATCTGTCATGAATCAGGCATAGATATGGGACTTTCAGTGAAATGCAAGTATTTCTTATTTTAAGTGGACTGAAATATTGAGATTACTTTGAGCTTCCTGTGGAAAGGCTGAAAACCACTTCAGACAGTTCAGTAACAAAAGGTACTTTTGAGGACGTGTGCATACACAGCTTTTTCTATGCTCAAAATGCATTAGTGTGTAGATTCAAGGTGCAGAGAGTGCAGAGTGCAAAGGGCTTGTTTGGGTCCTGTGTGGCCTGGGAATTGTTGCCTTTAAATAAGCAGAAACGGATAATAGACCAAAGGATTCTGTAATGATTTTTTAATGGAAGAGGTCATTCAAGGCCAAGCATTCATTGCTGCTTTAAATCTCATAAAGGGAGTTATTGCTGTCTAATTATCATTTTCTCAAATAAAAGAGAAGAAGAGCAAGATTTTCAGTGGTCTTTCTAGAGAAAGGTCAGGAGCTTGAAGAAGCTAAGCAAAGACTGAGGAGAGAGGAGCACAAAGATGATGGAGAACAACAGCAGGGTTCATGCCTTGTATGTTCATGCCTTACATTGCCATATAGTGCAGGGATAGCCTTTCTGTACCTGTGTCTGGTCCTGGAAGTTGTCTTCAGTCTTCTGTCTCAGCAGCTTGGATCTCAACCAAAGCAGTTATTCCCCTACTACAGTGATTTTTCCATATTTTGAATTGCTTAAATCAAGACTAAGTGATAAAAGGTGAAGCAGTGTCTTCAGTAAAGGACTAGGTGCCACAGTTCCTGATGGGGTTTTCTTATCATTGTCAGTAACAATCCAGAATAACAATCCAGGTGAAGCAAACACAGATAAACAGATCAAATAAAATTTTCTGGACTTGAAAACTATGAATAGATTAGCACTGATAATACCAACATGAAGGAGGAGGTCTTCTAAAGAATAACATCATCTTTCACTGTGGGAGCTAAGTAGCCCCACTGAAGCCATTCAAGTATACAGGTGGTAACGTTAGGAGTAGATGTAAGTTTTTGTTTAACAAGGGCTAAAACCAGCAATGCCTATCAAAATTTCTTCCTCTATTTGTCAAAGAACAGAAGGTGAGCAGTAAGTTTGATCTCACAGGCATGAAAGTGAGTCCTAGTCATAGCTGCTGACTTCCTTTCTTACCTGTGTTTGAATGAAATATTATAAATACGTTTTAATTTTAGCAGCTCACAGCTGCAGAAATCTCGTCTGTAGAGATCACTGCAAGTTGCAGCACTGAAATGAAGTTGGACATAACCACAGAGGAGTTGGGCCTTTGTCTCTGAATTCCAGCTGTTCATTTCTTACTTCAAACACTTGAAAAAATAAAAAACCATTGCCTCTCCTTAGTTTTTTTCTAGATGTCTGTCTGTCACATTCTAAGATGCAAAGATATCTGAAAACAGTCTTCACCTCAAAAAGTTTTTGATGAAAAAATAAAAAATGCTATGGGCAGTTTCTGTAACACATATACACATTCATATATGCATTTTCTCTGATCCCGCCCTGTTTTTGTATATTATTATGAGACATTTAAAGCAAAAATGTGTTCATAGCATTAAATATAGCATATGCCATCACTACTTAAAGCACAAATATTCAGTGTGCATTATTCCTTTTTCCCTATTATATCTGAACAGTGTTTATATCATTCTTAGTGTTTTTTCGTATTTGGTGTTTACAAACACACCAAGAGCTATATTCAAACAGCAAGAGAGATCAAACCATGGCACATTTGTTCACCATTATTTGTTAGTGTTTTCTAATCATGGTCCCACCTTCTCTGTGGCAGTTTTCCCTGGGTGGAAAGAGGCTTGTGGCTGAGGGAGTTGGGGTTGTGTGTGCAGGAAGCATGGGATGTGGTTTGCTGAGGGCTAGCATCTTCCTCCCAAACAGCTAATGATCCTTAATTAATCCCAGAACTTAATCCTGCCAGCACCTGCTCCTCATCCTCTGGGCTCTGGAGACATGGCCCAGAACCTGCAACAAAAAACACCAAGGAGCAATCCTGCATCCAGCCAGGGCACAGGGCATTGCCAATGTGCCCCTGGGCAGCTGTGTGTCCTGGCTTGAGGTCAGGACAGGGCTACCCAGGAAATGCCTTCTCTTTTCCTCAGATAATGGCAGAGAAGGGCCAGATCGTATCAGAAAGTCTGGCTTTGATGCTCAATTACCATTCCTAAAAATATCTTTATTTAAAGAGGTACCAAACTGGTCCTGCCAGCTGCACTGTAGGTTCTTAAACTAACACCTGGCATTGCAGCAGAGAGTATGTGCATTTATTTAGCCTGGGTAGCTAGAACCAAAGGGAAGAGAATCAAAATAACACGATCTCCTCAGTTTTTTCTGTGCTTCTGCATTTAATGAGGTAGCTGATGGAAATCAGTGGTGCTGTCTGCCCACTGAAGCACCAGGATGAGCCCTCAATGATCTTAAATTCATCCTCTAGCTGCCCTCTCCTCAATGACTAGAGTGAAATGAGGCAACAACCTTATTTGATTTGCACATGCCACAAAACTTTCTGCTGAGGTTAGAGACCTCTGTGCAGCTGATTTAAGCCTGCTGGTTCTGGGTTGGCTTCGTCTCCACACACTGAGTAGATGTATGCCACAGTCCCATCCCCCCCAGGCTGGGAACCACCGAAGTAGATGAATATTAGAAATCTGATGCTGATGGATTTAAAGGAGAAACAAGCTGCTCATGCAGTATGAAAGGTACATGTACGAGCTAACAGTATGATTGTATGGCTTTATTTTTCAAATTCTGCAATGCATTCTAAATTTGGTATTTTGGGCCCAGTTCCTAATGAGATCCCAGAAATGGCAGAGTACAGGCACCTCAGCAATGAGGACTAAAGCTGATCAAATGAACTTTACATAATTGTGAGCTGAGAACTTTAAGAACATAGCACAGGGTACTCATGTCCCAGTTTTGAGCACAGACTGATACCAGATGCCACAGAGAGAAAACACCATGTAGGGAAACATAATTCAGGCCTGAGCTATGTTCCAGAGTGGGAAGTGGGATTATGGATTTGTACATTTGCACTATTAATGTAGCTGTTAGGGAGTGAGGTGGAATATACCTACAAGGCATCTTGAATTTCTTAGGAAAATGGTTTTCTGGATATTTCTGGATAAGGCTGTCTTTAGCCTGTCAGTAAGGAAAAAAAATTGAAACAAAGTAGTCAAAATATTTTGAACAACATTTTCTTAGAATCTAGATAGTAAAATGGCCACTTTGTTGGGTTTGGATTTGACAGCCTGATATTCATTAGCTTGAAAAGGTAATAATAATCTACTTTTCTTTGGTACAGTAATAATACTACAGCTATGTTTCTGAAGGTGATAATGTCTATGTGGACAGTGGACACTCACACTTACCAAAGCTGTGCGTCAAACTAAGCTCCATTATTTAATTCCTAACTTAAAGCTTCATTTTCCTAACTGCTGCAGCTGAAGTGACTTCCATGGAAGTCAGTAGGTTTAACTCCTTATTTTAGTTTCCTTTTCTTAAAATTGCTTTCAAATACATTTTATTATTTGTTGGTGGGGGTTTGTTTATTATTTTATTTCTGGAATATCATGGGACTGTTCTTAAAGAACAGACTGTATAAACATTCTGATAAAGGTGTTACATTCAAAATGTTATTTATGGGTGAGGAAGGACCTTTATATATAAAGCCAAGATTTTATTGTTAGTGTTAAATTTAAACAGTGTAATCCAAAAATCATTACTAGTTGAGACCTAATCATTACAGAAAAGAATACTTTTGTGCAGAAAGAAGTTTCAGTAGTAGTAGTAATAATAATAATAATAGTAATGTCTAAATACTTATACACACGCTTCTTAGTTTCTATTGCTTTTCCTGATGTTTCATCCACCCTCCCTCTGTTCCTGTGGGTCCTGAAATGGGCAGTTTCAGTCTATGGGGTTCAGTGGGAGCATTATGACATGTCATTGGCATTTGGAGTGCTTTGCAGGGAAGGATATGATATTCATCAGGATAGTTTCTTTTTCTCTATGCTAGGAGCTGCTTGGGGCTATTTTTATGTTTGATGACACACGTTTAGACCTTGCCATTTCCTCCTTGATCTGAAGCTTCATGTTACAGATAGGTTTTACAGATAGTGCCCTATGTTAGGTACTTTTTTGTTCTCCTTGCTACCCCTAAAAGTAGTTTTGCCCAGCCCAGATCTGCATTTCTTTAGCTGAACACCAGTGAGTTGTTTACAGCTCTGAGGTCTCCAGCACCAGCCTGTGCCCATCTCTCTAGTTATGGCCACACCATATTAGAGTACTTCAGGGTAATAAAAGTCACAATACAATTCAGGTGTGCTTCATACAGTATGGGGCATGTATGTAGAAAATGTTATTATCAGGTAATACTCATCCAGATGAGAAAAAAACCTTTTTAATAAAAAACTCAGATGCAAAGACACAGTCCAGTACAAAATTCCGCATGGTGGAATTTTATCTGTAAATCAGCAAAAGGCACAGTAGGAGCCTTGGGGCAAGGCAGGAGCAGGAGGCCAGATTTACAGACCCATGTTTACTTATAACTAATGCAGAGTTCACAGTTCTCCATTCATTTATTTTCAGGAATATGTAATGTATTTCCTCCTATTTATTCCTGGGTGAGATTGTGTATGAGTTAACCGGAGACACCAGACCAGATATGTATATTAGAAACTGTGAACTGAAAGTGTGCACACATACAATTTTTAGCTTTGGGCATTTTTTGAATGCCTACCACCTGCAAGGGGTTGTCTACAGGTGCAGGGTAAGGGACTGTGCAGCTGGGCAGCTATTACCAGGAGTGCATGCGTTGCATTAGTGATAAGGTCAAAGCAGAGCATCCTTATTTCTCTTATCTTCTACATCTGTAAATTGGCATTTTCTGCATTGCTGTGAACATTAAGAACCAGATAAAGAGTGTCAGATTTTCTCCTTGCTTACATTCCTGTTAATCCATTTAACTCAGTATCACAAATAGTTAGCACAAATCAGCTGTTCGTGATTCGGCTGTGCTATTCCCAGATCATAAACCTCTTCCATTTCCCTTCCGTTGTAGAAAATGTTGGAGAGCTTAGCAAGTCTTGGAAGTTAAGTTATATGTAGTGATTAATCTTTCAGAGGTTGTATCATCATAGAATATCCTCTGCTGAAAGGGACCCAGAAGGCCTACTGCTGATTCTGCACAGGACAACCCCAAGAATCACACCAGTGCCTGACAGCGTTGTCCAAACACTACTTCAGGCTTGGTGCTGTGACCGCTTCCCTGGGGAGCCTGTTCCAGTCCTCCACCACCCTTTGGGTGAGAAACCTTTTGAGGTATATAACATAAATCTCCCCTGACACAGCTTCAGGCCATTCCCTCTGGTCCTGTCACAGCTTACCACAGACCAGAATATCAGTGTCTGCCCCTCCTCTTCCCCTCATGAGGAATTTGCAGACTGCAATGAGGTCTCCCCTCAGTCTTCTCTTCTCCTGGCTGAACAGACCAAGTGATCACAGTCCATCCTCACACGGCTTCCCCTCAAGGTCCTTCACCATTTTGGTTGCCTTCCTTTGGACACTCTCTAATTGCTTTATACCCTTCTTATATTGTGGCACCCAAAACTGCTCCCAGCATTCAAAATGAGGCTGCCCCAGTGCAGAGCAGAGCAGGACAATCCCCTCCCTTGCCCGGCTGGCGATGCTATGCCTGATGCACCCCAGGACACAGATGGCCCTCCTGGCTGCCAGGGCACTGCTGACTCAAACTCAACTTGCCATCGACCAGGACCCTCAGGTCCCTTTCTGCAGTGCTGATTTCCAGCATCTCATTCCTCAGGGTGCCCTATCTCAGGTGCAGAATTTGGCACCTTTGTTCAACTTCATACAGTTTGGTCATTGCCCGGCCCTCTGATTTGCCAAGGTCTCTCTGCAGGACCTCTCTGCCTTTGAGGGAGTCAACAGCTCCTCCCAATTTAGTAGATGATTCTTAGTTTTGAATATTTATTTTTTTACATTACTCTGTAAGGAAGCTTACCATCCTTACAAAACTGAAAATTAAATAAAGGAACTGGTTCTCATGGGGAGATGGCTGTGCGGGAATAGTTTTCATGTGAAGGAATCACAAGTCACTCATGGAGTTCTTTACATTTTGGATTCCTTTATTTTGTTTTTAGTAATTCAGGTGCTTGTTGCACTAGCTTGTTGGATACAGATCCAGGAGTGTGCATGGGAACAGGGGCAGTGTGTTTGTAACAGGAGATCACCAACACTCTGCAGTGCAGGGAGGAATGACACTGGCAGTAATCATACTGATTCTAGCACTATTGCTAGGCTTCCAGTTTGGGCTCTAATGAGCCATGCTATCATACCCATTTTCAAGTGACTGATGGTGGGTGCAGATAACCAAGTGAAAATTTCCTTTAAATGCTGCTCTTCCCCAGCTGGGTTACCACACACTACCGAAATATGCATAATGCTGGGCAAGAGCTTCCCCATTTCCAACATTACCTTGTCAGCTGAAATATGGCTGTGGAGAAAACTGTGCTTGGGTTGATTCGGGCAGATTATGCTGAAGGGTCTGCACTTGCAGTGATTGTTTATTTAACTGTATGAAGGAGAAATATGGAAAACAACCTGTAAGTTGAACAGGTAGAATACAGATATATGTAATATCTGAAAGGCTCAGGCCTTTTTTTGCCAATTTTGTACCTGTAAACTCTTTGCCAGATTACAAGTTACTAAAATTTTAAGTAGCATAGCAAGGTTTTTATACAGGTGTTCTTAGTATTGCCAGGTTTCAAATAGGTATTCTTATCCTTAGACTGTTTTGTGCTATCACCTGATAAGGTGGGGTCAGTATTGTGATTTTGAAGTGGACTTTTATACACATAATTACATGGAGCTGAGGTTAAAATTATATTCTAATATCTAATATAAATAAGGTATTCTTTTTCAAGTGGGTCAGTCAAAGTAAGAAAATCCAATAATGGGAGGCCTAAATGTAGAACATTTCTCTTTTATTAATTTAAGCTATTTTAAAGACAAAAGTATACCCTGAAATCTTAATTTTAGGCTCTTATTTTTCTTTCTTTAACAGGACTGGGAGTTTCCACATTTTATGGGTGATGTCGAAGTGAATCTTCCAGGCTTGCCCTCAGCACACATGCAATTCAAAGTACCTTATTTCCAAAAGATACTGAAAGAGGAATATCACATACATATAACAGGTATGTAATCATACAGACTGTGACACAGTCACACAGTGAACTGCTTCTGTGTAATAAGTGTGAGCTACCATGATCTTAAACATGTATTTGTGTGTGTGTGTGCCCCAGACTTTTTTCCTATCTCTTTGTCTGTCCATATCCATATTCTCCATATATAAACATCTCAAGGAAATGAGGAACTCGTATCTTACCAATCAGAGAGACCTGCTGTTTTTCATGGAACTTCTTGTGACAATAAGTAATACATAATGTAACTTCAGACATCTTTATCTAAAATTACTCTCCCAGGAAAATTAGCAGCTTATTTCATCTTCAAATCTCTTATGCTTTCAGATGCCTTTGCTATGATTTATGCTAATATCTTTTCATAACTTCAGTCATTCTCATCTGGCAAAGGCCACTCATAACCATACTTCCATCAGTCATTTAACGAGAAGCAGACAGTCAAATAACCTCAAATAAAATAGAATTGCAGTTATTCAAATGGATGATACACATAGGTATAAAGTACCTGATCCTTGCATACTCTGAGTCAGTATTTTAATAACAGTAGGGAATGAAAAAGAGAAGAAGGTTAAATAGGGATAAATATTTCGGTTTTACCTTCAAGTTATACAAAAGGAGTGTAGCTCCTCTCTCTACATTGAGAATAGATGGATTATAATGGATCACAGAAGAATGCAGGTGTGAATTGGAAGGGGTCTTTAGCTGCTAATATAAAACGTCACAGCACATGATGCCACAAAAAAATAAGATAGATGAGGGCAACCAAGGACACAGCCATATGAAACTCCTGCAGACCAAGGACAAAGCGAGTGTTCAGAGATGATACAAAGATAAGGCCAAGACCTAGCAGGTGAGTCACAAGCTCAGCAGACAGCAGAAGCCAAGGGAAGAAAATGTGTCAAGGAAAGAATGACATGAGCACTGAGTTCAGATAGACTGAATGAGGCTTCAGAAAAGGTATTTTCAGCAGAGAATGCAGAAATGAGATTAAAAAACAGAAAAGAAGATAAAACTAGTGCAGAAGTTACCTGTTGGCTGTTGACTGAGGGAAGGCAAATGGGCCAGCAGGAATTACAGATGGAGGAATAGAAAGTTTTTCAAAATTGGATGAATGTGCCCTGCTGGAATGCTGACAGATAACAGGCAGCCAGCAAGGAGAAGGAAGAGCTGGTATACATCTGAGGGAGACCATTCAAGCCATTAGTGGTTTATGGAAAAGGATAAGGTAAATGATGGCCCAGTCAGTGACTAGAAGGTGTAAGGTGAAAGATGTCATGTGTACAGGATGAACACATTGTTCTCTCCAAAATGAGCAAAAAGAGAAAGCAGCAGAGGAAAAAAAAGTAATTTAAGCATCAAATATTTTCTGTGAATTATAGGTATGGAATTCAGGGACAGCAAAAGAGATTTTGTTTTCCTTTTTTCTCAAGACTAGGGAATGAATTTGGAGGGTCTCAGTCCCACAAGGGTCCCAGATGCTGTACTGTTATTCCATTGTATAAGGAAAAGTAGTGGAATGGATGAACAGAGGAGCAGGAAAAATGACTGAAGCATGGTACGCTGGGTTGTGTCACCAGATACAGAAACTTGGCATATAATTAATGGGTGACAGAGGAGGAATTGAAGAGCGAAGAACAGTTTTGTATTGTAGAAGAGACAGGGACATTGATGATAATCACGGATAATCAGAGAATAAACAATGGCAAAGAACATAAATTAGTGATCAGAAATGAAACTGCCACCAGTGCTGCTGTTTGAAAGCAAGCCAGCCAAATAAAACCAATATTTTTTGCATTGTAGTCTTCTGCGGAGAGGACTGGAGTCCTTTCTGATTTTCTAGTGAGAAAGCATTCTTTTAATGAGGATGAGATAATGAATGAAGGCTGAGGAAAATTTTTCCCTGCTCAGCATTAACAAGATCCATTTATTAGATTCGCTAGACAAATCAATCCATTTGGCTGCACATCACGTATCCTGTCTACTGAGTGCCTGTTTTATCACAGTGCTACACCACCCTTTAGGAGATCTAATAAACAGCCATAACACATGGCACAAGAACCTCCCTTTGGGCAGGTTTTGCTTGAACCATCTGTTCTTGCCATCAGTTCTTGTCTTAGGTTAGGGCATCATCTTGGATAATTTTCAAGCTCTAGTTAATGTTTGGATGTGCAGATCCTTGAACATTCTACTCTAATCAAGGTGCTAATAAAAGAAAAAAATGGTTTTATATATATATATACATAATGATGAATATAATCCAACATTAAATGAGGGTGGAGAATGATGCACATGAATGCAGCTGCAGCAGGTGACATGGGGGTAGGACAATGACAATGGCAGGGAGCTGACTCTATTTAAGCCCTGTTTAATACACGGAATCCAGAAGTTTAAATTTAAGATTAGGACTTCTTTTAAGTAACAAGCAGGAAATGTTCACTGAGGCCTGAAAAACATTTCTTTTAGTACTAGCTATATAGCTAAATCTAGACTGTAAGTCTATGACCTGTGCTCTAATTTTTAGAAACTGGAAACTATTTTTCCCAAGTAGCAAGGAGAAAGTAAGCATGGCTGAAATACCATTTGCCATCTTTTTCCTGGCAAATGTTATTCTTTATTAGTTCTTACACAGTCTGTTTTATTCAGTGTTGATTTATATAATAAAAGCAGCCCTATTCAATACTGTTTTTTCAAATAAGCAATGGTCCTACAAAGAAGCAGCTCTAAGGAAAGTGACATTCAGAGTAAAGGACTTCAAGCC
Organism: Machaerirhynchus nigripectus; assembly: GCA_013397975.1. Taxonomy (NCBI): domain Eukaryota; kingdom Metazoa; phylum Chordata; class Aves; order Passeriformes; family Dicruridae; genus Machaerirhynchus; species Machaerirhynchus nigripectus. The sequence continues at coordinate 223,795 of VZRQ01010317.1, forward strand.
ACCATTCTGTTGGTTTGTCCTTAATGGCTCTGTACAAGTTCTGTACAGATGAAGAATTTCAGTTACTTGCTCTGTGTTGCCAGCTTTCCTGATTTTATCACAAGTATTAAGACAGTTGCTCTTTTTCTTTTTCTTTTCTTTTTCTTTTTTTAGTATTTTGCCTTAAAGACTTCTCTGTTGAATTCAGTGACTAAATGCAAATTTCAGCTTTCATAAAATAAAGAACGTGATAGTGGAGGAAAAAAAAAATAAAGTTTGCTTCTGCATAATTCAGTGTCTAAAAAGGCAGATAAATACAACACTACTAAGCACATTATTTTAACCCATGCGACTTTAAACTCATAACATGGTTTCTTAGGCCTGACTTGTGATTTCTGAATGTTGCAAGTTGGCAGTAATATTGAATTAACATCTTCTGACTCTAGCTGATATGATTCAGTGTCATTTTAAATTTACTACTAAGAGCTTATCTTATTTTTACTGGTAACTGAGTACTTCACTTTACTCACATTTCTTTGCATCTAGGAACTCCTTGCAAGCATCTACTGAGTATTAAATATTTTCATTCTGTTTTCATAGCCACTTTTTTTTAATGAACATCAACAATAACTTCAATTCCTGCATCTGCTTAGCTCATCTGGATTTCTCTTGACAGATGGTTCATTGCAATGTGTGTGTTTTCCTTTTTAGGCTGATGTTTCTGAAAATACATAGTCTATCCTAATTTCTATAATACTCAGGGAAATTTGTAAAACTTAAAAGTAAATTCTGTTACTTCAGATTCTTTCATGGTTAAAAGGCACTGGAGCGGCCTGCCTCATACCCTTTAAAAGCAGCACTGGAAATCCAAGAGAATCTGCTGTCAAGTACGCAGATAATGTTCAAACAGAAAATGTTAAGGTTTAGGTATCAAAAGAGATGGGAAATTTCTCTGGCCGTTTATAACATGTATCTGAGGGCTGATCTAGCCCAAGTGCCCTTCCACCCAAAGGAGAAATCATCACCTTCATAGCTGGGAAGTTTCTGGCATGGCTGGCTCATGGAGTTAAACCAACAGTATGTTTAGATTCAGCCCAAGCATTGCCTACATAGAGTAGCCTGAGGGAGTCCGTGGGCAAAAATAGAAAGGTTAGAGGTAAAAACACGTGCTGGCCCTGCACGCAGATGTGAAAAAAACCTTAGAGAATTAACACCTTAGATCAGCTATGAGTGGTCTGTCTGCATACATGAATCTAGCTAGTAACACTAATGTGACAGACGATAGGAAGAACATTTCAAATGTTTTAAAGCCATGTCTGGATGGTTTTAGACAGAAATTACGGTTGAGATAGGAGTCTAAAGTCAACATTTCCTATGCTAGCCTCTGGCTGTGGTTGCACAGCATGAGGCTGCTTGCGTCTAGCCTTATTAAATGGAATTTTCACATTACCTCTTGACCTCAGGAAGGATGCCGAGGGCTGGCTTTTACATGAGATCCTTTTCTTGGGAAATTAATAGTCTGTTCCAGAGTGGACCCACAAAAATAAAACTGCTCCAGAATCAGCGGCTGGTTTGGAATATTGGGATATATTCCAAGTGTTGTGTGTAGGATTGCCCAAAAATCTTGTTTGGTAGTGAAAACCTGAATTTCTGGAATAGGGGAAAATAAAAATCCATACTTCTTTCAGCATGAGAAGAATGAATGCCCCTGGCATTCACGTGCAATACACAGCTGTTCAGCTTCAGCAGGGGAAGGAGACTGTTTCTAAGCAGAGTTCTGTATAGGCTGGGGTTCAGAGCATGGTCCTATGATGCAGGTCCAAACTGCCACACTTGGAGGTTATTCTAGAGTCAAGGTTTCCCTTCTGGTGAGTGCTCTAGCCAGGAGGATACAATCCTCTTCAACAGACATGCTTTCTCAGAAAACAGGAATGAATTTTCATCCCCAAATACTGGTTGCAGTCTACAACGCCTGTAAAACATTTCACATTTTGCGTCACAGCCTGGCAAGGACACCAGTAGTCTTGGCTAACTGCACACCTCCAGTTTTTCTTTTGGAGGATCTTTGTTGCACCAAACTGCAATATTGTACCACGTTTCCAAATACACCAAATCAGATTCCTAACTCTCCAAATATTATGTGTATGATGTAAGAATTAAACATGTAAGAATGTCAGTGCTGTGAAAGCCAGTTATTAACCAGGACTTTTTTTAGGTAGCATATGGCTGAATGACACAACCTATTTTCCCACATGATTTTCTTCAGTGTTAACTTTGTTGAAGACTGGATAAAATTCTTTTCAGTTTGCTGAAATGATTGACTAGCCTTCCAGACTTGAGAGCTGATCTTACTGCATTCTTCAGTTTCAAATTTTGTCTTTGAATAAACCATTTTCCATCCAAGAAGGGCTAAGAGGTGTCAGGTATATGCCAGTATTCTTGGCCACTCAGATTTCACTGAAGTAGAGCCAACCCTAAAGCAGCAGTGACACTAATCCTACAGAAACCGGCTAAGACACAAATTAAATGACTTCCTAGTGTAGGGCTCTATTTTCCCTTGACACTTTTCACCTGGAATGAAACTTGAAATATTTTTTAATAAAATTAATATTTTTAGCTTCATAATGTATTTATTATGATCCTTTGAAAAACTACAAACTTGAATTTGTTTATGCTCAAGTTCAAAGGTCATGAATTACTTTTTATTTACCTAGCTTATTTCCTATATAACCTGATACATGACTTAAAGTTTGCTAATGATTATGCTAAAATTAAATGGCAATAGATGATCATTATATATACATAGATTATACACACATAAAGTTATAATATTAAACTTTGGTTTAACATTGAGAGACAACATTGGGATACTTTATTGAATATATTTAGTCTCTGTATAACCGTAAATGAACACAATGACATCTTTCTGCTCCAAAACATCACGGATCTAGAAGGATTGCTTGGTTGGTTTATTTGGCTGTCATGACAGCTAGTAGAGCAATGAAGTCCTTGTTTTGGAGAAGGATAGATGGCTGAGGACACTGTATTCTTGAAAGAGGTAAATACTTTCTGTAAGTACCCAAGGCAGCACTAACTCAGTCATTTTGTGTCTAAGGAGATTAATGCAGCCCTTGGCTACAGGGATTACTGAGTAGGAGCAGAAAGATGTCACTGTGCTCATAAATGGTTATAGTGAGACTGTTACTCATACACAGCCTTTGGTTCTGGTGACAACAGTATTCAGAAGAAAAGGAAAAGTCATAGAGCTCATCAAGCATGACAGTGATGCAGAGGATGGAAAAATTGTCTAGAAATGAGAAATTTAAGTAGTTTTGTGAAAATCCACTATAGAACAGCAGCTGCTCTCAGTCAAGTAGCTGCCATTTAGACATACAGGCCTCAGTTCATCTTCATTTAATGGGGTGATGGACCTAAGCAGTTTGTACGGCCCACATGGACCCAGCAATCCCAGCAGCAGAGCTCAGAGCTTTGTTTCTGCCTGCCTAACTCTGACTAGGAGCTGATTGAGGGAGTCTCAGGTTCCTGCTTTTTATGAAACAGGAACAGCATATCTTTCTTAGATCAGGTGAGCACTTAAATTCTTAATGTAAAAGGGGTGGAGCATTTTTAAATTTTTATTGTAATTTGTGTTTAGCCTATTTTTCCTGAGGAAATGAGAATTATGTGATTTTGTTTTATGTGTGGGTTGGTTTCACTCTATCAAACACTCAGCATCAAATAACTTTTGAACCCATGGCCATTTTCAAAACTTTTTCAGACTGTGAGAATATGAGAAATTGTGATATTATCATTGTGTCCTAAGAAATGATGGTAAGGTAAAGAAGAATCTTTTAAGTTAGTGCCCAGATGAGGAAAAAGCAAGAAGTCAGCCATTATATTCTGCTTGACAGCAGCTACTGATCAGTGAATCCTATGTCTTTCTGTTGAAAGAGAGACATGCTGGGGAAACTAGAAACATGAAATACATGGCAAACATCCACAGGAAACATCAAATTACATTGTATTGTTTATTATATTATTTCATACTTTAGCATCACTTTCAGTCTCTTGGTGTTGATTCAAGAAACTTAAATATTATAAAATGTGGTGATAATATTCTGAAAAGATAATTTTCTTTAACATGTCAATTATAATATTGACAAATTCCCCAGGAGAAATCACAGAATGGTTTTGCTTGGAAGGGACCCTAAGGATCATTTGGTTCCAGCCCTTCTGACATAAGTAGGGATACTTTCCACTAGACTAGTTTGCTCAAAGCCCCATCCAACTTGACTTTGATAGAGGAGCTATTTAGGAATTACAGGATTGTTGGGAAGGTCTTTTCAGTTCAGTTTGTTTCTGGACAGTGAAAATAACACAAGAGAATGAATGTTCTTTTTCATTTTCAATCTATTTAATCTAAACTGAAGAGAATTATTAAACATGATTGCTGAATACAAGAAGTTAGTCTCCTTACCCTCCTGAAGAATTCTGGTTATACAATTTGAACACACATACTTTCAGGAACTGGAATCCATTAATTCTTTCAAAGTCTATAGCTTAAATCATTTGATAGATCCTCTGATACATTTTCTTTTTCACTTGAAGCATACTTAAATATTATTCTAGCAAAGACCAAGATCATTCATCACCAGGAAGAACATTCCTCCACCTATGCATTTTCACTTAATGCTGACGTGTAGATTTGCCAAGTTCTTGGGTGGTGGCAGTCATCGCTGCAGTGGTGAGATCTTAACATATGTCCAACTAGAATGTAAGACATGCTTTGACTATGAAAATAGTATAATTTGTTTTGTGTATTCATAGACATAGATTATAAGAAAAGCTAGGATGACTAGACTCTGAAGTCTACAATCAGCCCTTGCTATTTCTCAAGGGTGTGATATCTCTAAATCACTGTTTCTCTGATTGCCTGTACCTGAATATATCTGCACACCATGGTTGGTATATCAAACAACATAAGTATATACTCTTAAAATTCATATAATTACAACTTCAAAAACCTCAGTCACTTCAGTAATTTCTGGAATATAAATGGTTCTATCAAATATGGCCTTTCAATGGAAAATTTCCATATGAATATTTTTTAAAGCCCTGGAATTAATGCTTTTTTAGTTTTATTGATCTATAACCTAGTGATCTAATCAACTGGTCACTTACAAACAGTAATGTCAGTTGAATAGATATATTGCTGTGCTTGTGTTACAGAATTATTTTGTGTCCCGACCTAACTGTGAAACACTAAGGGATATTCAGCATAAATCTGACTGTGGTGAAAATTTATTTACTTTGCTTTACAGATAAATAAAAAAGAACTTTTTTTCTCTGAGTATCTTTTATGTATGATGGGATTTGTACTACTTCTAAAATGGAGATATCAGATGACAGAACTTTCTTTTTCCAAACAGGCAAATGGTTTAACTATGGAATTATCTTCCTTGTTTTAATCCTGGATCTGAATATGTGGAAGAACCAAATATTTTACAAACCTCATGAATATGGTCAATATATTGGTCCTGGACAGAAGATCTACACAGTGAAGGACTCAGAGAGCTTGAAAGACCTTAATAGAACTAAGTTATCTTGGGAGTGGAGATCCAATAACACTAACCCATTGACGAACCGGACCTATGCCGAAGGGGACATGTTCCTGCACAGCAGATTCACAGGCTCTAGCCTTGATGTCAAATGCCTGGCTTTTATTCCAAGTTTACTGGCTTTTGCTTTGTTTGGTTTCTTCATCTGGTTCTTTGGGCGATTTCAGAAAACTGACCAAGGCATGGAGAATTTAGACAAATCATACACAAGAATGAAACGAAAGTCACCATCAGATATGGGAATGACACGAGAAAATACACAGGTGTTAGAAGAACCATTGAATTTTCAAGAACCACATCTGGTATCCATAAAATCAGACTTAAGTGAAATAGTTTTTAATTCTTCTCTCCTAACTTCTGAAAACTTGAACGCACAACTGAATGAACAAGACAGTCCTTTACAGCCAGTACCAGAGCCCTCTGTCCCCAAGAATAATCCTGTGACATAGAGGCAATTACCCAGGAAAATCAGTTTAAATTAGCAGTTACTCTAAGATTTCAGTTTTACCTTTTGTAAGTTAAGATTTACATAGTGTTTAGAATAAGAAACTCAACCTATACCAAGAGGTGCTCAGCATGCTTTTTCTAGGAATTTTGTTTTTTATTTGTATTATAGTACGTGCCTATTGTATATCTAACATTCCTTTATAGATTGCTTCCCAAAATTGCACAAGCTATTTATTAATACATTACCTTAACTGTATAATAGTGTATTAGATGATTACTTGCAGGTATAAAATTCTACCGTGGTGGTGCCTTGAGACATTAAACTGTTTTTTAACTCAACGCCAGGTGTATAGCACAGTTCTTCTCATCTGTTTTGCAAAGCTTTTTGTATATGGTTGTTTCAAGTATCATTTGACGTCTTGACAGAGGAGGTAAATATAGTTATTCCTAAAGAAGCTTTTCTGTTAGGGCATCATAACTTGACTTTGTTATTTACTCATCTGTGAAATCAGAGATTTTGATGACCAGACTGCAGAGAAGCATGTTGATTACCTTTTAATTTTTCTGGCTAGCTGCCAAACACAAATACAGATTTATTATGCAGTAAACAGCAGAGACATAATACAGCATGGGTCACTAGTTGCGAAAATATGAGTTTCTCCATCAGTAATAGCAATTATGTGATAATGCCTAATTATGTTTTTCTTAATTAAAGATAAACTGCTCCTTGATGAGAAGTTTTGCCCTTCACCTTTTACAAACAGAGGTGAAAATACACGGTTGAAGCAACTTTTTCCATCATCGTACCAACCTTATGCAGCAACTAAGAGCCAATGGAGTGATTACAGTAAAGGACACAAAGCCCATTAAATCCAGTATTTTTGCCCTCCAGTGCAGATATGGTCTGGGTATATGTGAAACATACATAAGAACACACTATATAATTTCTCAAAATTCTGAAGAAATGTTTAAGGCTTTTAATTAAAATAAATTAATAGTTGAATTTTATTGCTCCTTTTTTTTTTTTCCCCTTTTTTTTCCCTTCATTTGTTATCCATGAGTATTCATAACCTGGAATCAGAAATAGAGAGAAACTGGGCTTTTTGCTTTTTTGAAGGGAACTTCGTAATGTGAATTTCTCTGCTGTATGATCAAACTATATGCACTAGAGAAACTGCATATCTAAAACATCAGAAAGACTCTGATTTGCCTCTAATTTAGTCCTATAAAATTGTCGTTACAAGTTACCAAATAATAAGTCATTTTTAAGACTGAATTATTTCCCTGTCACTTTCTGTTGTTGCTGTATTTTGTCTTGGTGACTTTTTTATCTCTGTTGGTTTTGATCTATTTGCTTTTTAAGTTTTCAGAATACTGAATTTAGCATGCATAATAGAACTATGCATTTATTAACCGTCACTTGAGAGCCAATTTTACTAAACATCATTCAACAATTGTTTATTATGAGGCAGGAACACATTCTCTTAGTTTTGCAAATTTTAAAGCATTTTACCTCTGCATTGCCCTATTTAAATTCTTAAATATTTCTGACTCTGAAAAAGACAGACAGCATCACAGTGATGTCAAAATCAAATATTTTGTTTATGAAATATTTAATATTTTATCAGGAAAAAATTCACTTCATAATCATACTAAGTTTTTATGGATTAAAAATTATGGCTAAACACAAATCTGCTCACTTGCCTACTGCAGCCTATAAACTTGTTTAATTGACTTACGATATAATCAAAGACAAGCCATTAATAAGTAATGATAAAACAGTGTGAGATCCTGCTTGTACTATATAAGAGGTGATATACTGATGTTTGACATTCAAACAGCATTTGATTTCTTAAGTAGTTACAGAAATAGCTGTTTAATTTTGCAGATACATGCTTCTCTGTATGTTTTGGACACTGTAAACCCAAGCACTGAAAATCTCTCGTTAACTCATTTCTCTATTTGTGCAGAGTAGTAGTTAAATACATTAATATGTAGGCAGAAAAATGGAAGAATTACTTGAGCCTTACAGCCTGCATGATTAATTGACTCTGAAGAAACTGTTATTAGGCAACTGATTTCACAGCTAAAATAATTCCTTGACCTCATATGGAGTTAATGCTTTTAAGGTCATTATAAGCTGTCATGAAAGAGAGAAAAGCATCAAGTAATCCTAGATTTTGCACGAGTATTTAAATTAATGGTCAAGCATAGAGACTGCTTATATCATGAATTCATAAGAAGTTTAAAGAATCAGTGTAAGCACTCACCATGGTCAACTCATCTAGTTAATTAATGGAGAAAGGACTTCTCAGTCATGTAGGAGTCTCATTTGTAATCACAGACATAGATGGAAGAAGAGAGGAGTATTTCCATTCTCCACTTCCAGTTTAAAGTTTGAGAAGCCTGAGTTAGGTGTCCAGGCTTGCCGCAAGCACCTTCTGAAACAGGCAGAGACTTGGGAGCTGAACACCCTAAAGACGATTCAGTACCTAACTCGGTCATTTATCTCTGCATTACTGAGAAGTGCAACCCAGCAGGAACAGGTTTGTGGTGTGAAACAGTTGGTGCTGAGGACCCAGTGCCCACAGTTTGTGCATTTCAGGGTTTTACATCTGTTTAGCTCTTGTTTAGTCCTAATAGAGTGATTGAACAATAGTGGCCGGGGTACATGCAGAGACCACATGATCTGAGTTAGAGGAGAGTAAGTGAGCACAATCACAACTGCATTCCTGAGCTGTGCTGCTAACGCAGCATCAATCTCAGTCTTCTTCCCAAAATCGAAATATTCCTCCTCCAAGCACATTCAGCATTGTCAACTGTTATTCGCTTTTAATATTCTGAAACACTTTGCTAACTCAGAACAGTCTGAACTGCTTTCTGGTCTAGTACCCACAACTGGACCTTAATATGGAGATCTGACCTTTTCCTGAAAGGCCAACTAATTGAAAAATTCTTTAGGCTTTTATTTCTTTTCCTGAGGAAGCTGAAAAATCCACAGGAGTGGAAAAATGAGGAAGTGTCAGCTTTTTCACTACCTACACATCTCCATTCTGCCCCCTATAATGAACCATCTAGCAGCTGCCATCACTACAGGGCTGGCCTGTGTCTGCTTTGTCAAAGATCAGATTTGGTACAATACCTCTTTTTTTACCGCAGATACACTGTACAGTGATGGATTATAGAAACCACCTAATATAGTATATATATAGAAGGCACATCTCTAGGATAAGCACACAAGATTTATGAGCCCACAGGTGCCCATAAATTGCCTTATCACTCTAAACAATTATCTTTACTGAGATGGAAATTACATGAAGCAAATAGAAGGTAAGAATTTTTGTAGAAAGTACCTTAAATAAAATATTCATGCTTATAGAAGTGTATAGATATCTTCAAAAACCACATGTATAAAATGTATATGTGTATGTATGTTAGGAGCCTAGGGATTACTTGATTTTGTTGGGAAAACTGCTGAGTTTCTCAAGGCAATTTACTACTGCCCTTTTTATGCTACATTGCTCCATCAGTTACTTATTCTAGGTTGTTTCATCTCCTCTGCCTCTATTTATTTTGCAGCGAAAATATAAGACCAAAGAAAGAGCATTTAATTGCACTATCTGATTCCCGAGGTTATTTCTTTGTCTAATTTATGCAGAAACTATTTTTTTTCTGTTTTAAAAGATTTCTTTCCTTTCCAGCTAGTATCATCATACTTTGGACTACTGCACTGTGTTACAGTATGTGTTAAATTATTGCTTTTCCTGCATTGAATAGCATCCATCATGACAACCACCTGGAAACAAAGAGTAGACACCTCACACAGACTGGGAAGGCAGCAATTCAGTTCCTTAGTAGACTGGCAAGTTCATTTTCCCACAAGTGAAGATGTTATGACTCACTAGTAAAAGACGTAACAGATTTTTAATACACTGGCCCTAATTTTAACAACCTTCAGAAGGGGCTCAGTGGGAGAGGACTTTTTATCTCAGACAAGAAATATGAAGTAGTTACGTCCTGAAAGCAGAGCGTTTCAACTTTTTAGGCTGCAGTTAAAAGTGACCAGCTTAAATTTTGAGCAGATTGCAAGAACCATAAAAATTAGACCACACTTTGAGTAAGAATATGAAGGTGATTCACTTCATGCTTCCTGGCACAGGATGGAGGCAACACACTTTTGTCAGACGTTTGTGTGGCCCTGTGCTTGGGATTATGGATAGTGACATGCAAAGATTCAAACTGCATTTGCTAACAAACAGTTGCAGTCCCTTTATCAGCAGAGGTGCCATTGCCAGCACCAGACAGACCAGCTCTTCTGCCATACAGTCTCTGTCCTGTCCATCCAGGTCATTTGCATTCTAACTTGCAAATGACAAAGGAGTTGTTCCTTTCCCTGTGTCCTAAGGTGAACCTGGGCTCCCTGAGTGTGCTGTGGCATGTTATTGCAATGCCTAATATACAACTCCAGGAGGGGCAACCAAGGACAGGCAAAAGGGGGGAGTCTGGTCTGTCAGTTTTACAGCCTTGAGGTGAAGAATGTCACTTATGTGACCATTTCAGAAGCAAAACAATATAAATAGAAGTCTTGTTTCATAGAAGCACAAAGGGACAAATGGAGAGACAGGAAATCACTAGAAATCTTTTCCATCCTCTTCAGATATTCAAACAGAAGCAGTTCCCAAATGCTCACAAACATTTCCCAGCTTCCAGATGACTTCTGGGTGAGTAGCTCTTGTGGGTAACTAAGCTTTTAACACCATCGTAATTCCCTCCTAACACTTCTTCTGCAGGGAGGATACCAACAGATTTTCGCTGTTTGAGGTAATGGAGTAGTTTTCTGAAAAGGAAGTGGGAAAGAAATTGTAAGGGAGAAGCTCCCTGAGGCTGGTACTCTCTAGAGCAAACTCCTTTTTGGAGAGAGGAAAAACATGAACCCAGCTGCTTTGCAAAGAGGAGTGAAGTGGCAAAATCAAATCATTTCAGAAATATGTCTTATATCAGCAGCACAGCCACAGAGATACTTCTAATGTCATGCTTTTCCTTTGATATGTAGCAATTGGGGTGTGCAGAAGAGCAGCTTATCTGATTCCTGCAGGCAGGTTATAGACCCAGCTCTCATGCTGTTTGCGACATCTGGAACACTTCTCTTCTATTGAATTCCTTCTCCTCTTCCCTTTTCTCTCTCTTTTTCCCCCTAAAGTCCATTTCATTTTTCTGTTTTTATTTCCAATAAACTTTTATCGTTAGTGACCTAAACTGCAAGTTACCCTCCAAAGACCTACAAATGCTGTTATTGATTCAGTACCATCTGTATCTCTCTCCCTCCCTTTCAAGAGGATAAACGTCGATGGTGACTGCTCTGACACACTGCATGCCTTGCTGACCTTTCCTTTGAGAGCTTTGAGGGCACATAAGGGCAGTTGATGTGCTGGTGGCTACTAGGTCTTTTGCTCAACTGAACACATACTCAGACATGGTTAGAGTTTCAGTATTTAAGTGTTCACACACTTAAATACGGAATGATTCACAGAGTCATTTGCTGAAAGCAGGGATAGCTTGAGCCAAGAGCAGCTAGAGTTAATATATTCCAGAACTGCAGTGGCTCCAGCTGCTCCAGATGTTTGAGGACTTTTGTGAGGTTCATTCCCTGTCATCTGTGGCAGCATTGCTCAGGATGCACATGTGGCTTAACTTTAGTGTCATCCAATGACAGCACAAACCTGATCCCACAAGCAGAGATAATTTCCAGTAATCACTGTTTCCATGTTTCCATGGTTACTGGAGAAATTTCTATTTTTGCCTCATGAAGCTATAAAAAACCAGAATGTCTTCCAAAACCTTTGCAAGGTTAAAGTTAAATTATGAGTAGGCAATATAGCCATTTTTGCTTCATCTGTGCCACCTCTTTAGTCCCTTTTCACCCTTTCCACCACTTTTGACCTGCTGATCCACAGTAAAGCTACTCCTCAAAAATAATCCCAAAGGGGACAGCAATCAAACTCTTTCTGTGGGGTCCTGGAGAGACTTCAGACATCATCCATTCAAATAAAAAAAAATATTGATTCCAAGGTCTACACAATTTTTTATTTATATAAAAGCAGTTAAAGCAGACGCAACAGAAGTTGGCAGTAACCTCCTGCTCCATTTTAATAGCAAGTCTGCCTACAAGGGCCAATATAATTATTTGCTGAACCTGTAAACTACAGGTAGGCTTAGTGTGTAGTATTTAATGAAACCTCCATGGAAATGTGTGTTGTTGCACTTAAAAAATTGAGTGGGTTTTTTTCAGTTTTCAAGCCTTGGCAATACCTTTATCACCTAAGAGAGCACAGTGACAGGTCCTTAGTTAGCAATCTGTGTGTGCCAAGAGGTTTTTGAAAGTCATGTAGGAGCATTCGAAGATAGAAGCTGAGATCCATGTGAGCAATATAGCTATTTTAGGTCACTGATCCTGAACCATGTAGCCCGGTTGCTCTGAGGAGGGTCACAAAGACACAGTGTAATACTGGTCTGACTAGACTTCAAAGGTGTCTGCTTCATTTGGATGTATTTTAGTGACTTTCAAAGTGCACGTGGAGGAATAAATACAGGACCCAAATGTCCCTCCTGGTGTTTTGAAGGCTACAACTTTACATCACAGAAATATCCACCGTTCGGAGAAGTGAACCATGCAGTTTACAAGACCTTTCCTAGAGATGTCTCAGCCCCATCTTCTGTGGTCACCAGAAAAATGTATTTTACTAAAACTACCCTCTCATTTTATTGCACTTGTAATGACACCACTGCCACATGTAAGTCTCTCAGACGAATATAACTACAGAGATTGGCAAAGAACTGCTTGAAGACTTTTCAATGCAAAAGAAATGCAAAAGTAGAGTGGAAAATAAAAAGGCTAATACGTGAAATAATTTGCTCAATTTCATACATGCCAGGTACCCCCCTGCTTGCCTATTTTATTAGGACATTAGTTCTTTTAATTTGTTGCCATCAATGTTTTCTTCACTCCATGTGATTCACATACATGTGGACACGGCACGGAACATCCCAGGAACAGCATTAGGCATATTTCACCCTTGCATAAATTTCAGCTGGAGAAATTAAGGTTTGAAATCAGAAGGCAGTTTTGCTAGCATCAGATCCCCATTGTCTCATGCCATGAAACTGCCTCAGGGTAACCACCATCAGAAGTGGAAGTACCTCTCTCCTTCCTCAACTGCCTTTTGGAATTTCCTTCAGAGGAAACCAGTTTGGTTTCAGACACTGTGATCTGGAAAACAGACTTCAACAGTGCTTCAAGTAACAGCAAGTAACATGCAAAGAAGTGACAAAGCCATTCTTTTATCCCCTCAAATGGTGACATCCTATTATTCCTTTGCAAATGCTATTTTGCAAAAAGGAAGTAGTTAAATTACTTTTCACAGTAATAGCAAAGACTGCCAGTGTTTTTGTGAATGAAACTTCAACATTTATACTGGACTTCAACTCTATCAAGTGTCACTGAGAAGCAATGCTGGAAGTTCAAAAGACAAGCAGCAAAAAGTATTCTGCTAACATGTTCCTGTCATGTACACTGTGAATGCATTAATTTTTGCTTGAATGATTGAAACAGAGAGACCTGTAAAATAACAACCTGTTTGTAATAGGATTCTGCACCTACAGTCCAGATACACAGTCTCGTCTGAGATGTGAAAGTCTGCCAGTATCAGAGTAAAAAATACTGGTTTTAGGGACAAGATGAGGGGAAACATTAGCCCAGTGAGAGCACATGTGAGCAGCAGAAAGTGACAAGTACTGTGCTACATCTCCGCCTGCACACAGCCAGGCTGGAGTGTTTTGCCAGTCAAGGTCAATCTGTGCAGATGGAGGGAACGGTGAAAAGTAGGTGGTGGGACAAACACTTTTAAACACATGTATCTGCTGGCAGCTTTATCATCCAGACTTAAGATTTTCTTCCTCCTAGTTGCTTGAGCCAACACTTTACTTTGAATAATACTGGGGGATGCCAGACTGCTAGAATTTTGTCCTGCTGACTGAATCTTTTTGGAGATTAATTCAATGATGCCTCGAGTTTTAATAACATAAACTGGATACTCTTTTGAGAGAAAAGCCTGGATGTTTTTTCCTCACAGCCTGGAAGGTCTACCAGATAGCATAGCAACACTTTCAGCAGAGTTGTAATTCTGAAGAAAAAAATTGTCTAAAACAGTCTAAAAGGGAGGAAACTAAAACTCATCAGCCTCTTAGATAACTGTAATATAAAAAAGTCATGTTCTCTATTCTGACAGTTTGTAGAAACCTGACGATCTTACATCTTATAACACATCTTATTTCAGTGATATTCTTGTTTTGGTAGAAGGAATGACTTTGAACTGTGAGCAGATTCACAATTTAATTTTGAAAGAAATCAGTGTTCCCCTCCCAGAATGATCTGCAGTTGGGATTGGTGTGAGTGGTCTGGTTTGCACCCCCAGCACAGTCTGGGGATTTACAGGAAAAGAGAAAATTTCTCAGTCCTTGCTGCAGGTGGCCTGAAAACCCAGCTTTTTGTGCAGAGCTGACATAGGTCTTGTCTAGGATTTGGAGATAGTTATTGCATTCTATGTACAGCTTTGATCACATTTTCTCTGGCTTGTTTTGCATCACTTCTTTGAATTGTACCTGCTGTCTAATCAATGATTAACTTCCTATGCAGACCATTGGACTCAAGAGGATGGTGGCCTTAAGCAATGTCCCTGAATTCACCCTAGAGGCGAAGGTGCACTTGTGTTCCCTGACTCCCTTTGACTGAGGGATGTGAGCCCCCTTACAGAGAGGCACCTCCTCACAAAGCCCCTGAAACCATGCAACAGAATCAATTTCACTGTAGAAAGCTTCTGAGCAGCTGCATGGGTTGGAGGGTGCTCCCAGGAGTTAGCTCCCAAGAGACACCCAGGGATACCGTATGCTTGGTTTTCAGCTGCACTGGGAACCTCGGTCACACTGGAAAAATTAAGTCAATTTCAGAGAGCTGATGGCGTTTCCTAGTTCAAAGAGTGTCTCACCTTGCATATCCCAGCAAGGGAGATGAAGACTGCAGCCATGGGGAAAGTGCAAAGAGGATGGTGGTAGGACTGACTTGAGGGACAACCTTTCTATGAACAACCTGAGGGGTTCCCTGGGGTGTCATTGAAACTGCACAGCAGTGCCTGAGGAGTTTCAAACTGTCCATAGTGTTGCGAGCTCCCTCTTTTAGTTTGCTCTAACTGCGAGGTTTCTCCTGGTGATGAGGATGGTTATCCCTGGTAGCACTGAAACGAATCTTTTTCTTTTCTGGATCTAATTAGCCTAGAGATGTTACCAGTCATATTCCACGGCTTGCAGGAGTCAGTTGCTTGAGCAGTCTTTATCTCACAGAAAGACCAAACTGAATTTCTTGTGCAGTGTCATGGCTTGCCAGGGTTAAAAAGTAGTATGTCAGCTGGCACCTGGATCCAAGTATACACCCTTCTTAGAGAGACATCAGATGTGACACAAGTGGGGCGTGTAGGAGGATCAAACACCAGACAGTAACAGAATACCAAGAGCATATCAGCAGCTGAGTGTCTAAAGCAGCAATCTGTTCAAACAGCAGTGAGGGGCACAGTATTCATGGTAAGAAGGGTCAGGACCATAACTTCTTTGATGTTTTAAAATGGCTTTTTTGGAGATTTTTAGAGCACTTCTACAGGGAAGTAAGATGTAACCAATGCTGGAAATGGAAGAAAAGGACTGAGTAACAGCAGTAAAAATCTGTTATAAAAGTGTAGAGCATTAGCATGTCTTAATGGATGTGGGTGCTCAACCATTTTGAGGACATGCATATATATGTAGGTGGGAAAATACAGATTTAAACTTTAGCTGAAAATATTGTGAACTGACGTGGTTTTGTTCTTATAATTAAAAAATAATTTTTCAACTCTCAGCCTTTCTCCCTGTTTTCTGTCAGGACTGTGGCATCCAGTAGCCTACAGGAAGCATCAGCATGCTGCAGTACATCAAGGCTAAGACTCTAATGCACGTGTAAGGGATAATTGACCTTTGGATGAGGGAGAGCTTCCCAGTCGGAGAAGAAATGAGGTCTGACCATTGGAGCTTTTAGCTCAAAAGCACAGTTTCCACATATTGGCACAGTCTAACCTCAGTCCTAAACTAGTCTAAGGCAGCAACCACCTATGACCTTTAGACTACATTTCAGGATTCCTAACAGACCCTATGTTATTCCCTGGTCCACTCAGCAGTTTTAGGTAGTTTGATTCAGTCTGCATGATGTGCGGGAGAAAGAACAAAATTCCCAGGAGGCTCAATAACAAACTTCTACTTGCAAACTTTAGACTATTAAGGTAGAACAAGGTACTTGGCAAAATTTAAAACAACATACAGACAATACAAGGCACTTCACAAACTTTAACTTAGCAAACTTAAACTTAGCCAGCTTGAACTTACCCAGACACACAAGAAGTCATTGACTGGAGCTTTTCACTCTGGCTTAAAATATATTTTGAGAAGATATTAGGAAAAGAAAAACAGAAAGAAAGAGAAAGAAATAAAGAAAGAGAAAGAAAGAGAAAGAAAGAGAAAGAAAGAGAAAGAAAGAGAAAGAAAGGATAAGAATGGAAAGACAATACCACTCATGGATCCAGTGATGAGACTTGATTGTTGAAACTTAGGTGTCCCTTGGTCAAAGCAATGGTTGCAGTCTTGATCCAGTAGAGGCTGGGGGTGGGGGAAGCCTGTGAAACACAGAGTTCCATGGGTAATGAATGTTCAGGTATAGGTGGGAATGCCCACACACCTCCCCTGGGGGGAGTTTTACACTGTCTGATGCAACACTGTGGATCATGTGCAGGCCTCTGGTGGAAGGCCCCAGAAATGAGTCTGTGGGTGCTTCAGGAGTCTTTGATGGTTTATGACACCTTCTAAGACATGACAGCTGCCTCTCACATCAGTGTTGTTGAGCGAGTTAAGCTCCATCAAAAGGGATGAATACCTTCAGGCCTATGTGTGAATGTCCCAGTACTTCCCCAGAGGGGAGTTTTCATACCTGAGCTAGCTGTGTAAGGGAGGACATGATAAAAAGCACTATTCCACCTGGCAGGATCTACTTCTTATTGGCCTCTTTCCTTATCTGGCTCAAAACCCAGCTTTTTGCTAAACAAACATTGACTTGTCATGGTCATCCTCTGGTGCTCACTCCCTCTGCACCTGGGCTGTTACCTTGCACATCGAAGCGCCCCTGCTTTTACAAATGGCCGATTGTTTGACTCATTAACCATTACATTTCAGTCTCTCACACCCTAAAAAAGAGAAGCTGAGGAAGCAGAGCACACCTTCTAGGAGGCTTCCATTTGCTTCAAGCATCTCCTGGAATAATTCACTGTCTTACACCCCACTGTTTGTTACATCCCACTGACTTCACTCTTTTTATTAGATTTGTACATTTTCATAGTTAGGTCTGCATATACATGTATGCATGCTGGGTTGTATAGTGTCTGAAGGGAAGGTGCAAAGATGATAGAACTAGGCTCTTTTCAGTGGCGAGACAAGAGACAACAAAGACAAACTGAAACACAGGAGGTTCCCTCTGAATATCAGGAAACAGTTTTTCATTGTGTAACAGGTTGCTCAGAAAGACTGTAGAGTCTCTTTCCTCCGAGAAATTTAAAAGCCATCTGGATATGGTCCTGGGCAACAGGCTTTACATAGCCCTGCTTGAGCAGGGGAGTTGGACCAGAAGATCTGCAGAGTTCTTTTCCCACCTAAACCACTTTGTGATTCTGCAATTCAGTGAAATTATCACACTTTGACAGGTGTTTTCAGTGTTTGTCTCACACTTTTCTTGTCTTTCAGTAAAGATACAAAAGTAAGTCTAATAACGCCTTTACTATAGCTGCAAATAAAACAAAGCCCATATACCTGGTGGATACTTACTGAGATCTTAGTCAAGAACACCAAAGGCAAGCATTTTAGATGACCAAAGAATGCTTCAGTTATCAGCTTGGGACTAAAAGTTTCCTACCTGCTCCTAGAAAGGTTGTTACAGATTTCTGTGCAACAAATGTTCACTTCACAGATACTGCTCATGGGGAATCTCTCACACTCTCAAGTACTGCTTTCTGTGCAACACGACTGATCGTTGCAAAGCCCTGGTTGCCATATAACGTATGTGAAAAGGAGAATGGGATAAAAACAGAGCACATGGACACTGGCAAAGGAAGACTTCCTCCACACTGGAAAAATTCGGACCCCACATCTCCTAATCCAGTGAGATGATGTTCATTTAGCCAGGGCCTCATTCCAGTGTTTCACCCTCTATGCAGAAATTCCTAGCTTTAGAGATGTAGACAGCCTGGTTGGTGCAAGCCGTACTCTTGTCTTGGTCCAGCTCAGGATTACCCTCCTCAAGCCACCTCAGGAAACCTCTTCCCTATGAGCTCCAGTTTCATGACATTGTCCACCAGGGTACTCGTGAGATTCAGAACCAGCTGGCCATCTGTGCTGGAGCCAGCCAAATGCTCCTGAATCTCAGACAGCATCAGGTTAGTTACTCTCACTGTCAACGTGAGGAAGGAGTGGAAGCTGGTGCTGCTGGGCTCCTAAGACTGGATTGCAAGGTCATCTTCTGCAACCCCACGCCGTGACTTCAGGGATTGTGAGGTTACAGTATGGGGGACAGTGCAGGGTGTCTCACAGGGAGGATGTTCAGCTCTCCAAGATATGTTAGACAGGATCGAAGACATTTATCTGATTATTAACAGCATATAGGAACTGGCAAGGACTCAACTACACATTTAGGATTGGTATCAGCAGCACAGCAGATAAACTACAATTCAAAACACTTAACAAATGTTGAGAAACACATAGAAATTTCCAAGTACGCTTCCATGACTAATCCCCCAAACTTTTAAGCATGGACGTACACACACGCACTCACTCACCCACCCACTCACATGCATACTTATAGTTAGGTGTGCCGTCCCTCCTCTGGAGTGCTGGTTTGTCAATGCATCCACCTTGGGGAAATGTGGGTGCTCTATGTGCACCCTGCCCACTAATCCATCTACCAGGAGAACAGACCCACAAATTCCCCCACAGCCCACAACGCCCGTGGATGTCACCATGCTGGCTGCACACAGCTGGCTCACACCATCTGGGCAGGCTGCTGCTGGCAGTGTTGATCTTGCTCACCAATGCAGGATGATTGGCAAGATTTTATTGTCATGGAGGAGGCTTTGGTGAACACAGCTAAAGGCAAGGGACTGAGACAAAGCTCAGCCCATTTTGTCTCCTGAGTTCCTCTTTGTCATATCAGAGTGATTCCAGCTGGCTGGAGCTGCTGCAGCTTGATCATAATGTTAATGGGAAGGACATATTCCTTCCAAAAAATCCACCCCAGAACACTGTGAGAGAAATTTGAGATAGATCTGCACAGAATAAATGTGCCATGCTCGGGCCCTCATAGATGTGGGAAAGGAAGAAAATGGATGCAGCATAGGAGATCAAAAAGACATCTCCAGCCAGGGGAGCGGGGATAAAGGCAGCTTCAGCAAGGGCTGCAGTGCAGATCACGTCTGTGGCTGATGCCAGGTGACATCTGTGAGAGAGTGATGAGTTGTGAGTTCAGAGAGAAAGCGCTGGCACATGCTCTGCAGAACCCAATTCCAGAGGCAATGTTCTCAGATGCAGGTTGAGGATGAGGGCACATGCTGAGAAATGCTGAAAATTAACTGATGAAGATGGCCAAGTTTAGGAAACAAGTCAAAGCAGCACAATGAACTTTAAATATTTCCTCCTCCATGCTAATTAGTCACTTGTTACAAGGCTGTCAAGATCTCTTTCACAGCCTCTTTACCTCATCCTCACCTACAGCATTTTCAGAGGTTTCCTCTTTTAAGAAAAAGAAGAATTGAATTAACATGCTGACTGCACACTGTCACTCAGTCTCAGTTCTTGGCTGTTGCGTCTCACTCTCAGAATCTCTGCTTGCCTTACCTTGCCTTGCTGAAAAATAAACTCTTTGGGAAAAGAACTGTTCGGTGCCCTGGGCTGTAGTGAGAAGAAACAGTTTCTCAACTGGGTACAGAATTACCAATAACAAAAATATCCTTTTTCTTATTTATGCTTGACAGTTTTCAGGAGTCATTGTCTTGTGCACAAGTTGTGTGGTTATGGGTGAAAAAAATAGCTTATAGCTACTTGCTTGAGTGATGATACACTGTCAAGTAAAAATATATAATTAGTGATAATATATGAATAGAATGCTAGACTCCCATGGTTTGGTGCTCAGACACTGATTTATGATTTACAAAAATAGCTTATAGCTAAGATCTCCATGCTGCTATTACACCAAACCAATATTTCATCTCAATCCGTACATCCCTTGCGAATTTTAAGTGCAATCTGAACATGCAATCATCCAGAAAAGGAGGAAGCATTGCTTTCATGTCATGGTTTATTTTCCTTCCTTAACTTCAATTTCTGCCTTGAAGTTAGACCAGCTAAAAATGAGTTGCACAAATGTTGTTTCTTTGCACTTTGTGATGTTTCTGACAAAATGATCTTTAAATTTCATTTCCAGAAGAACAGTAGAGTTTATGCTTAACAAAAGTGAGCTTCAAAAAGCACAGTAGAGAACATTATATTCTGTCTTTTCCTGTATTGATGTATGGTGTCATTGATTTTGAGCTTTCAACTGGTATCAGACAAAACAGAACCTTTCTTCTGAATCAGCTGCACTTCAGAAGTTACAATCAGAAGGAAAACGGATCCATACCTCACTATATTTAATTCCTCAAACCTAAACCTGGCTCCCATAACTATCTCTCAGTCATTTAAGAAGCTCTATGCAGTGCCACTAAGCTTCATAATTTTGTGCAGCCATCAGAGAAGACTGTGGCATTGTTTGTTCCTGGTTTCATTCTCTGAGAGTCACAGGAACATTGCTTTGGATCTGAGCTTCCTGGTCTCAGTTTAAAATTTTGGACGTAAAAACTCAATGGGAAATGAAGCGTAATGCACTTGATCTTACAGAGTTGCACTGTAACAAAACACACAATGTAGGGTTGAGCTGATGAGACCCCAGAGTAACCCGGCTCAGCCCAGGGGGCTATTGTCACTCTGGGTCTGTACCTGGGCTGGCTTCCCCAGACATCTCCAGGTCTGAGGGAACTGGATATGGCAAAGCAGAGGGAAGACCCAGACTGAAGTTCTAATTTCATCACGGGACTCGGACTGCTCGGCATTTTAAGAGGATTAATATAAAAGTGTTGCACAGGTCTTGTTTGTATTCTGCTGGTTTCCTCCAGTCCACGAAGGGTCTGCATTTGCACACAAATTCCCTCTGTGAATTGAGCTGCCTCTGTAGCTCTCCTGAGGGTGACGTGGAAAATGGAGTACCTGCATTTGAATTTTAAATTTCTTGTATTACATAGGAATTACTATTACTATTACTATACTGATGGTGCTTTAGATTCACTAAATGCCAGCACTGGCTTTCTTGAAGCCAACTTTACAACCATCTCATATGAAGCGACATAACCATGAAGAAACTGTTGTGGAGGACTTTCCATACGCTCAGCCACTGTTAATACAGAGGGAAAATAATTTCAGGGTTTTTATTTTGACAAGCAGTGTCTCTGTGGAAAAAATAATGTGTAATAAGCACTGTGAGTGGGACCGCCAACCAGAGGTAAAAGCATAATTCTTATTTGATATTCCCATATATTGCATAATTGTCTTAGCAATCCCAAGGTCTGATTATCTTTTAATACTCTTATTTGATGTGATTATGATATATTTTGCATACAAGTCCAAAATCAATGCTTTCATTAACAACGTTTTAAATTTAGTGAGTGCATTACAAAATACAACTTTTTGCATCTCTCTTCTAATTTTGAAAATACTCTTTATATGAATATTAGTATTCTCCCAAGTCCTGGTATTAAAAATCACCCTTTATTTTAATGTGTACCATGACATCTACAGAGCAGAAAAACAAACCATTTCTACTGCCAGTTGGTTCTCCACCAACTTGTTTTGCAACAGATATAAAGAGCTGTGCCATACAGCCATGCAGGGAAACTAATTTCATCAGCAGGCTTGGCAGTGTACTTGTCAGGTTTTTGTAAGCCAAAATCTCCTGACACCTTTTTTTGGAAGGATCAGCATAAGTCAGGCTGACCATAAATTCAGAACACTTCCTTTATTACGTGGCTAATCTCAGCATTTAGTGAGCACACACAAAAGCAGCCACTTTAAGAATTTATAGCTGTACTTGGTAAGTGAGGAGGCATAAGAAATACAGCCGAGCCAGCAAGACTTTAAAGTTCTACTGTGATAGATCTTACTGAGAGAAAGTACTGCAAAGCTGTCAATAGCTGCTTGTAAACAGTAGAGCTTGGAATAGGGAAAACATGTTTTTTCCCCTGTCAGAATGGCACAAAGGCTTGGCTGAAGCCCTTGCCTGGCCTATCCATCTGGCTGATGTGAGAAATGAGATATCGATTTTCCTGATACCATACGATCAGAAACTTAGAGGAGCCACAAGGCTAGCAAACAACACACAGTTTATTACACTCTAAATGAGATGTTGGAAAACTTTTGCAACACATATCTTTTTATTTACCAAGTAAAACTTGATTCACATTATTAACCAAAGAAATGTAGAACACACACTGCTAGATTTGCTTCTGGTGAGAATTGGTGTAGTTAGGAACTAGCTTACATGCTTCAGCTTCCCATGCTACAGAGGATTTTTTCCTGAAAGGAAATAATTCCTTTGTTAAAAATAAGCTGTAAGTATGCAATTTTTCAGAATCACTCCATTAAATTAGAAACACAGTCGCTGCTCATTTCAAGGAAATGTGTGCAGCCAAATCCATTCTGTATCCTTGAAATTATCAATCCAAGCACCCAGAATGATCTCTTATCTAGAAGATAGTGTACAAGAGGAAGTCAGAGTGGAAAATATAATTTATTATGTATTGTATGACATTACATATTATTATGAAATCACAGGGTAAAGTCAAGAGTACCTGTAGGTACTTGCAGTAAAATAAGATCTCAGTTAGGTACTTGCAGGAAAATTAGATCTCAGTATACAACATAAGATGCTTAATTCTTTCTACTCAAAGTCACTTAGCTACAAGAATCAAAACAGAACAGTCTGAAGATCCAGAAACATTAGTGGGAATTAAAAGAACATGCTCCTGGCATCAGTAGCAAGTTTGCATTATTTTATCTCTGCTAGAGAGACATGGTAGCTCAAAACTTTCTTAATAAGCCAAAAAGTCCCAGAGGGCTGCAGTTTCCCATAGGAAAAATATCTTTTAATCATAGACCATATCTTTTAATGATAGTCCAGCACTCACGTCCTAAGCATCTGTTCTGCTGACTGCCATTACTTTAAATAGCGACAGCATTAGCCTGTCTGCATTTAAATGAGCAAGGGGATAAACAGGCCTTTTTCAGTTTCCAAAAGTGTTGCCAGTGAGAAGGACAAAGCCCCAGCGGGACGGCCCCAGTGAAAGGCGCAGATCCCCACAGGCAGCAGGCAGGGAGCCGTTCTGCTCACAGCACTGTGGAGAACACGATGCTCTTCCTGACATTATCCTGACATACAAGCGGCTTTCTGGGAGCTGTTTCAGAGCAAGCCAGTTCAAAAGTGGGAACATTCCTCAATATTCCCCCAAAACACCAACTGTAAATGCAGAGTGATCCTGACCCTGCAATCGTATGGGAGGAGATAAAACACGAAAAACCCAAGCCCAGCAATTCGCATAAACAACCCTCACAATGGGAGCTCATGGAACAAGCCTAATCATCTGTACATGTGAAGAAAACGTGACAGGTGGAGTCCAACCCTGACCAGCACTAAGCTGATAATGTGGAGTGGGTGAAACCTCCTTCTTTGTGCCCTTCTTTTTTGTTCAGGGCTCTGTACTCCATTCTGGGGCATATGCTGGCTAACCAGAGTCTGTGGGAACCTCCTGGGGACACCGTGCACATATCCTGTAACAAGGCCAAAAAGCCCACAGTCCCTTCAAATCCTGTGCCTTCCCAGGTCTCCTGCAGATCCAAACTGGGTCTGAGCTCCATGAAGGCAGGTGGGGACTTCCTGTGCCCATGTCATCCTGGGAACATCCCCTCAACTCATCAGTGGTTTGCAGACAGGCATTAGAGATGAGGTTCTTCTTCTTAGCTGGATTATACAGTTGGGTTTTTTTCTTTGTTAGTGGGTCCTTCCAAAGCCAAGGAGGAGTGAGGGCTTTCCCAGGAACAGGAGAATAGGTCTGCTGCACTTTTTACCTGGAATACTGTGTCCAAAACACTGTGTCACTACTTTGATGAATAGCCCTTCTACTCTGTTTTGCTGTTCAGGAGAGAACAAGTGTTTAGCTACAACCTGTTCTGTCCTGGAAAGTTTCACAGGACCTGATACTTGCTTCCTTTGATGGAAGCATGTTCATTCTTCTTTATAAATTCATTATATCAATGAGAGGTTCATACGAATGCCTTCTCTCGTTCATTTTCAGTTACATTCTTTGTCATTATAGGTTTCATTACAACTGACTTCTGATGAGAGAATTTTGATCCAGAATCCTGTATGGCTTATAGCCACAATAGCCAGGTGAGATCTAACTGGAAGTGCCTCTGAACCAACAGTCATCTAGTGGAGAGGGGAGGATAGGGAATGTGGGGTTACAACAGCTGCACACACACCCTCAAAGAACACCACAGCTTAGGGAACACCAGTACCTCCCTGGCAAACTCATCCTGATATCTCAAAGGTCACTGGCCCATGAAAAAGTCATATCCACAGACCCAAGAGCACAATGCTTGAGCGCCAGGGGTGAACCAGGGGCTGTGTGCCCGTGGTGTCAGCACAGGGCACAACGAGGGTGTGCTGTCCCTGACCAGCCCCAAGACAGACCATCTGTTAAGTGAGGCACCTGGCCTGGGGACGAAGGGGAATGGCTCTGGGGCACATGGATTTGAGGTCTGGAGGCAGGGAGTTGTGGCACGTTCCCCACTCTGGGGCCACCAGACTCAGCGCTCCCTAAAAAGAAAGGCTTACTCCAATGCTTGCTTTTGAGAAATTCTCAAAGGCGTCTTCCAAGTATACAGATCAGGTCAGACATAACTGATAAGATGCTTGTTTTGGTTCCCATCAAGGCTTCAGCAGGAGCTAGATGCTGAGCTGTCTAGCACATCTAGTCTGACACATTACACCCAGTCTATTTGTTTGGGAGATATGCATGTGTTTGCATGTGTCTCAGCTGTACTTCCAAATAGAATATTAAGAAGTATATCAGGACGGAGTAGTTTCAAATGAACACTTTGAACAGTGTAAAGAAAGTCAGATGCTTTATGCTCCCCATGACCTACTGTCCAACAAGGCATGCTAGGAGAACTTCTCTTTATTCTCCAGTCTCGTGTTACCAGTTGTAATGAGTTGTTATGCCATTTTTTTCCCTTTTAGCTTCCAGATTCAGGCCTAGAAGTGTATTTGTACAAACTAGGTTTGGCATCACAAATAATTGAAATCCACTAAGAAGTGGAAGTTTTGATCAGCTGATTAGTACAGTGGGGAGAGTAGAGTGGTTGTGACCTTCTGGCTGTATGTTTGACAAGCATATAATTGGGAGGCAAGAGGGAGGATTGGAAGCGTGCCATTACATGGAAAATAAGCCACTTTTGCTTATGAAGGCATGAGGTTGTTCTTCTAAATGGCCTCTTATTTATGCACTGTACAGTCTCTTTTAACAGCCCTGTTGGCTTTTCCAGATATTCCTCAGTGGCTTGTTTGGTTTGTTTTGGTTTGGTTTTAGTGGTCAAAGAACCTGAAAGCAATGCAAGACTAATGAGTGAAAACATTGTGCATAGAGTGCCAGGAACCTCACCAGATAAACCTCAGGAACACAGAAAACCAAGTGTAGAGAAAGGAAAAGGAAGGAGGAAAAATGCCCCAGATGAGTTACTGGTTTTTTTTTCTGTCCCACTAACAGCCCTCAAGGAAAGGTGAGAAGTTCTTCACATAGAGTGAAGGGAATGAGTTTCTTTGTTTTAACTGTGGTGCAGAATCAGCTACCTTGTTGGTAACTTGTGCTGCCTATGCGTTCATGTCCTCTGCAGTTCAATTACTGGCTTTAAATCTTCCCTGTCAATTTAAATCACTTGTGATCAGAAAGGGAGGACCAGGCTCCCTACTTAGTTGTCACCACCTAAACAAGGGAGGGACTCTAGCAAAAACCACGATGATGCTACTGTTTCTGCTGACTGCACTGATCTAGTGCTTTCAAATGGTTAATTATTTATGGAGAAAATTTTAGGCCTAGTGTAAGATACGTTGTTCTTTTCGAAAAATCAAGCCACACTATATTAAGCATTAATTGTATGGAATTTTTTATATTGTTAGCTCTTGATGCATACTAGGAAATGCACTTTGCAACAGTCCTTGCAGTCTTTAGTGTCAATTTTTTATTAATGCTTTCCCTGTAATTCTGCATTTGTTTCTAATGTAGGTTGGGAATAAAATGGGAGCTCTCCAGTGACTAATATGACATTTTTGATATTTCATGGATGTTAACTAAGACAGTGAATAAAAGTTACTTAGTAAGTTATAAATGACACTAAGATTATATCTCATATAGATTTTTTTTTAACAAAAAAATATTTACTAAGAGATTGTGATTTTTCTGTAAGACAGTATTTGAAAAACACATTTAGCAGTCCATGAATTAAAATGGCTAGTGCATGATCAGCTGCCATTCTGCTATTTGATTTTCTCTAAATCTGTGTGCGCTGGCAGCGCTGACAAACTTGTCACTGGGCCCTTGGTCTGTGGTATTCAGCTTTCTGTTTCCTCAGAGGTATTCACTAAAGGACAATTTAAAGACCCAGCTGCAGGGCTTGGGGTACACACTGATGAGATGCCCTTCCTCTTGTCCACCACATGCCTTGCAGTAACTGGACATCCAGAACTGCAAGTGTCTTGGGCAAAAAGGAGACTGAGTAAAGACAGCACAGCTCAACTCTAGGCTATGGCACTCAGTTGGGAGGAGAGATGACTTTTCAAAATCGGACTAAAAAGGAGCATAGGGAAAAGGAAAATGTGTGGATGGGACCAGAAATGTGCAGGAGGTAATGGCTGGGCACTTACTTCCTGGGCAAGTGAAGAAGGAAACAGAGAAGGGCCTTACATTCCAGTCTCCTCCATCCCAGAAGAGCACTGAGACATGCCTCTGCAACACAGCTCAGCTGTGTACAGCTTCTATTTAGGTGAGTAATTCTAGATCATCCCAAGGAGCCCTTGAAATCAAACATTCACTTGATTCATTACTGCCGTTACTGCTCTCTGAAAATTTACAGTGTTGAAGCAAACATTTCAGAAAAAAATTCTCTAGTTCTATTCATTTCTTCAGGCTAAACTTTTTCTGATATAAACCTTACGAATTCAGGTAATGATAAATTGAGTTCTTTAAAGATAGGCTTTGGTTTGACATACTATGTCATTTTCCTATATCAAAAAAATTGCCAGTTCTAACACACATTATCCAGTGAGCTTATATATCTATTTTCTTTAAATATATTGAAAAAATATTTGCTGCTTTAATGAAGTACCTATGTAAAATTATAGCATAGGCCTAGTAGGAAAGCAATATAGATTTGAGGAACTACTACTCTACTGTAGAGGTAAAGGTGCAAGTGATTAAGAAGAAGAAACTCTATTCAGAGTTCAAAAGAAGTTTGCCCCAGAATAAATGTAAATGAGCTTTTTGCCATCTCAGGGTTTTGGTTTTTTTCTGGGTTTGAAGTTATTATTCTGACCATAAAGGAGGGAAATTATATGCAGCCATACAAATAGGATCAAAATTTTTTTCCATTTGAACTTCGGCCTATGAACTAAACAGGATGTGAATTAGCTCAGGCTGCATAACTAAGCAGAGTTAGGACATGTCAGCTATGTTAACAAGCAAGCAAGGAACCACTTTGAAAGTAATCTTGCTAAGCCATTGAAGACAAGCCAACAAGTTGCATCTGTAATTAGGGGCCCCAAGGCACACAACTGGACCAACCAGACCCCCCCGGTTTTCACAGCCGGGGTCTTCCAGTCACTTGTCTGCAAGTCTTTCTTGTTCCTTATGTGATTTTTCACATCAATGGCCCTGATTGTCCACTCTTCGAAAAGCTACCCCACATCAAATGGATCCTTTCCTTTGGGACACTTCAAGAGACACAGACAGCACCTTCCTGACATTACTAACCCAAGTTTTCTCTCAGAAACCAGAGTACATTTAAGACACATTTGACTTCTTTTTGCCTCAGAAAAACAAAATGGGCCAAATTTATTTCTAGTTGTCGTCATTTTCAGGTTTATATATATTTATAGTCTCTTTGAACTTCATCCCAGTGGAGAAGGTGATAGAAAACCACATCTGCACCGTGCCAGATATGATGTGTAAGTGCTCCAGCCATACTGAAAACCATGGGTTGATTGCACTCTTTCATTTAGCATGTGAATAAATATCTCAGGGCCTGGGTCTGTGAGAGACTGGATGTCTTCCACCAGAGGACTGCACATGATTCACAATGTTGCAAAGACAGTGTAAATCTAACCCCTTATGGGGGAGGTACCTGGGTGTTCCCACATACACCTGAGTGTATAATAACCGATTGAACTCCATGTTTCATGGGACGGACCCCCACCGAGAAGACCAGAGACCAGAGAGAACCAACAGGACACCTACTGGATCTACAGGTGGTGATATCTTTCTACCTAATCTATCTCTCTGTCACTGTCTTTCTCTCCACCCCCCAGTTTTTTCCTATTTCTTTCCGTCTCCACCTTACATTTACTATTAAATAAAATCCTTATTATAGACTTTAGCATATGGTCTGTTTGCACCTTAATTCGGGCAGAAGTGTCTCTCTAATAAACAAAATAATCAGATCTTAACACAGGTCCTAGGATGAGGGAAAATCTCCACAGACTTCTCTGGGTCTTAGATTGACTCCCTGATGTCTGTTTGGCGTCTCCTTGGCCGGAGGCCATTGCTCCTCAAGACAGCAAGCTACCAGCTGCCAGCATCTGTGCCAAATCTCCTTCTGTTGCCAGGTCTCCATGGCAGGAGGCTCCTGTCAGAACTGGGTGCTCTTGACCCAAACCAGTACAAAGGATGCGGCTACACCACCAGAAGCAGTGACCACCTCCTGAAGACCTTGAGCCATAGCGCAGTAGCTGTGGTGAGCCTGCCCCATACCCACTGCAAGGAGGCCTGCAGAGGAGTCAGCTGTACCTGGGCAAAGCAGGGGGCAGCAGCAACCCTAAACTGCTCCTGCACCACCACCTGACCTCGTGTTCAGGTACCTTTAATCAGTTGTGCAACATGTCTAAAGCTCAGCACCAGGAGTTTTTCAGTCAAAGACACTTTTTTACCCTGAGAAAGTTTTTTAACTACTGACCAATACCTGCACTATTCAGTCTGCCATCTCAGGATTTTCTGGTGTAGACTAGTGCAGTATTCAGTAAATACACTATAAATTCACCTCTGTGTTTTTCCCTGATCTTGCCCTCAAACTCTGGCAAAAAATTTATTACCTAATTCACTTGAAACCATTCCATATATTTATTTTTGAACATGAAATGGATTTTGGTGACAGTCAAATCTCTGCTTCTCTATTTTCTTACAAATGTCCACGTGTCTTAAGTTTTGATTCACACCAGGCAGGCAATGGCTGCAGTTGACCTTGTACTGATTGATTGCTCAGAACCCAGGTTTATACTTACAAAGTAGATTAATGCAAACCTGCTGGAACAGCTGAAGAACACAATAAAACACAGAAACTATTTCAAATACTAGATCAAACACAGTTTTGCCTTCACTATTATGTGTGTTGGTCTAAATTCATCTCTCTGTAGGATTTTCTTTTGCTGACCAGGTGAATGTATTTTGGGAATAAATTTTGTATATGAACCTTGAATTCTAATAGCTAAAAAAATTCAAATTCAACAGCTGAGAAGCTTTATGTGCAAACGGATATTACCCACAAGAAGTAATTCAAATACATGAAGCATGTAAAAATCACTTGAAAGCTACACAAATGACAAAAACTTGCTATATAAGAAACAAAAAGATCACTTAAATGGGCCATATAAATGTCTGAATATCTATAGCTTTTCTGGGAATTGATGAAGCATTTTAAATTTTGGTATAAGAGGACTCAAGAAATTAGACCTGTGATTGTGAGGGTGCAAACTGGCCTTCTGGCCTGCAGATTTTGGAAGCTGCTTCTGTTAAAAAAATCCAGAAGTGGGTTCTTGGTTTACTTTAATCCTCATTCAAAAAGAAAACAAAGTTAATTAGAATTTCATCAACCACTTACTCAGTTTGGTTCAATTTCCAGAGCAACAGAAAACACAGATGAATCTGAAATATGAAATGCAGGACTAAAGTAAGAATTTGACTCCAATATTTATCTGAATTCAATGACCTTAACTGTACAGTATAGTAGGAATATATAAAATGCACAGTACAAATCCATGTATTTTAGTTTTTGTAAAGGGATGGTTAACACTGGCTAAAACCTCTAAACCAACATGAGTGATCTCTAGCCCAAGGAGTGATGAATTCCATGTAAGAAAGTTTGAAAACCTGGGAGAATAAAATCACCTGTTACGGGAACCATGCTGAGAGAGGCAGACGCTGAAAGTGGTCTTTCAGGTACTGATACTGGCGGCCACAGAGGAGATGAGGGTGGGGACAGCACATCATTTCCATTATTGTGACAGGGATGTTAAAACAAAGTGCTCTTGCTTCTGAGGCTGGGGGCTGCCCAGAGCTGGCAGTCAGTGTCACTCACGCTGGTCAGTGTGCAGTGTGTGTTTCTGCTGAGCTGTGGTGGAATCACAGGCTCAGTGGGCTGCATTTCTCTTTCCTTTGAAGGCGACAGCAGCTGAACAGCCTCTCAAGTTTACCGAGTGAGGAAAGAATAATTTCTTCCTCACTTGCTGTGTTCTTCAAAGGAGTATCAGGGCCCATCAAAGGTAATTATTACCCAATGGAAATTTGAAATTAAAAAAGAGACTAATTTTTAAAAGATCCTTTAAGTAATGTCAATATTACCCCCTCAGCTTGTCACCGGCAGTGTCTGCAAGGCCAAATTTTAACACTGTCTTCATTAAGTGGACTTTGACATCCATCTGTCACCAGCCTGACCCTCGAGGGGAAGAGAAGCTGCCCAGTCCAGGCCATGCAAGCAATCACCTGCAAAGCTGCATCCACAGGCATGTTCCCAAAGAGGTCCTGTGGAGGGGGAGCTGGCCATGGCATGGGGCTAAAGCCCTCAGTGGACTGGGGTAACTCCTGCAGAGCTGTATGATCCTGAAACAGCAAAGCAGTGAGAGACCTGCACTTTGAGGTGTGTTTGTGAGCACTCACAGTTTGCCCAGTGTGAATGAGGTGAACACAAGCTTTTTGCCTTGGAAAGCAACTAAAGGGTCTGGTTTCTTGCCAGACACTAAGGACTTTTTCTTCCTGACCTGAAGGCAGTCCTTACCTTTCCTGTGCTGTGGGTTGCACATGTAGGGGTGATGTGGGAGCTCTTGGGACAGCACCAATCCCACCCCTGCATCTCTTTGCACTGACAAACCCCGTGACTTGCAAAATCCGCATATGGCAGCCAAAAGGGGAGGCTTTGCCTCGTAAGGTTGCAAGAGGAACCCCTTTGAGCTGGGTCATTCTGGTCACAGCTTATGGAGCACCCAACTACACATAGCTGATAAAAATAGCAGGATTGCACACAGAGACACCTTTAGGTAGGGTGGTGCTCCCCCCACCCTGGCTGAGTGGTGCCTACAGCTGCCTTGGAGCAGGATGCTCCAGCTGTGATACAGTGCTGCTTCAAAGGGGGCCAGACCCATCCTGAATGGCCCTTCTTAGGCATTTTTCACATTTTTACCAAAGGCATGAAGAAAATAAACAGGAAAAGGCTGTGGTTCAGTCAGTCAGATGAAATATTCAAAAGCAGCATCAGCTACGGAGCTTCTTGTAAAAACTAAGGTAATCATGCAAAAGGCTGCATCCCTCCCCTTGTTCAGATCAGCAGTCATTAAAAGAGGACAGGACCAAGTTAACATCAGTGGGATTGGTTTTTTGTTTTGTTCCCCTCTCCTCTCCATGAAATTTCCCTCCCTACCATGAAATTGCACTGGAGTTTACTTTGTTTCTGTTGTTCTTTTTGGATGGATGGTTTCTACCTGAAGGGATGCAATACTACAGCTTTTCAGATATATGACTCAGTCCTAAAATAAGCCCTTATACAATTTTATTTTATAATTCCAAGCAATACTGCTGATACATAAATGACATACTGAGAGTTACATTTGAAGTCTTAAAAGGTAACATGAGATTACTGAAAAAACAAATTTTAAGATGAAGCATAGTTATTGAGTTTGGCTATCTTATGGATGAAATATTATGTGATCAATAGATTGTTATGGTTTATAGTAGTTAAAGTTGGAAATTACAGAAATAATCTATGAAAAGATTAGTAGGATATAGGGTTGCAAATCTACTCTAGTAAACAATGCCTGTTTGGTATTTTACAGACTACATAAATTCTTACAGTAAGAAAATACTGATTAGTGCAGATTAGGTGAGTAATTTATTTCAGCAGTTGATTTTATATTCTTATCATTTTGAATTAGCACCTTACTGACAAACAGAAAAAAAAGTGAAATACATTGACATATTAGTGGCCATTCACAAGGCTGATAAACAGCCACAGAGAGATAAAAACCAGTTTTTAACACTGCCTTTTTCTTTTCAGGCCCTATCTAAAGTGCTTCTTCTTACTCAAAAATCCATTGGTACACTTTGTCTTTCCTCCTAGGACAGAGGTTGGCCACTATGCTAAAGCAACAAGTTAATTTTTAATTGGAGATTAAAATAGCAACAGGAGACACAGCCAGGACTGTGACTTAGTG
The DNA here is from genome assembly GCA_013397975.1 of Machaerirhynchus nigripectus. Classification (NCBI taxonomy): domain Eukaryota; kingdom Metazoa; phylum Chordata; class Aves; order Passeriformes; family Dicruridae; genus Machaerirhynchus; species Machaerirhynchus nigripectus. The sequence continues at coordinate 256,840 of VZRQ01010317.1, forward strand.
AATATGACTGTGACTTGGGCAGAAGACACAACTGCAGTGGGCTTTTTACCAGTGCTCTGAAGAAGAGACACAGGCCACCCACTCAGGAGATGCTAGAGCTGCTCTAGCCTCCTTACTTGTATTACTCTGAAACATTTTCTTTATAGAGTTGGCAAAACCTAGCTAGTGATTTTTAGCTTAAATTATTAACTGCTTTGGGGACAAGTTAAACTGCATTTGCCTGTGAGTAAGTTACACTATTAAAAAATAACTAGCAGAGCCCTACTTTAAAGCTACTGCTATTTTTATCTGCTAAACCAAGGGAGTTCCCTCCTGTTGAGAGGGCATGTGAGCTCAGCACTGCCATTTGCCGCAGTTCACTTTGGAGAATCTGTGGAGGGGGAGATCCTACTCCATACACATCCTGCATTTGAAGCCAGCTCAAATGTGGCTCATGAGATCGTGCCTCTGTGAGGCGACCCAGGATGAACCTGCTTTAGGCTAGTGGAGTTAATGGCAAATCCTGTGTTGGAAATGAAGGAGGACACTTTTACAGCCCTCCCTCTGCTTTTACAGTGTAAGCGCACACTTTTAGGCATCCTATAAAAATGCAATGGCTAGTATTGCCCCTAGTAAATTTCTGAGTACCAGAAATTCACAAGTGCACGGTTAGGTCCCTTTTCAACAGTTCTACAATGCCGCTGCCTTTTGTCAACGTGTTACACCATAGCACTGAATTCAGCATTGTAACTGAAGACATCTCTGCCATTATATCTGTAGGTCTATTAACTTAGGGCAATTACTCTGCAGAGAGGTGACTATTCCTTTATGGAAGTTATTGAATTTTTGTACTGCAAACACTGCATCAATAACAAAAGGCCAGTAAGAGAGCACAATGTACTTGCATCATTCAGAAGTGTATTTTTTTTTTATGACTATATTGTCTAACTGATAATTTAGGCTTGGAAATTAGACGTCAAATTTTCATCGTATTTAAATTTACTTTTCAAGGAAAATTAAAAACATGAACTAGTAATTACTGGCTGGGCTGAACAGGAGGGAGATGGGGAAGAGGGATTGAAAAGGAATGAAAATGAGGGTCACCGGTATGTCTTCTTGGAGTTTGCTGACCTTTAGAAGAACTCCCAACTGATTAGTAACCTTAAACATTGATAAATTAGACAATATTCACTGAACGCATTCTCATTTTTATTTAGTAGAGCCTTCCAGCTTTGTTCAGTACTATGACTTCTGCTCTTCACATACGTGCAACACTGAGTGTCTCTCCAAGGATCAGATTCAAGTTCTAGCTATTACCTTATGTCTCAATTTTTGGGTTTTTAGCCTGTTAGTATACTGCACTGTGCTTCACAAGCCTACAAGAGTAGAAAGCTCCTCCAAAACTCAGGTTAGGGTAGGCGACAAAAGAAAATGGATGTTTGTTTTTCATCTATGCACCATTTCAGTTTTGATTAAAAGCTGGTATTAAACACCAGTATTAGTCTATCAGAGAACAGATTGAGAAAAAATTTTGGGCATAACTTTCCTTACAGTTCTCATATTTGTCATAGCTCTGAAACCAAAGTCAGAGTACGCACAGAACCAGATTAAGGACAGAGGCACTTCCCTCACCTGCAACTTTTCTATCCACTGCCAAAATAGGGATGCTTACAATGTTACAATGATCTGTAGGTATCTGTTCTACCAGCTCCACTGGTTTTCTTCAGAGCTTTGTACAACCTTTGCCAGAGCTCAAGGATTCTGCCCTTGAAAAATGTTCATTCTTTTCAAAAGAGAACTCTGGTCTTCATGCATTTTCTATGTCTATCTTTTACCTATTCTTGAATGAAATTGAAGTGCAGTTCTTAGAGGGCACACAGCTTCTGCTAAACCTTCTCTCAGAAACAGGCATACAACCGCTCATGCAATCCACTGGAGATGTGCCTCAGAGTCTGAGGGGAAAACATGACCTCCTGACAAGTACTAGCAGGCAAGAAACCATTGCAGAGAAAGCAACTTGTTCTTTCGGGAGCTAACTCTCTTCTTTAAAAATGGTGACTACAGCTTGCCAGGAATAGGACAAAACACAAAAAAACGCCCTTGAATACCTGTTATTTATGGAGTCTATGAAGAAAATATGTTATTTGGTCTGAAAATCTTCATAACTTTAATGGTTCAATTTAAAATATCCATTTGAATCTCTTTTTTTCCCAGATTTTTACTTTCTTGGGCTTGTTTACACTATTAGTGTTTGGCAGCCTAGCGTCTCTTGTATCCCCTAATCCAAAAACATCCAGTCCTCAGTAGCCACTAGGGTTCAAGAGAATGCCTACTGCATACATGTGCTTGCATGAGTTTCCTTTGATCTCCTGCAGTACATGAAACTGAAGTAGCATCAGTTTCATGCAGGAAATAATTCTGTTTGGTAAAGCCATATTCATGGACTTCCCTTGTAACTTCGTATCACACAGGAGCAGTATTAATGGAAGTTTTGCCTGTCCAGGTTTCAGGACAATCTACTGAACTTGTAAGAGACATGCAGAGGAGCAGCAAGGCACTTTGGAAAAAATACGAGCACTAAAGCAGTATCTGAAGAATACTGTCATCTTGGGCATCTTCCTCCTCTCCCGTTTTGCCTTTTGCTTCTAGTGTTCATGATGCATGCTTTACAAATTCAGCCTTTTCAGCCTGCAATTTGTAAGCATTGCTTTATTCTTTGCTTCTCTTTGAGAATAACATAGCTTTGGTCACGTAGCCTCCTTCATTTGTTGTCCCAACAGAACAGTAGTAGCAATAGGGTTTGCATATTGAAGTAATCCCCATGCATTAAGATACTTCACACAAACAGCAAAAACAGCTGCAGAGCTTATGGAAGACAAACCAACCCTTGGCAGCTGGAGAGAGGAGGAATTTGGAGAAGATCCCCTGTAAATCTGAACAGATCCAAGTCACACACAAATAATCTGTACTGACTCTGCACGACAACACCCCACTGGCACATAGGATCTGATCTTTAGGCATGTGAATTTGCTGTTTAATCCACTGTAAGGACAAATTAATTACGTGTATCTTAACAAAGACACGATAGGAATAAGGCTGTGCTGGGCATAAGCTTCCACATATAAAGGAGCTAGACAGGCAATGCTTCACCTGTATTGTCCAGATGCCCAGGAATGCTTGCAAAGAAGTAACAGCACACGTGAAAATGACATCCTTGAAAAGGAAAGATGGCACAAACAGAAACTTAAGGTAAGAGAAATATTTATTTAAATTTGCACAATAACGAGCTTATACCGAACAAAGTCAATCAAGAAATAATAGTAAGTGCAGTAAAACAAGGAAATATTGATGACTTTTCCCATCAGAAAACATTAAGAAGCCATGCCTGTGCATCACGGGTTTTCTTTTTTGTTTGGGTTTTTTTTTTCTTTTTTTGGTTTTTTCTTGTTTTGTTTTTTGTTTTTTACAATAATTTCTATTTTTTTTTTCAGCGCACATACTGTACATATCACGTCTTAGCTGCTAGGTTCATTATTCCTGAAGGCTTCATCCTTTTACTCAAACATCTGCTAAGTTCTGCAGTAAGCAATCAAACACATTTGTGCAGTTCCAAATATGATTAGGTAAATCTGCTGCATCTGGTCAAGCGTTGGACTCCCAAAGCTTCGGAAGACCCTGTAAGAGCTCCTAGTTGATTTTAGATCTTGACATCATTATGTACAGCATTACAATGTGTCACTTTACACTAACCTAAACATTCTGCACAAGGATGCCAGACAGACAAATAGCCAGAAGATTTGGGCCTAACCTCATACAAAGGTTTACACATCCGAGCTTGTCTTGAGTCCCATAAATTTCACTCTGATTCAGGTAACCAAGTTCATCACATATCTGCACTTCAGATAGACAAAACCAACCTAATTTTAGTTTTAATTTTGAACAATTTTTGGTCTAAAGGTCTATTTCTGTGAAGGAAAATATCCAGAAACTGCTTGTGAGAGAGAGTTGTTGGTGTCACAGTTCCTGAAGGCACTGTGGATCCACTGAGCAACAGACATGGCCATTCTAAAGGACAAAAAAACAGAAAGAAGAATTGAAACAATTTGCATTTTGTACAAAACAAGTAAATTTAACAAGCTCAGCTCTTTGCAAATACCCATCAGATTTGAACGTGCAGACTTGTAAAATACAAAACATGTACAGACTTGGATCAGATTCATGACATTGTCCTCATGTCCTTGTATTGCCCGAAGGAATGGGCTATTACGATTCCTCTAATTGCTTGGCTTGTTGAGGTCTGTGTCCCAGAGAGACAGAAGTCAAACTGAAAGAAGCTGGGATCAGTGGAGGGAATGCTCCCAACATAAAGGTATCAGGCATCTGCTCAAATACATAAAGCTGTTGAACAAGACAGGGCACTAGGGAGTTTTATTCAAATCACGAAGAAGGGACTCTGGGTTTTATTTAGCCCTGAATGCTTCAACTTAATGCGTCCTGGCTGTAGCACCAGCAAACATTAATCCGTGAACTTTTTCCAAATAGTCCAGACATTCTTATGAGAATACTAAGGGCAATTAAGGGAACAGATTGCCTATGGACATCATTAAAACACTGGAAAAATCATTTCTGCATCTCTACTACTTATTTTCTTAAGTCTGATTCTTACAGTGCAAATAAAAACTGAGTATTATTTACAAATTAGTCCAAATACATTCAACTGACTAAACTGACAGGACTTATTAAACACCACGGTCTGAATAACTCAAGCATTTTCTTTCACTCCTTCTGTTACAGGAGGTTACAATCCTACTCTCTCCCTTCTTTACTTGTGATTAAAAATGTTTTTGTGGCTAAGTCTGCTTTAGATAATGCCCAGGTTTCTAAATTCTTAAAGGATTTGCGTAAACCTATTTTGCTATTGCTTGTTTAGACAGGCTTAGACTAGAGCTTTGACCTTCCATGAGATGCTTTACAAGAGAAGAGAGGGATGATACAGGATGAATGAGAAGGAGCACTATACAAACTGGGCACACCACTACCCTGATCCGAGGGAGCGGGCTGCTTGCACGCAGAACTGCAATATTAAAATGCTGGCAATATGAGCAGATAGCGCATTTCAAAATGAACACTGCTCTGTAAAGAGAATTGAATAAGATTTGGCTCATTTAGGGACAAGGCAGTACCTCTTCTTTGTTAGGCAGAGTCACACCTGAGTCATTAAAATTATGGAGTTTGGCAGAGTACCCGTTTTAATCCTCACTACGTTCACAAGGCAGCAGTGGTTTTGATGAGTCTGTGTACGTGTTTACACTGAATACCAATTAGTCAGTGCTTAAGGTTCAGTCTCCGCTTAACACAAAAGGCCAGATGGGAGCAGCAATTAGGTGGCCATGATCAGAACTGATACATGCCTTCTGCACTGCCACTGATTAGCAGTACAACAACAGCACATTTCCCATCACTGAGTCTCAAAAGCGCTTTAGGGAGGAACCACACACAAGGATTTCTTTTAGAGATGGGGAACCAGATGCATAAGAACCTTAGCAACTTGCCTGAGCGAAAAGTCACTTCTAGCATTGGAGCTGGTGTATACCACCAGCTACAGACCCCAAAAGTACAGGTTTCTGCCTGTAAGCCTGCTTCAGCATCCTCTGGGCAGCAGCTGACTTTCTAGCCATTAGCCAGTCTGTCAGAGCACAGCATTTTCTTCTAACCACTGACCCATTCTGACACCAAGACAAAAGCTGACACTTATTGGTGCATACCACTGCCCTTTAGAAAGGACTATGCCTCTACAGCACCACCTGTTGCACACAGTATTGCATCAGGCAAAGAGGAGGAAGGAAGTGATGCTTGACAGCTTCTGCTGCCTGATCACACAGAATTCTCACAGAAGGAGGTGTTGAAAATAGATTATTTTTTATGAAAACCTTTTCAAAGTAGTTAATTGTACCATGTATTGGAGTTTGGGAATCATCTTGCTTGGGAAGAACACAGAATAAAGCCCAAAATCAACTGTAAATTTCAGCAATAATTAAAGAACTATGCATGAATCCTGCTGTCTCACTCTCCTTGGCTGCTGCGGAAACGCATATTATCGCTCTTCAGTATAGGGTGGCAGAAAACACCATTCACTTTATGGTCTTACTTCGAATAGAAACACTTATAGCTAAGCCCTTTTTCCTTTTCATCCTCAAAAAGAGATGCCAGAATTCACATATGCCCACAGCCATTATTTTTCTCCTCAGACAATCAATTTCTTTGACTACAAAACCAATAAAAGTTTTAAACACGTTGATTAATTTTAAAGTACGAAAATATAACTACTCCTTTTATTCTGAAAACAATTACTATTCTCAAAAAGCAATTTAGTAAGTTCTGGTAACGCTGCAGTATTACACTGAACAAATTTCTTGTGTGAAGTCTAGGCTTACATAGCCACACTGGCATGTTTCCAAGATAGCATGGAGCTTGGAGCTCCATGTTTAAACTTGAATTGAGCTGCCCTGGTGGAAAAGCGAAGCCCAGTACTGTGCCCACAGCACTCTGCAGCATGGGCTGTTGTCCTGCTTCTGACCTGCTTGCACATCATACTGTGCTTCTACCACATGCAGGAGTACAGTTAACTAAGCTGAACACTTCTTCTGCTCATCTCTGCTGCTTTAAAACAAGTGTAGACACCAACTGTTCACTGACCAGACTCAATATATTAATATCCATGTGCCATAGAACAAGCTGGGAAGAAGCATCTCAGCTTCATCTCTATAAGCTTTATTACCTTGCACTGGCAGAGGGTGCACTCTGTGCCATGCTTAATCCAAGAAGATCCAGTGAAGCGAATGACATTGGTTTCATCCAGACATGTTTTAGTGATGTCATTGCGAATGGTGTCTGCTTGGCAGGGATCAGTGACACAGCGTGGGCAGCACTCGTTCTCGGGGAGGACACTGAATTCACAGTCCACCTCTGGGCATGGCAAGGGCCAGCAGTCAACTTCTCCTTGCTGTTTTCACAAAAGAACAAGACATTATTATTAGCTCTTATTTTGTTTCTCACTCATTCCTCTGAATCAGCATTATGTTTCCTAGCTGGCTGTTTTTTCCCTTCTGTCCTGTTCAGAATTCAGCACAGAGAACACTGATATTCACTGACTGTGGGGGACACAGCAGATCAGGTGGTTTTTTCTGCATGTCATTCAGGAAGCATATTAGATTTTACTTACTTCAGTACACTCTTCATCAAGCTGGAGCTGAAAATTCTCCATAAAAGTTATGCAATACAGGATATGGGCTGGTCCTTGTGAGGCCCTACTTTTGCAATGAACAGAAGTTACAACATGACTGCATTGCAAAAGTGTGCCAAAATCTCCAGTTTCACCTAGTTCTTACAATATGGACTGTCAGCTTGCCATAGAAAGCCCTCAGATTTATCTTTGCCATGGTTACAAAAGCATTGGCTGGATTACGGGTGTCAAGCTACCAGGAGCCCAATGTAACGGGGCACACCATCACATTTTCAGTGAGAGGAACTCCACCCACTTACCATCCACTTAGGGTATTATGATCAGGATACCCGATGTTCCAAACTTTATCACACCTTCCACATGGTGGGCTTAGTACAGTCAGGGTAAGAAAAGGTCTGAGCAGAGACTTGTGTTGGGCCAACATACCCTTAGGGGAAGTTACTGTATGACTGAACATAAATCTGAAGATGTTTAATCAATCGTATCAGTTACTAGATGCTGTAATCAGCTTCCCTTCACTCTGGAGAAGGGCCAAAGTTGCAGATTTATTGGTCAAAGACTTCACAGAAATTATTAATGCACTTTTTTTTTAATAGGTCCATCTCTGGCCTCCAATTTGTTCAGCTCATTTGAGCACAGATGGAACAGTCTGGACTTAAAGGGGGCAAAAAGAACAGCACTTGGCCCTAGGAAATCAGTTTATTCACAAAAAATGTATCTAAGACTTTGAGAATGAGGATTTCACTATCTCTGCAGCAGAAGCTGAAAAAAAAAAAATCACAGATACATGTAACAGCTCCAAATTTCCTCCACTTGTTGCAGAAAGTATTGTGAAGTTAGTCTTTTGAAAAATTCTCATCTGGGTCAATTTTCTTGTTTTTGATTTGCATGATGGTAAGAATGAAAACCATCTTTTAATCTAGTCACTGATCTTGTTACTTCAATATATTTTTTGCACTGATGGACAGTACAAGGAGTAGACAATACTTTGACACCCAAAAAAATCCATGACCACTGAAAGAAAGCATGCTTTTGCTACAGAAGTAGCATCTTGAAAAAAAAGTGATCTTATGATCTATTGAGAACCTAAATTGTAGGTTGGGTTTGGTTTTTTTTTTTTATTTTAAGGACATTTAACGAAGCACATGGATTTAATGAAGCACTATTTCACTGGATTTTAGCAGTGGCAACACTGAAAGCACAGTCTACAGAAATAGGCTTCTGGCTGTTATCCATGATACCCTGACAAGCCAAAGCTGCTACATGGACTAGCCTTTATATTGGACATAACCTGTGATGAAAGCTAGTTGTTTTTATCTTGGGAATTTCTCTGTCACAGAAACTTCCTGAGCAGTATTATGCAGAACAGTTTTTGCTTAGACTCTGAAATACATGCCTAGGAAAAAGATGACAAGCTTTAACAGATGTGGGTTTTTTTCAAACCTCATTTCACTGTTTTGAAAAATGCACAGTCTTATTATTTTTCTGTTACTCAAAATGTCTGAATGAATAAATAAGTTTTAGTTTACCAGAACTCTTGAAATTATCAGCTGTGATAATTAATACATATTTAGAATTTCCTTATAGATCTTCATCAGTCTCTGAACAAGTGAATCCGAGTCTTGCTGTGGAGGTGCCATATCCAAATGACCTCCACTCTGCTGAAACCACCTTCATGATTAAGTAATTTATATTATGTCTATTGTGTCAAAACACACTTTTGACAGGAACTTGACAATACTGACAAAAACCCACAAAAACCCGATTTTGATTATACAGGTTCTTCAGGGGAAATTAAGTAGATGCTAATGCATGAAAATGAAACCATTCACAGATCAGAATATTTCATATTGTTTTTCCCTCCTGTCTCTGCTGCTGTAATCAGAAACCTTACCAGACAGCGGCACTGCTGACAGTTCTGTATCCAGGAATCACCACTGTTATAGAAAAGCTCCCCACTCTGATGTAAACATTGACTGCTGAGCCTCGGGTCACACTCAGGACAGCAAAAGAGGTCAACGGTGGGATTTTGGCAGTCACAGACCATCCGCCGGCACATCACATATCCATTCTGTTTTAGAAGAGAGACATACAGCAACGGTGGAAATTTGCACAACTCCAGCCATACTCCAGCCAAAATTTAATTTTTTACCATGAATCTAAGCCACAGGCAGCTCACAAGTTTTCCACTACACAGTATCTTTGTCAAAATACAATTCAAACCAAGCCAGAAACCCCAGTACATGCTCAGTAACGACCATTAAATTCCCCTGTTGTCTTATATACATCCTTCATTCAACCAATCTCCAGGCAACTCTCCCCTGTGGTGGTGAACCCCAAGGGTGTTCTTCCCAAGGGTTAGATTTTAATGGATTGCACTAAGTTTGTTATTCTCATATAGATGCTTGATGAATCTTGCTTTAAACTTCATAGAATATCACAGTTTCATAGATTGGAGAATGTCAAGGAAGAGCAACCCCTCTGTTCTGTAATTATTTACATAGGCAGATGATTGGTGATCTGAAACTAAACCATGTACTCGAAAGTCGAGCTGCTGAAATGCTCAGGACACTGTCAGCAGTGTTTTGGGCCTTCATTCTCCATCAGCATTTAGCTAGGGACCAAACTTCCTACAGCAAACATTTGAGAAAGTTAAACTGAATTATTCTGCAGACACAGAACCTGCTTCTATTTATAGCCATCTACTAGAGATACCGGCGTCAGTCTCCAACCCCAATAGATGTCTAGACAGTTTATTTGCACGAAAATGCTGTTACTCCCACCCAGAGACCACAGGTGGCATCTCTGCTAACAAAACTACACTATCATCCTTCTCCCAGTAGCATATAATAAACTTGCAGCGAATGTTTTGCTCATGCAGGTTGCAGAGAGAAGCTATCTCCAATGTAATATAACGCAATATCTCTCCTATGTAATGCATTCTTTTATTTCTGTAGCTCCACACATGCACCTGAGAAGGCAGCTAAAAGAGGAATTTCACACTTGAATCCTGATGCTCTGCCCTTCATCCCTCCTACCACCACCCTACAGAAGCAGCTACTTCCATTTGTACTGACCTGGCATGAGCAGACAGAGCATCTGTCATTCTCCAGCACCCAAATCTGACCATTGTGCTTGATTTTGCCTTCATGGATACAGTCTCCCGTGCAGTTCTTGCCATGGGGACATCGACAGTCATACCCACCATCCAAGTTAAAGCAAACAGTGTCATTGGCACAGCTATGCCTTCCAGTTCCACATTCATCAATGTCTGCAAAAACATGCCATGTAATGCTTTTAGACCCCATTCAATTAACAAAAATGCTCTTGTGGCAGTCAATATAAATGATTTCTGGCCATTAAGGCCTTCAGCTCAAAATTAATTTGTACTTCACCAGAATGGGGAGAAATAACTCAAAAATCCACAAAAAGTATTTTACAGGTCACATCAGCTTTTTTAGGTCATGTTTCAACCTGATATTTTGAGTTTTGCTATACATATTTCTAAGTGAAAGCTTTTGAGTATGGTAGAATGAAGAAACCACAAGAAACATGAGAACAAGAATAATGCTCGGCTCCCCTAAAGGGCCTTAGTTTGTGGCAACCATTCATGAGAGTTTGTGAGTTTGTGGCAATCATTCATGTGTTCCGTGAAACAAGAATAGCTTCACAATCTTGTTCTTAAAACCTTTTGCTGGCTCTGTCTAGCACATTTGAGTTCACTTGATGAGAATTTAATGTGAAAGGTGATGTCTGACCTGTAAGCTCATTTAAGCAAGCACACCATGCTTTAATTTCATTATTTATTAGAATGTGAAAACTAGAATATTTTAAATATTCAAGCTGCACTGTCAGGTATAGCCCTTGTGTCTAGAATAGAAAATAAAAAAATTCATGTCTCCATTGAATAAATTACTTCAAAACAGTTATATCTCAAAGAATTAAAAAGTACTTTAGAGGCCTACTTCATCAAGGTACACAATTATTTTGCAACAGCAAGTTAGCAGCACACACTACCTTCTACCCAAATAGTTTTTATTCAGCTTTTTCAGCTGTTCAAATGGAGAAAAATGATTGTGGAAAGAAGCTTCAAAGGGGCATGAAGTAAATGGATATATGCAATAAAAAGTGGAAAACAGAGTAAAGACTAGAACTATGGTGATTGTCAATATCGATATATTGGGTTCAACTCTAAATACAATTTCTCAACAGTATGGCCCAATTTCTTGATTAAAGTTTATTTAAAAGTACTGTTGTTATAATTAACTGTCCACCAGAGGAGTGAGAAATCAGCAACATGGTCATGAATATATCTTTCACCACGAGCATGAAAACCTAATAAATAAAACACTCAGCTTTGGAACAATGGAAATGAAACCTCCAATCCACCTCAAGCACATTCAGTTTAAAGCAAAATAATTCAATTATCATTTCAATTCCAAGTGTGGCTATGGTCAGAAACCCAAAAAAGTAAACAAGTTGCTAAGATGAATATGAATTGGGATGAAAAACAGCAGGGAAATTATTAGAATTCCGTTGTACAAATCAGCAGCATTGTGGGTTTCCTTCAAATATTGTGTGCAATAAGAGTGGCATCATCTTTAAAAGAATTGCAAAATTACAGGGCTTATAGGAAGATTGAGGGAAATTATCATTTGAGAAGAAATGAAAAGAAATGGATTGCTCATCCTAAAATAACATCAGCAAGAAGGGATATAACCAAAAAAATAATGAATACTCCAAAGAAGACATGTTGAGAGCTTTTTTCTCCATATTGCCTAACACACAAGACAAGGGACAGTCAATGGAACTGAAAGACAACAAATTTAAGACAGACAAAAGGAAATAACTTTTCAAACAATGCATAAACAACGACACTCACTGCTACAGAATCCTAAGAGGAAAAAAACATTTGCATAGCCAAATGTGTATAAAGTTAGCAAGAATATTCAATTTTCAATGCTAACAGATTTTGGGAGAGAGATTACATTTCATGCATTAGGAACCATGGTACACTTATTTATATACCAGATAATCCAGAACAGGAGAATCATCTCAGATCTCTACATCTTCTACCTCATTGCCTTCTGAAGCACCTGGAGGCAGTCACTGTTGTAACAGGGCAGAAGTTAACTGGGACCATGAACCTAATTCAGTGTGGCTGTTTGCATGGACCTGAACAGCTGAAAGATCACCGGCACATCAGACAGGGAAACCCACCCCAACAGTCAGGATACATAACCAGGGGAACAAACAGCCCTGCAGAGGCTGTTCACACTCTGCACTTGAAGGTTTGTAGAGAAGTAGCTAACAGGAATGGTTTGAGTGACTCCAGTTTGGGCAGAGCAGAGGGATGGAAGAGCTGCTCTCTCCATCCTATATTTTCTCTTAAATCCAACCTGAAAGTAATATAATCTGGCAATTTAAAATTAAGGTATAGCTGGTTTTAAATAATGCAGTAACAAGATCAGACACAAATTGTGTTTAAATGTAATGATTTGGGTTAACAGCAGGATTCTCTTTATTATCAAAGTAATTTTTCATAAATTACTTTCTGAAACTTGTAATCATTTGTTTAGAACACTCTTTTGTACAAAACTTTTACACAGCTGTCATAAATTAATAATGTCACTTCTCAGCAACCTGGGTACTTAACAGAAGGCAGACACACTTAATGGGATAACGGGACAAAGTTCAGCTGTCATGTAAATAAGAGAGGTTTCCTTTAAACAACAAATGTTAGTCCTATAAACATTGACTCTGCATTCGGCACTTCTATACAAGTCTATTTCACAGTTTTCCCATGAGAAAAAGTGTTCTGAGGTTTATTTTTCAACACAGTCCCAGTAACTGAAAATAATGGAGGCTTCATCACTGACTCTGGTATTGAGCCGAGCTTATTTGGCATTGAAAACTTCTGGAAATTCCCAACCTTGTTTTTTTCAGTTGTTTGATTCATGAAAATAAATGTTCTGGATAGGGCAATTTGAATATCCCAAGTCACAGCAGGAGCTATTTACATTTTGATTCTAACCTAATCAGAAACAGCAGTGTGTTTACGATGCAGCAAGAGAAACACCAACTTTTCATGCATGAAACTCTCATCTGCATTATTCATCCACATCAAACTTCAGGCATTATCAGCAAAGAACTTGCACACAAATCATCCATACCAAGCAAAACTTTGTTCGTTTTTTTTTACTTTTAGACTTTTAATGAATGGTGAATCATGTTACTGAAATTGTGTTTACAGCCATAACCAGCTATGGACAAGGGACACTGGGCCCTGCATCTTTTGTGTTTGAAAAGTATTAGTGCTCCCATATTGTTAACAAAACAGACTAACAAACAATCTCCACCCCCCTCCCAAAAAAAAAAACCCCAAAAAACCCCAAAGGGCCCCCCACAAACCACAAAAAACCAAATAGTTCACTTCAGGCTATTTACAGCACAGTGCTTAAGAACCAAGCAGCTTGAATGTTATGACATTAGAACATTATGTCTCAAAAGAATTGGATGTTTGCCTCAATAAAAAAACCAGAAATGAAATGTAACTAGTTACCTAGTGCTATCAGTTCTTATTTATCTAACCTAAATGAAAAATTACAGCAGCTTTGATCTGTCACATTTTTAAGGATTTTCCTTTTCTTACCATCATCTCTAGGTACAACTTTATATTGCAATAACAGAGGAAGATTGTTTAAAAATACCGTATCACAGATTCAGATTCAAAGTATACTATACTAAGTAAAACTGTTTTAAAGAGGGATAGATTTCATATACTCTAATACTTTTATTCATGACCTTCCTTGCACAATACATGCTCTTACAGGAACTATGTGCCGTGGAGGAAAAGTGGTCATTGACTCACAGATTAATAATAATCACATTCATTAATAATTAATAATAATTAATAATAAGTCTTTATTTTAAAAGGGATAAAAGGGGATAATTATTGTGAAATAAAAGGCAGTAAAAAATGGCCAGGTTGTCACAATGCAGAGTTGTCCCAAAGAAGTTCCCAAGAATCTGTGCCAGAATGTGTGCTGCCCAATAACTTAGTCGCCTGGAGAAATGGATGAACAGTGTGATGATAAGGCTTTTGATAATAAAGTATAAAACCTAGATACTAAAAATGAAATATAGAAGCATTTTGTGATATTGACTGAGCAAACAATAGTATGTCAGATAAGATTCATTTGAAAAGTGCACAGGGAAATAGCCATTGAAAAATCAAATCAATTTTTTGGATGTATTCTGCAAAAAGATCTTGGAACTACTATGGATAGCTCTAGAAACAAGAGCTGAATTATACAGACAAAAACCCACAAACAGCAGATGCAAAAATTCACAATAAACTCACAAGGAACATAAACAAGGCACAATTAGAAAGCAAAAGAACTGTGCACACCTTGCTAGGAAGTGATAAAAGACTCAGAGACCCACTCTGATACAGCTGATGCAAAGTTGCAGCTATCTGTCCTCTGATGAACTACCTAAAGGCTTAGTACTTACAAGATTATCACAAAGCCCTAAAGGGTCTGCCTGAGGCCAGAATCATTCTGATACTGGTTAGATTCTCATTTTTGCAAAGAAAAGATGAACATTTGTATCACTGAGAAATATTGGCAGAGATGGTTTGGGAGGGTGGACAGTTCCTTTGCTCTGAAGCAACTGAAGTTTCTCAGTTACCTTTGCTCTGACGAATAGCATTAGCTCAGCAAGGTGAAAGTACCTGAGTACTTTTTGCTTCCGGCAAAAAAGGAAGGAGTGCATTTTCTAGGGAGCCCAAGCTCGTCTGAGCAGAAAGTTGTATTTCTGTTCTTTTCTGTCCTGAGTAAATCTATTGACTGGAGTAATAATTCTTCAAAGAGCAAGTGATTTGTGAATAATTTATCTGTGAGTTCATGTAAGCCACCTGTGAGAGTGCTTACCAGATGCGGAAGATGAAGAGCTGAGACTTCAGATGTTGGTAACATCAGCTTGATAGAAATGTTGTCTCCCTATACAGTAAATGTGTTCAAATTGCTGTCTTATAAAATTTAATGGTCAGGTTTCTGTTTTATCAGTCCTTTTATAGAAGATGAGAAACCCTGAAAATTTTGTGTTCTTCCCACACTCTAGAATATTTAAATACTAATGTGTCTCCATATCTGCCTTCTGTCTGCTGATGCTTAAGTTGGGTTCCCAAATTCAGTATTGAAGCCTTAATGCCTATAGCTGATAGACAGATGGAAAAAAGAAAGAAGTCACTTTATTTGATGACCTTTAATCATGATCATGAATAAAAGCAAGAGGATTTTGATGGAGCTTTGTGAGTGCTAGTAAGGTTTCCTGCTGAAGAATAGTGATTTTTTATTTCCTGTTTCCCTTTAGTGCTATCAAAACAAAGCTTCTGATAAACCTAAGTGTAGGACTCCAAACTCACAGTAGTTTTTCAACTACAAGAAATTTCATGTACTAGTTAAAATACTGGATGTACTGTGAGATAAACTGAGATATCCTGACAGCCAGCAATTCCTCTACCTTCCAGATCCAGAGCAATGGATGCTGGAGTGACTGTTTTGGACTTTGCTCAGTCAGTAAGGCTGGGGAGCATACTGAGGCTTGTAATATGCCTCCATCCCTCATTATCCTGGATTGCTGAAAACTGTGTTCAAGTAGAGCCTCAGCCTCTGTGCTGTCAGGCAGGCTTCTCTGTCACACAAAGAAGGAAGTGATTCTAATTCTGGAAGCAGAATGGCAGAAGAAAAATATAAGATACTTCAGAACAGAAAACCCAAATGGGAGTTCACATATGGATAAACCCTTACAACCAAAAAAGATTATTTTATGAATTGGGCATTCTGGATTGATCTATCCAAGCCTTTCATTTGCATCTGTCTCATTTAAAAAATGTAGTACCTGCTGAGAGTGGAGGTACATTGAGCTCATATTCTATACTAACAACAGCTGGTACCTGACAGATACTCTTGGTAAGTCCTAAGGGGCTGCCTTAATTAGGTGAGCTATTCTTAGCATGTGGATGTGTGCCAAATGCCCAACAACTGATGAGGTACAACCTGCACTATTTGGTACGAACCAGTACAGCCTCCCTCTTCAACTGATTATGGAAGCTTTGCAAAGGACACATTCAAAGGAATCAGGATGTTACACAGAACTGCAGGGCAAATAATAATGGGGCCTGAACTTTCTTATTTTAGGATTTTGCCCTCAGTTGTTCTAGTTTTTTTACTGCAGTGAAGCCTGAGGATGCAATATCTACTCTCTTAGCCCAGCTCACTTTATGAAATGGTACATAAGAGACAACCTTCAGCACCAACAGGACTGTTTAAAGAAACTATAAAGAAAAGCTGTCAAGGGGTGAAGAGGAAGATACCAGTTAATATACCATGCTGAATGCTATATTTACATATATAAAATTTAAGACTTTCCAAAGCCATACAATTCCAAGGACTACATCTGATATTTCACTTCTGGAAATAAAATGAGGCATAACATAATTCTATTTCCAAGGGAAAAACAGCAAGTGCTGCTAAGAGGTTGAAGCCCTACAGCTGCATTTCCCATAATTTCTCTCAGTAATTTTTATAGACACCATAGGTCTACCTTGGGGTATCATGTGAATCAAAACTATTAGCAAAGGAATCTCTAGGTCTTCCATGGCCTGTAGGTACAATAAAATGGGATTATGAATTTTTGCATTCAAGTACATTAGTCAAAATACTCAATATTCTCAGTTGTGCCAAAGAAGCAGCGGTAGCCAAGGCCAATAGGTGTGTAGAACAGGCAATTCAGTAACTATTATTTCATTATCAAACACTGAAAAAGTCTGGTGTTACCAAGGCGCCCACCTCTAACTAGGAATATTTAGTATTATGCCCTAAAGGGACCTTTCCTGCAAAAGGGATTAAAAAAAAAAGTTTTGGAATTCTGTTAAAATAAGGTTTTTAAGGACATGCTCCTGTGCCTCTGTGATTTTAACAGAGGTGTTTCCACGTGGATTTTTAATATTGGAGGCTTTGCTGAAGGAAACAAAGAACTGATTACACTGAAATGCTCTGTGTAGTACTTATCAGCACATGTCCAGGGGACACAAACAGACCCAGATTTGAGGAAGACCAAGTAGAACAATCAAGAAAAAAATTTAAATCCACACTTCCTTGGCTTTTACAGGTTTTCTTCCACTGAAAGAGGGAACGAACTTCAAAGCAACTAAAACTTACAAAAGATGAGTCAAGTCAAGCCTATTATGCACTCTCTATAGAACACTACTTTGAAGTAGTTTGCATTGTTCCTTCTACAGCTCTGCAAGCTGAAGCACTTGCACAAGCCAGAAAGTTTCAGAGGACACTGGTCCTGGATAGAGTTGAAAGTGAGAATTGGAGAACCGCAATTTGAAATTTGAGATTAGTATAGCCTGGAAGCTGCTGCCCCATTAAAGTGACTGTCTAAAAGACCATCCACCAGCAGCTCAATCTAATCACATCTAACCAGGGGTTACTGAAGAACTGTCAGAAGCAATCTATTTTCTTTTGTCTTTAAAACCAGTAGGAAAATCTCTTACAGTGGAAAGGTCTGACAGCAGAGATGATGATTGCTTCTGCACTGCTGTATTGTGCTACTGCAAGTTCAACTTTCCATACTGCAGTGGATTTTAGGTTGTCTCTTCACACCCTTTCTGGTTTTATTTTTATCTGAGACAGCATGTCACAAGCTTCAATCCAATAAAAAGGGATCTAGTAAGACTAATCAAACACCTAACCTTCCTCTCCATCAAGGCCAGGCTGGATGGGGTCATGAGCAACCTGGTCTAGGGGGATGTGTCCCTGCCCAAGGGGGCTGGAACTACGTGATCTTTAAGGTACCTTCCAATCCAAGCCATTCTATGATTCTATGATCTCAAGTTGCTAAGGATTCTAAAGTTTGGAGCTGCAATCAATCAAACTGAAAGTGTTGCACTGTTAGTGACTAGGGTTATCAGCAATGAAGATAGTTTCCTGGCATCTGTGATTTAATTCTAATTACTTGTTATCCTCTGTGTCTGTTTAATAAAGAGCTGTTGGCTCTTTAATAAAGAGATGCTGGCTCTTTTAGAAAAGGTCAAAACAGTCTAATAATTGCTGCTTCTGTATACATGTAGCAATCCCCATATTTCTTTTCCCTTGGCTTTTTGTTTGTTTAGAAATTGCTGCTTAATTGCTACTTGTTTGCACGCATCTTAACACAGTCACTCTGTATCATGTATCTCTCTTGAGACACCATGTGCCAAACCACTATCTTCAAACCATGAGATAAGCGTTATACTGACACTAAAGATAAAACTTGGGATATTGAGAATATTTCCATAAATGCTTGCCTGTAGTATTTATTACCTGTGCCATGAGTGACAGAAGTGCAATGTTATAATCAGAGGGATCACAACTTACTCTTTGCACCTTCCTGTCCTAACTCCTGGCCAGCTAACACTGACATTTAGTTATTTCTTGACAAAGAAAGCTCAACTTACGAAAGCAGTGGTTGCCTCAAATTGCTGATTCCTCCTGGGAATACAGGCTTTCAGCTGTGATGAAAATGTGTTGAAATAAAGTATTGATGATGGGTATACCAGAAAGGTCATTCTCACTCCTGGAGAACTGTCTGTGTGTCTGCCTTAGAGAAATTAATTCAGTTGCTTCCCTTTGGGACTGATGCAGCCCACCAGTGTGAGTTTAAACAGCAATAAGAAAGCTTACACTGTGAGCACGGAATATTTCAGCACTCAGAGAAAGAAGGTGATGATTTTTCCCTAAGAAGTCCACAGCAAAAAAAAAAAGACTGGTTTGTTCTGTTATTTAAGAGCAGCAGCATGAAATATCTTAAGAGCCGAGTAACATTTCATACTGAGAGATCTGCATCTGAAAATAACTGTGTTCTCATTAATCTGCTGTTCTGTCTAACATCATTCATAAACACAGAAAACCTTTCCATCTCCTTGTCCCCCTTGTCACTCTCTTGTCCCCTACATCTTGCCCCAGCTCTACGTCCACTGAGCTTCCTAGTTTGTAATGTAGGTCTGCAAATCACAGTCTTCTAGAAGCAGTTAGCCATTACACAGGAGAAACACCACAGTATTAACCAAGGTAAAGGCAGGGGTCTCAGGGATGCACAATCATTTTTTGCAATGGGAAATATTTTATCATGAACTATTTCAGTGTACGAGGAAAACAAAATGGAGGAAATGAGGTCTGGATTGAGGCCCATTTCTATACACAAAGAATCTGACATATAAACAGGTTACTGCAGAGTGACAGATTACAGCGCATGCTATCAGCCCATGGGAAATCACTTATGCAAGGGACAAGCACAGAAGCAGATGTAGGGCCAGAGAAACTGCATTTTAATCACCATGCCTGACTTTACATATCATGTTAGTGAAACACAGAAATGCTCCACTAATGCTCCACGTTATAAGTATATTCATACTTTATATTCTTTTGCCTTTGTTGATGATGCTTAGTTAGACTACAATTCTTTTGGGTCAAGGTTTAAATTTCACTGCAGTGCTCAAGACAATGTGTGACCAGTACAATCTGAAACACTAGACATTTTCTAGACATTTTCATGTGAGCCATAATGGTACCCCACGTTTTTTAGACACTGACCTTCACAGGACTCTCCACTTGGTGAAAACATCCCATTGTCATGGTAGCCATCTCTGCATTCACAGTGGTACCAACCAGGCAGGTTAATGCAGTTAGCACGGCTGTCACACTGAACAAAGCCATCTGAGCACTCATCAATGTCTGTTTATTAAGAACAACAAAACAGAAGAAAATTCACACAGAGGAAATTGCTATATTAATCCAATGAAAACACAATGTCTCTGGTGTTTCTTGGTTTCACAAAATTATTTTCCTTACTGACACTTGAATTTGCAGAATTAATTGCAGTGAAGTTTTGAACTGTTTCCATAAAAGTACTTTGCTAATGATTTTGGGCCTAACAGCAGCAGAGGTTCTGCTAATCCAGATTTACTGTCTACATAGTATCAACTCATTTTGTCACAATGCACGACAGGTAATCTGACACCTGGTCAGTGGTAAACTGAACATAATATGAAGAAAGAATTAGGTCCCCGTTCATATAATAAGATGTTAACCCTTTGAGTAGTGCAGGCTGCCTAATAAAATAAAGATTTTTTTCTAGTGTTATATCAAAACATTAAATACTCACCCTGGTCCTTGTTTATGCTCTTAGGGACACCAATTTTAGGTTAGGAGGGCTTCCGTATCCTGTGGAGTTCCTTTTGACTTATACCAGCACCTCTGACTCTCAACACAACTGACTGCAGGCTCCTCTCTAGCCACCAAAGAAAACAACTGGGTTTCCAAACAAATGTTTAAATCACGAGGGTGAAAAACAACACATTCTCCTTCTCCTGGAAATTCCTTTGGGAAGTGTGTCTCTTAAACGAACAACTTTCACTGACTAAACTTTACAATAACAGTTTGTCATAGAACGGATTTTTTTGATACTCTCACTAGATCCAAAACCCACCAAAGCATGTTCTAAAGAGACCTGAACTCATGGACTTAGAAGAGATGCAGAGAACTTTGTGACATGTTCATTTCCAGTGCCTTCAGGTACACAGTAAGCTGTACTAAAGAATAGGTCCCAGAGTATGAGTGCTGTTAAGGTAGGGAATACCAGGAGTATGGAGTTAAACGGGGGTAAAACAAGGTGAGTTGTTCTCTGTCAGATTCACTGCCTTATCACTGTGTTTTACACCAGAAGTAGCATAGCTGTCTGAGCACCAAGTTGACTGAGAGGTGCCTATAGAACCAGCACAAAGAGAGGCACAAAATGTACAAAGTGCCTTCGGAAACAAAAAGCTCTAATCACCCTCCACCATGAGTTTGAACAATGAATAAACTCTCAGTGTACTGGCCACCCTGTCCAAAGCAAGGATTCAACCTTTCTTTAAAGGCCAAATCTTTAAAACTAAGAAGTGAAGCAACAACTTAAAACTCAAACCCTTAAAGTACGTTAGCAGTTGATCTAGTATCCTCTAGGATGCAGATATGAAGGAGAGGTGTGATGCGACCACTGAGATATATGTGAAATATGTCAAAATTCTGCCCACAGTCCCTGCTACCTCCCATTTATGTAATTTGCTGTTTTCATAGGAGAAAGTGTAAACTGGCTAAGAAACTAAACTGTCAGCTACAATAAAGTAATGAATCTCTTTCCTGAGAATAATAATGTGTGCCTAGATAGACATACTCTTATCTAGTATTTTGTGAAACCTATTCAAACACAAACTTTAAAAAAAACTCAGACTTCCTTATCCATTGAGAAGACTTTGTTCCACATTTGAAGGTAATAAAAATATTAGTATGTGGGGAACACCTGCATAAACGACAAGGTATAGCACAGTCACCCACATTTCGTTTTGAGTTGTGTTTTTCTTAGACTCTTTCTTTTCTTTATATGACAGGGGGTATGTGGGATGTGCTCTGGCTATTTCATTTACATGCCAAATAATTTCTTTTTTCATTTCTTTGGAATAATTGTACAACCATATCATGAGTGTTTTGGTTATTAAAAGCTCTACAGATCCTTGACAAAATCTCATTAGAAATTTTCACTATGATACATCAGTCTGATTTTTTATCAACAGTCTCTCTAAACAGGCACCCCTGATATACATTATCAGTAGTTATGATGATAAAAATTACCAGTACTGGAATATTGCAGCAAGTGTATATTTTGCTGCTTTGTGCACCACAAATTAAGTCGTAAGTCTCTATCGGTTTAAAACAGAATTTTCAACTCACTATGAATTACAAGATAATCATCTGAGTAGTCGTGCTGCAGGACTGAGAAATGCCAAACCTTTACAATCTTCCACTGCTCAGTGTGTTTCTTTCTAAATCAGTATAAACTCTGCCCTTTTTCTTGTGAGCAGCCAGGAGCCAGTGGGACCTCAGAGGTGTTTGAGAGATCAGAGGAAGATCAATGAAAATTATGTTACAGTAGTGAGAAAAGGTTGGCTCGCAGTCTGTGTCTTATCTACTGCTATTCGCTCAGAAAGCCACAGATTACTCAGGAAAAAGGAAAAGAAAAGAAGAAAGGACTGGAAGTTCCCTTACCACTGGGGAATACGCTGCCTGGCAGACAGCTCTCCAGGCAGAACAGAAGTGACCACACTAAGCACTTGGGATCACCTGGTCAGTGCAACGTAACTTGTTGTGCTTGGCTAAAGCTACACACCCCAGAGAACCAATAGTGCATGGAAACTCAGAGGCTGAAAGAGCTGTTGTTAAGACTTGATAATTATCTTCATACTGGCTATTTAATAATATTGCATTAAGACACTGGATGGCATATACTTCTTTGGGAAAGGGGAATGTATTTATTGGTGATGAGCTGGAGAAATGAGTGTTATTTGGGTCAAAGTAACAGACATGAATTAAAGAAAGCCTGTGTTCCTCTCTCCAGAAACATTTATTTGTGAATCTTTAAGCCTTACAAGTGTAAGCACAGTATCACAGGCACAAGTGGAATGCATTCAGATGAACTCATTGACTATTCAGGTAAAACAAGCCATGAATGTCACATCAGTATTGGTAAAGTGACAACAAAACCAGCTTCTCTGTATTTATTTGCAAACTAGCTGATGAATCTATAGCATAGGAAGTATTACTTGGGATGAAATTCTTTATCCAATGTCAATAAACAAAGAAATACAGTCTTCTGGTTTTCTTATGACTGCATGAAAAGTTGGGAGTGGAGTTATGTAAGAAAGCCTCCCATCACAAGCATGTATGGAAGCATGCTGCAGGTCTTGAATAATGTCTTACTCCCTACAGATTGTTTGCCATTGCATTGGAACCATTGTTACATCCATGCTGAATAACCCATTACTCCCTTCAGGATTTTGCAGCAAACAAAAGAAATCCACAACAATTCTCCTCACCACTAACCTTTTAGGCAAATGATAGCTTAAGCACATGCCAGTGGGTTTCAGAATATAGATGTTCCTTGTGCACAGAATTTTGTTTTAATTCTCTCAGCTAATGCCAATCACTAATTCTAGTAACATGCTCTGTAATGGGACAAAATATGACTGTCCCAACTCTGACACGAAAATGCAGCAGAAATGTGTCTTACAGGGCAAAAGCACTGATTTCACAGAAAAATTTCCTGACATTTGGATAAAAAGATTTCTGTTTTCAAATAGGCATAGCATGGCTCAGGAAGGGCTGCAAAAGTATCTACAACTGAAATTATCTTATTAGTATGGAAAAAGCAGTCAGAAATAATTTTCCCCTGTCCTATGGTGAAACCTTCTCTGATGAATCATCCTGCAGCTGCTCAGTCAGAGGTGTGAGCTGACAAGAGAAGAAAAACTGATTGAAGTTTTGCTTGGCCAGTGGCTATGGTATATCAGTGGGCTATATGGAATATTAACAGCGATAATGAAGCCCTGTTTGATGGAAAAGCATGGAAAATGAAATATTACTCTGCAGAAGAAAGTTAGCAAAAGGCTTTATATTTTCACTTATGAAAATGTTTAAGTACTGGAAAAGGAAGAATGTCTATTTTCCAATAGCAAGTGATGACTTTTTTAAGTGGAACAAAAGAGACACCTTTTTCAGAGTCTTCAAGTTCTGGTCTTTACCTGGTTATGAAGAGGTGTGCAAGTGGAAAGAATTAAAAAATAAAGGCAACATCCCCAGCTTCCATAGGAAGTAAAACAGCATCCTATACCATGTGTGATGGGCCAGAGGAAATGGTCTCATCCTGGTCCTGCTGTGATTTATGACAGGATTACCACTGGCTACCACAGAGGTAGCATTATCCTCTGTTTTTCCTTTTCAAATAAAAAGCACAATTACACACACCAAATCTGCCATCCCACTGATGCAAGCGGTCAGGTTTGAAACAGAAGTCACTGGAAGTAGCTTTCATCCCAAATTGGAGACCAGTTACTCAGCTGTACCACAGCACTTCAGTACTACCTGCTCTGGCTGTGCTTCCACCCCATGACATATTGCAGAGCAGAAGATTTGTGATTTGGGCTTTGGAAACACTGCAGCTGGAGAAAACCCACACCTGTGAGCCCACAAAGCACCACGAACACACGAATTCTCTCTACCCTATGTAATTCATGCACACGCTCCTGGCAATACTGTACATATCTGCTTGCCACAGAACAGGGTAACTGATTAGTACGTGCTTATGTTGCACCTGATCTGGTTTTCAAATACTCGGGTTTTCTCCTGTGCATTTGCCTTAAACTCAAACCAGTCAGCCTTCTTATTTCCACATTTTGTTAACCATTTTTCAACTCGAAATTATAATTTTTTTTTTTGCTAAGGCCTCACTCTAACAATCAGAGGCACTTTGAAAGTAAGAGCTGTATACGCCCTAGCTCCCCTTGCATGAAAAAACCGTGCTCTCCCAAATACCTTCTTTGTACCTCAGAATCACTCATTTCCTTAACCGTGGCAACAATTTTAGTTATTGTACCCCTTTCTCTTGGGAACACTGAGAAAACTCTCTCCCTGAAGAGTAAAATAAGATCATTAGCAAATTATCCACTGGTACAAAAAGAAAAAAAGGAGAACTAGCTGTCTGATTCATATTATTAGAGAATTTCTGTATAATAAGACTTTTTGAAGGCTCAAAGTGGTATAAAATTGCCAATTAGAAAGATAGCAGTTCTCTTTCATCCAGCAACAGGACCAAGCTCTAATGTAGTCAAGCTGCACTCAACAAAGAACCATGGTGTGGGAGAGGGGAGGGGGGTTGGTACCATTTTATAGTACTCACTTCAAGACTTAAATATTAATCAACAAATCCTCCTCTTAGAAAAGCCTGCATTCACAAACTTACAGAGACACAGAGCAGAGCACAGTCCATAAGTATTTTCTGTCATAAACTGCTTTATCCAGGTCAATACAAACCAAAGGCCTGGCTTGTTAAGAAGTCCGCACCACAGACTGGGAGCTGTGAACACTTAGAATTTAGTTATCTCCACACTCAAGTTTTTCTGTGACAGAATAATATATGGCACCTAGCTAAGACTGCCAATTAATAGAGACTCCCAATTGCAATAATCTGTCCCAGTGCTAATTAGGTTTTACCACTGGATATGGTTATAGAGATTAATGAGCCACCAACATCTTCCATAATGTTCAGTCACTACTGACACTCAGGCTAAATTTGAGATCTCATTTCAGTGGCAACAGCCTTTCCAGCCTAATGCTGACCTCCAGAGCCACCCACATCCAGCCCCATGTACAGTATAAATAAAGTGCAAACAACTGAAAGAAAAATAATTTCAGCAACAGATCCCTGAAGAAGTGGTTTAGGAGACTTTGAAGCTGCTTAAACAGATAAATCTTCAAGGTTTGGGTTTTTTTTCATGGGTTCATTTGGAACAGTCAGACTCTGATACGCCTTTGCATATGTCAATACAATTTCAAGGATATTATGTCTGGCTTGTATATAAAAGATCATGTTTCAACTATTCATATTTATGCTCAGATAACAGAATATACAGTAGGATTAAGATGATGTCTGGGTTATCTAATTTTAGTAAATACATATGGAAGGAGGAAAAGGCCTTATTCAGTAGGACTAAATGAAAGTTCACTGTACTATATGAGGTATTTGCTATCAATGACTCAGTTTTTTGGAGTAGCCTTGGAAAGGGTTCATGCAAATTTTAGAGTCCCATCTCTTGCACTTAAGAATCAAAAAGTGTTTGTGTTGGTTTTCATGTGACAACAGATTTCTAATATGATGATACTTGAGAAGACCCTCCTGTTCAACCAGACCTTTGATTTGATATCTTATGCAAAACATAGGTCCAGGTGGAGAAAGATAAGATCCTGAAAGTAATTCAATATACTGGAGCTATCTTACTGTTAAAACAAAAGATCAGCTTTTGGGATTTCTATCCAACTACATTCTCACATACCACCTGCATATAAATATCATAAAGAGGAATAAAACCCTCAAGAATATAGTGGTTAAGAATGCTTACATAATCCAGGAAGATATCAGTTATGCCAGAAAATCTAAATTGTTTGGAATGACTTTTAAATCTATTTTGTAGAGTGTAATCAGCTCCTTTTTTTCCTAACACTGCACCTGACTCCAAAAGGAATTTTCTTCCTTTGTCAATCACAGTCCTAGAGCCTGATTTTGTTTACAGTCTCACTCTGATTCACCATCTTCAAGGAACTCTTTAAAGATATCTTATCTTGAGTACTAGGGCATTCTTTTCACTGTATGATGTTCCCACATCAAAGTTGTCATTAAACCACAGAATACTCTTGATTTTAATTATGATTTCATCCCAATGTTTTATTGAGATACAAGTTTAAATCATAAAGGGCAAGATTACAGATGGTCCGTGGGACACAGCAAGGAGAGGAGTCACCCGCAATTCTATCGTACCGTAACACAATTCCATGAGCAAAAGAACTTTCTCTACACAGCACTAGGACACCAATTATCTCAGATACAGCCTTCAGAGAAGACTGAAGACTGTGGCCCTTCCTCTCTCTGCTCCCCTGGAAAATGAATCTTTCCCATCTTGGAAAAAAAAGCATTTGTAATATCGTTGGAGTTTCTGTTTCTATCTCAACACCTCCCAGATCTAGCAGAACTTCTGGTTAAATCATCTTAAAATTGCTTCGACAGGTGGAGTCAGTGCTGCAGATGGTATGTTCTTCACTCTAAAAATTTCCAACTGTCATGTTGCATGAAAAAATAGCTACTATTATAACAGGTCTTTTTTTTTTCCCAATCCCAGCAAGACCATGATTGCAGTTTATAAAGTACCCTGTCCACGGAAAACTAATTTAGTTACATTAATGAAAAGGAAGCAAAATGTGATTGAGAATGTAATACAGAATTATAGTTCATTAATTCTTCAAGTATGCAATTTTCCAGACTCCTGATCCCCCATTGATTTCTGCCCACCCCCATAGGTCCTGCTAAATGCCAGCAAAAAGAAATTCAATCGTGTTGGTATTTCATGTGTGGCAGTGGCGGTGCTCCAAAATGAGATAGAAATGTTATCAAAGGGAATTTTCCACTGACTGCTTCACCATGTGGCCCTGCTAACAACTGTTTGTTGTGGAAAATTGATCAATCACAAATCACACCAATAACTGAAACTATGCCTCTCCACTGCACACCCAGCATCATCAAAGGAAGTGGTATTTGTAGCAATTGACATCCAGAGCACCTAATTGGCCATGATGAACTAGGTGCATCCATGAATACTGTAATATAGAAATAATATATTTTCAGCTCTATTGTGTGACGCTGATGGCGCCAATCCTCATTAGAAAGACTACTTAAGATGAATTGGACCGCTCTTTGTAGTTGCTGACATAGAGGTGGTTTTGCTTTCCCTTTGTTCATCATTCTCAGTACAGCATCTCGTGTTAACTGTAACACATGCTTCTGTTTCCTCACTAGCCTTACCTTGAAAAAGAAAAGTACTTCTTTTCTCCCAGATAGAAAAAACACTTTTTTACCTTGAAATACATTGACATAACTATTTTAGACACCTAATAGCATCTGAAAGTTACACAGCTCCACCCGCACACGAGAAACACGACTAACACACTTGTGCTAGCTGCTAAAGATGGATAAGGGTTCTAAACAAAAGGGAACTAATTTGAAAAGAGAATGGCTAGTTTTGCCAGATGTTACCTCTTTTCCAGTGGGTGTGAAGGAAGCCTTTACCTGCACAGTGTACTGATGAAAGGTCTTGGGTTTCCTCAAGTGAGGAGTCAAGTCAGTCATAACCATGAGATAGGATGTTTACACCTATGAAAGACTGATGCTACCAGTGTTTTCTCAGCCTTGCAAACGGTTGTTTCAGATCAGCTCTGTTCAAAATTACAGTAAGTTTCCAAGTACTTAGTTCAGAGGCAATTTATGGAAAACAAACAAAAGCCCCCTCAAAGCAACTCAAACAAAGTTTGAGGAACTAGGAATTGTTTTGACACCCTGATTTGAGCTTGGTCTCCTGCTGTAGTCCTCTACTCTTTGGTCAGGGTATTGCTCATACTATATATGTGCTAAAGTTTAAAACATTCTTACCTACATTTTCTTACCAGTGGCTTCTTATCACAACTCTTAGTCCATAGACCAGTGAGAACTAATTTGCATTGCTACTCCTGAACTGTCAGATTGTGTGGAGATTGTACAAAATTGCTGAAGCACAAAAAAGGAAAAAACCCACACACATTATTCTTTCATACTACAGTTGACAACAAGTCATCAAGAAAACAATAAATATTCTCAATACAAACAAAAAGCTGTAGAAGCAG
This sequence comes from Machaerirhynchus nigripectus, assembly GCA_013397975.1. NCBI lineage: Eukaryota > Metazoa > Chordata > Aves > Passeriformes > Dicruridae > Machaerirhynchus > Machaerirhynchus nigripectus. Next base: position 285,409 of record VZRQ01010317.1, read on the forward strand.
CTTAAAACTAAATCACTATTCCTTTGCTTGGGCTATAAACATATCATTGGCGTATGTGCAGAGACTGCAGACGTCCTCATGCTGACAGCAAAAGGAAGAGCTCCATAGGGATACAGGACAATGATTGGCAGTGTTATAGATTTTAATTCCACTAATAGTTGAATGACTCATAATTCATGAGAGAGCTTACAGTGAGTGATGAAGGTCATCCCTATCTCCCTTATATAACAGAAAGAAATTCTATTATAATGCTGCCCAGCTGCTCTATTCACATTCTATTTATAGCCCACTGTATTATAAGAATGTAGCTGAAATTTTAGTTTTCATGTTTAATAAAGGACTTTTTTCCCCATAGCAAGTAATAGCTAAGTAGTGGATGTATTTTGATGTTTTTCACAAATAACAAGAAAATCCTGTCTCCTTAGAGCTCTTTTGTAGTATTTTCTCTTCCCTGGTTTCTTTCTCCCCTTTTTTTTCTCTTAAGACACTACACATAGGATTGTAGTGTTGTAATAAGCTAAAGGAAGACATAAAGAGGAAAAGATAAGTACCAGTATGCGACTCTTCAGCAAAGAAAAAATTTTTTGTGATTTAAAACTGATGACTCTGAGGGAGGAAAGAAATTATATGCACCCAAGAAACTGTGTCAGGCAAGGAAAATGGAGAAAAAGACACAGAAGGATGAAGCAGCAAGGCATCTTAAGCTATAAATCTGAAAGGATGAGGTAAGTAGGGTTCATGCCTAAATCCAGAATGCACATTAAATTCAATATGGGCATTTTTTGTTTGAATTCTGTCAAAGATTTTCTTGGTGAATAATTTTAAGTAAAAATGTAAAGCAAAGTAAAGCAAGTAAACATTCCAAGCTTCTAAAGTCACCAGCCCTTGTCTCACTGCTCATTTTTGAGCTTATTTTTCTTATCTGAAAAAAATTCAGGTGAGAACAGGGAGGGTGACCTCCCTTTCAAGCATTGCAGCCAAGTTGAAAGCATCTGATCTGCAGAACCCTGGCTTTCCTCTTTGCTTGCTGCAGATCTCATTTGTTTACTCTCACAGACAACTTTTAAAGCTTTTTTTCCTTTATAATGAAATAGCCATTTTTGAATATGCCCTCTTTGAAGGTCAAAGGGATTTTTTAGATTTTACAAAGTTCACTGTATTTCCCACTCACAGACAATATGTTATAAACTCCACCATGTTTTCTCTCAGCTATTGCCATATTTAACAGATGGGCAAGGGGAGAAGAAATGAGATGACCCACATCTTACCTGGACTTCTGCTACTGTCTTCTTATGCAAACTTAGTCACCTACTCAACTTTCCTCATGTGGCTTGATTCCAAACCTGTCAAATGGGGATAAAGGGTTTCTACCATCCACCCCTTGCCCTTTCTCTCCCACTTGCTTTATTTGGTAGTACAGATAGATTGTAGAAGTCACAAGGACACTTACTGATAGTGATTGTCCATATTGGGGCCAGAGTTACTTAATATCTTCATTAATGACAGGGATGAGGGGATCGAGTGCACCCACAGCAGGTTTGCAGATGACACCGAGCTGAGTGGTGCAGGTGACACACCTGAAGCACAGGATGCCATCCAGAGGGACATGGACAAGCTGGGGCAGTGGGCCCAAGGGAGTCTCATGAGGTTTAACAAGGGCAAGTGCAAGGTGCTGCACCTGGGTCAGGGCAACCCCTGTATCAACACAGGCTGGGGATGAACAGAGGGAGAGCAGCCCTGCTGAGAAGGACTCGGGGGTGCTGCTGGAGGAGAGGCTGGACATGACCCAGAAAGCCAAACATATCCTGGGCTGCATCAAAAGAGATGTGGTTAGACAGTCAAGGGAGGTGATTCTGCCCTTTCTCTGCCCCTCTACTCCACTCTGGAGAGACCTCACCCACACTGCTGTATCCAGCTCTGAGGTTGCCAGCACAGGGAGGACATTGACCTGCTGCAGCAAGTCCAGAGGAGGGCCACTAAGGTGATCAGAGAGATGAAGCACCTCTCCTGTGAGGAAAGGCTGAGAGAACTGGAATTGTTCGGCCAGGAAAAGAGACGACTTCAGGGTAACCTAATTGTGGCCTTCCAGTACCTGAAAGGAACTTACAGGAAAGACTGGACAAGACTATTTACAAGGGCATGTAGTGACAGGACAAAGGGGAATGGCTTGAAAACTGAGGGTAGGTTTAGATCAGATGTTAGGAAGAAATTATTTACTACGAGGGTGGTGAGGCTCTGGAGGAGGTTGCCCAGAGAAGTTGTGGATGCCCATTCCTGGAGGTGTTCAAGGCCAGGCTGGACAGAGCTCTGAGCAACCTGATCTAGGGAAAAGTGTCCCTGCCAATGGCAGGGGGACTGGAACTAGATGGTCTTAAAGGTCCCTTCTAATCGAAACCATTCTATGTTTTTGTGATACTATTATTGAAGTCTTGCATTATTTGTTTCAGACAGATCTCACAATGTAGACCACAAGTGGTTTTTGTAAAAGTATAATTGTCCCTGTGCAGTTCTGCTGTCCTCTAAGGATGTTTAATTTTTACGGATACTTGAAAGACTAGTTTGATACAGCACCAGCACCAGTCATTAACTTCATATTATTATACATTTTCAGGGAAAATATTTGGAGAAAGGGAAGAGCAGGAAGTTGTTTTGTACACAAATATCCTGAGTTTCAGAATCTCACAAACAGCTCATCTACATCATTTATGTCAAGTTTTCAACCCATCATTTGGCTGCACATGTCCATTTTTCCATCGCTTGAATTAACACTTGGAACATTGTTAACATAGAGCACTCCTTGCAGGAAAAGGACATTCTCCAGAGGTTAGCTGAACACAGTTTCTGAGATTGCCAGTCTGTTTTCTTTTTCTGTTTTCAAACTTCCTCTCAATTGTAAATATAAAGACTTGGCTTTTACTGGAACATAGTTAGCTACAGTTTTCTGAAATTATTAATTATAGTAAAAACTGAAATGACAGTAATTAATTATTTGCTAGATTTTTCTTAGTATTGAGGAATATGCAGTATTATTTCTCTTTTCAGCAACAGTCCTTTCTGAATCTATACTTGGACTGCAAACATTGCAGACTCAGGTTTCTATGCTTATTTCTGACTAAAACCCTTCAAATCTAGTAATTTTTTCCATGAGGAAAGAAACCTCATGCAGAGGTTCTTGGAGAAGGGTTTCAGCAGAAATTCTGTGCTGTAGTTTCTGGTACTCTCTCTAAAGGATCTTCCAAATTCTTTTGAGCTGGAGAATAATCTTTAGCCACTTTATGCCCTTCATAGTAATGAATGGAGAATGTTCAGGCAAGACAAAGGGAACACAGATGCTACGTTGGGTTTGCACAGCCAGGTTTTGTAGGCAGGGACGCTACAGCAGTGGCTGTTGTGAGAAGCTGCCAGAAGCTTCCCCCATGTCTGATAGAGCCAGTGCCAGTCAGCTCCAAGACCTGGCACTGGCCAAGCCTGAGCTGGGATAGTGTATTTAAGAAGGGGAAAAAGTGACTGCACAGTAACTAATGTATAGCTTGCCAACAGAACAGAAGCGGTGAAGATGATGGCTCCTTACCTCATGATTTGTGTAAGGCTTATCAAGAGGAGTACAGAAACAAAAATATAGGAACCAAAAGCACTTTCTGCTCCAGAGCAGCCAAATGAGATTTTTCAGAAACTGTCTAGGAGTATTAGATTTGACAGTATAAATTAAGCCTGTCTGCCTAGAACAGTCACCCTCTATGAGTGAGGCTATATTTCCCTATTCTCCAGTCAGGAACAGATACAATATATTGTGCCCTACACAGTACATCAGGAAACTACATTAACCAGACGCATGTAAGCAGTGCAGAAGTCCAAATTCCTAGAATTACTGTTCTGAGAAACTATTTCTTTGAAACTGAGGCAAGTAAAAAGAAAAAAAAAAAAAGATATCATTTCCAAGTTCTGAAAGGGCTTGGTGACACCACCAAGGTATTGGATTAGATAGTTCATGGGAGCACAGTTCAGTATTTGAGTCATTGCTCTTACGAATATACAGTGCCTAAAAAGCTACTACCTATGGTAGCTCAGAAGGTTTAATAGTTTTCACCCTGGGCAACACAAAAATTATAGTAAATTGACTGTGCAAATTACTTTGATAATTTTAGGCTACTCCTTACTAGTTATTGTTTAAATTTCAAAAGTCACCTTATATTCTGAAAGCATTAAAAATTTTTGCAACCACAAGGAAAGCAGTAATGTTATCAATCAGATGACTGATACATTGGTATGGCTTTGTAAGGAGAGTCTTACAGTCATATCCTGCTAACCTCTCTCAAGTCACCAAAAGAAATTCTACCTGAGTGTGCTTGTTTCACATTGTGTAACTGCAGTTCAGTGATAGGACTGCAAAACACAAATTATATATTCAAATTCATTATCAGGGTTCTGTATCAACTTACTGGAAATTTATCATAGTGACATAGTAGTCTAAGTTACAACTAGCTGCCATGCTTAAAGAAGACATAGAAGTTGATGTTAGAGGATTCTTCCCATAGGTTTGCCCGTGATTCTACTATCTGCTTTTCCTATGGGCAACACTAAACACACCAGTTATATGCATTACCTCAATAAACCAAGGCTAGCTTAAATACTGTTCTTCCTTCTGAAATAAGTAGCTGCAATGCACCATAGCCATCTTTGAGAAGGGCAAGACTGTAAGGCAGACCACTCATTACTCAGCCTGTGCAAGCTGAGTAGTGACTTTATATAGTAGAGATGCAAGTTATAAGGCATGTTTCAACATCCTCAGCAAAACCATTACATTATTTTTAGCAGCTGAGCCCTGTCTCTTCCTACTGAAATGGAAACCACAGAAGATATTAATTAAATGCAGGTGTAATTCAGAAGTGTTTTCATTTCAGAGATTCAGCTCCCAAGAATAAAAAGCACAGTTAGATATTTACTGTTAAAGTTTAAGTTAAGCCTGTTTAAACAGGATACTGAGAACTGTGTTTCCATTTACATTTAAGCTACAGCTGGAAAGGCCAAACCTCTGAACCCAACATGCCACATATCCAAATTTTAACAGGGCACGAAGCCAGGAGACTTGCCAAGGAAATGGAGAGCACTTGGAAGGACTCAAGGAAGAAAAATGGCAATGATTCCCCAAGGCTATGGCAACAAAATCCAGCAATGAGCTGGACATGTCAGTTCCAGCATCACTCCTTGCTCACCTCCTCCCACAGCCAGGGCCCTGGGTTACACAGACCTCACACCAAAGCCTCATTGCTGCTGCAGGGCAATAGCAGCATGCAGTTCAGCATCCAAGCTGGATCTCAGCTACTTGAAAGGCACAATTTAGTTTATTTGGGCTCTGTCCTGGGCAATTTTTTTCTTGGGTTGGTTTTTTTTGCCTGCACCAGGGAAAAGTTTATAATAGCCCACAAACTTTGAAAATTACTGTCACTGAAATGCCAGACTTCAGTGACTCCAAAGGCCTGACTTCCACAATATAATGAATTCTTACTGCACACTGGCATCTATTAAAATGTTTTATGCTGCAAATCATGCTTAAGAACTATTTGCAGACGTTTTTTTTCAGATTCTATAGACTAACTCGACTTTCTCTTACTTCCATGAATTGAAGTCAGATCCTTAATGTAAATAAAACATTCCCTGACAAAAGGATCATCTAACTTCTATGTTTCAAACTTGGGAGCCCAAAACCAGGAGCCTGAGTACACAGGACACCAAATTCCAAACAAGTCAAGTGGACTACATAAACTAAAGTAATAGGGGAGGTGTCCCTTCTTCCTATAACTCTTGCTTTGGGCAGTCCATGCATGTGCTGCCTTCATGTTTATTCTACTTCTCTTGCTCCCTTCTTTGTTTCTTCCTTCAGTAAACCCACCAGCAATCCCTTAAGGATTTCAGAGAAAGAAAATATTAACCCTAAAATGCTTTCTGCTCAGAGTTTGTTGTTATCTATCCCAGGACACAAGTGGCTTCCCCTGCTAGACTATGAAGGGCACACCTCTTAGTCTAGCTTTGTGCAGGACCTTGCATACTTACACCACAAATTTGAGCCTTTTGGTATTATTGTTATAAATCCCAATCTGCTATCAGTAATTTAATTCTTCATTTTAACAATAAAACTGAGCAAATGTGAGATTCCTGAGTTGCTTGGAAAGCTCTGACTGTGATACTCTCACAGCTTATGGATACTGTAGCCAAGAATTCTTATGAATTCTGCCAAAAGTAATTTTGGTTCTTAGAGCCTTTATTCAATACTCTATAGGCTTCAAATACCATTTGTGTCACAGCTTTACTTTCAGAGCCTACCTGGCCACAAGATGATTGTGGTTGTTTTAACTGAACACAAGGGATCAAGACCTTAAATGGAAGCAGTTCTCTTGTCATGCTAAAAGTGGTAAAACACTTCATTTTTGCAAACTCAGCTAAGTTAACAAGCTTTATGATTACTTTGACAAAGTCTTCTTTTCCAATATCAATAAAATAATTTTCCTAATAGGTGGGAAATCATAATGAGAAGATATTTCTCAAGCTTTCTTTGGAACAGGAATAATAATAATAGCCTTTAATAACCTGAAGTCTGCTATTATTATGGTCAGTGCACATGAACAAATTAATTTGGATTTGCTGAAAAGAGCAATAGTCATGCATGTTAATTATTTAGCTTATACAGAAAGTAGCACAAAACTGACGAGATCTGATCTATCACAATTATTTAGCAAAATTACTTGTCAGAGTTGTGTTTCAGTATTTTGAACAAATGTTGCAAGAATTTATTCTAGGAACATCCCTTGAGGGGAAGTTTTCCATATGTGGAAAAGCAAAAATTAAAAATGCAGAGAAGATCCAAATAATGTATGTTCCTTGGCATTGACTATTTCTGATAAGAGCTCAGGTAAGAGAGGGTCATCTCACCCTCATCCATCACTCACCATTTTTTCCATAAATTCAGGTAGACCTTTAATTGAGACAAATATTAGTAATAATGTACGGCTGAACTAAAGTAGAACTTGTAAGCTAAAATTTTTTTCAGTTGTTGCTTTCAAAGGTACACAGCTTTGTCTGCCAGTTTATTTTCAGCAGTTTGAACATGAATTTTTTAGTAACAGGTGGACATGATTCCTGCAATAATCAAGGACAAATCATTAGCAGGAAATTCAAATAGCAGCAAATCATCCAAAAACTTGCAGCCAACCTGTTAACAAAAACTACATCAAAACACTACTAGTAGCAAAACTCTACTTTTTGATCTCATGCATAATTAAAAGCTGTCCAAAATACTCAAAGCACAAATCAAGTGTGGAAACTCAAAAAAAGAAGCTGACAAGCAGCAAAAAGGCAGTAATCTTGTATGCATACACTAGCAGATACGCATATATAGTAAGGAGAACAAATCCACTCTTAAAGACCTGTCACCAAATTAAAGGAGAGTTGCAGTAACACCAAGCAAATCTAACAAAGTCATCCTGTTCTGAATTCTAAAATATAATATTCTTCAAATACAATTTAAGACAGCATATAAAAATGCCAATTGAAGAATTCATAAATTTGCAATTAAACAAGACAGTATTAAGTCAGGTATTTTGAAAAAGTTTACCAGGCACAAATACTTTTAGATTTGCTTTGTAATCTCATCTGTGAAAGCTGCAGAAAGCTGCTCTACTTGGTAAATGCTGGTCTGCCTCTTAAGACTTTAAAAATTTTTAATACACAAACCCCGCCTCCCTAAGCCAAAGAATGCATCCCCAACATTAAAAATGTCTCAACCCATATCCTTTGGGAGGAGACACAGAAATTCTCCCACTCATTTTTGTGACTTGATGACTTTTAGTCTAATTTTAATGGCTGCATACCAATTTTTTTAAAAGGTGGTGTAGGTTGATATATCTGCATATGATTCTTCCATCTGCTGCCACATTCCACTGGTCCATTTCCACGTGGCACAGGCCATGATTAATCTAAAAGGCCCCCAACAGATCATTCACAGGTGTTGTAACAGCTCTTTGCTCTGCTAACTGCAAGACACTCCACAGTGAATACATCACACTGAAATACCTGACCAGCAGTAAGAGTTGCTTCTCCTTCTCATGTTTCCAACAGAGATGTGACTTCTATTGACACCCCAGAAGCACCATTTTGGAAGCAAAAAGTTTTATGAAACCATCCTTACTTACACAGGACTTCACTTCTCTTTGCAAAAGCTGCACTGAGTTTAGGCTGCATAGGCAGGACCTAAGCATGGACAGCATCATCCCTCTCAGGCTTTGGGAGCAATACAGATACTGATCAAGTACACAAGGATGGGTTTTGGAAAGCAAATTCAAAACAGTGAGGTACTCAATGCCTTCTTCACTTTGGTCTTTATAGGTAAGATTTGCCTTCAGGTGTCCCAGGTCACCAAGACCAGTGGAAAATTTACCCATGGTGGAGAAGGATCAATATCTAAACAAATCGGAAAAAACCACAGGTCAATCAAACCCGATTGGATGCACCCAGGAATGCTGAGGAAACTGGCTGATGTCACTTGAGGCCAACCTCAACTGTCTTTGAAAGGTCATGGTGACTGAAAGAAGATCCTCAGAAATGGAAGAAAGCAAATGTCCCTCCTATCTTCAAAAAAGGCAAGGGTCCAGGGAACTACAGATTAGTCAGCCTCACCTCCACCCCTGGGAAGATGACGGTATCCTCCAAACAGATTAATGACAAGAAAGTAATTTGGAACAGTCATCACTGATTTACGAAGAAGTAATCATGCCTGACCAACCTGGCAGCCTTCTAAAGTAAGATCACTAGGTTTGGTAACCGGGAGAAGAGCAGCACATGTTGGTTATCTTAGTAAGGTTTTTGATACTCACATAACATCCTGAGACAAGCTGAAAAGTGCAGGCTCAATAAATGGACAGTGAGGTGGACTTAAAACCTTCTGAGTGCCTGGCATCAGAGAGCTCTGATCAGCTGTACAACATCCTTTTGGAGACTAGTCACATATCAGCCTACACCCGGGTGAACACCAGGTACTGGGAAAGGACTGCTTAACATCTGGACAATAAGGCACAGCACCCTCAGCACATTTTCAGATGATATGACATTTGGAGAAGTTGCTACACCAGGCAGTTTTACTGACATTTAGTGGGACCTCAACAGGCTGGAGAAATGGGCCACTGGGAGTATCATCAAGTTCAGAGGGAGATGCAAAGTCCTACAACTATTAAGAAACAACCTCAGGTGCCAGTAGGGCAGTGTAAAAGCTACTTGACAGAAAACAACCTGGAGATGCTGGTGGACATGAGTTGAACATGGGCAGCATTGTGCACTTGTAGCAAAGGTGGCCAACAGCCTCCTGAGTTGCATTAGGAAGAGTACTGCCAGCAGGTCAAGAGACATGATCCTGCCCCCCTGTTTCACGCTGCTGGGATCCTATCTGGAGTGCTGGATTTTGCGCTGTATTCCCTAGTACAGGAGAGACATGGAGCAAATCCAGTGCAGTGCTGTGAAGATGATTAATGGAGCAGAGCATCTGTCATACCAGGAGAGGCTAATAGAGCTGAGATGTTCAGCCTGGAAATTAAAAGGCTGAGGGGAAACTTATCAACGTGTATAAATACCTAACAGTGTTGAAGGAAGCTAGAAACTCTCAGTCGTGTCCAGAAAAGGGACTAGGGGCATGGGAAATTTCATGTGAACATAGTGAAAATAATTTTTTTATACTCTGAAGGTGATTGAACACTGGTACTGGTTGCCCAGAGACCTTGTGGAGCCTCCAACCCTGAAAACACTCCAAATCCAGCTGGGCACAGTCCTGAGAAGCCAGCTGTATTTGATCCTGCTCTGAGCAGGGGGATTAGACAAGATGATCTCCAGAGGTCCCTTCCAACCTCATCCTTTCTCTTCTATGATTCTGAGAAATTATTTAAACAGATCTCTTAAACTGCTTTTACAGAAGGAAACAGTAAGAACTGATGACTGCATTTTCTAGGTTATTGCCAGGGTGTGGATTCAATCTCCTTTAATTAATTCACGGGTTTAGCAGCTGATGACAATGTCTACATAACTATATTTTATGTTAAAAATCCCAAGTTTCTTCAATAAGCAGTTTTTAAATATGCGTAGCGTAAACAGAAATAAGTGCAATTTTAAAATAGATTTGGCACCTTTACATTAATTCCCCTCCTTCTCTGTATGTGATAGCAATGGAAGATATCTGCCTAGAGAAGACTGCATCACCTTTGTAGATGCAGAGACTGTTCAAAGGGAAGCTTCCAGCATAAACTATCTGTAGTACGAACATCTTGAAACATTTCAAGCCTAACGAGAAGTACCTTCAGCAAACTCTGCTGCATTCCCTATGAGTGAATGTGTACTGTTTGAAGCTCCAGTTCTCTTTTATGGCTGTATACAGCACCATTTTTCTGACAGTGCAGACTCACAAAAAATCAGCTTTTACTCTATACGACCAGATAGTTCCTTCCTCATTTGCCACTCTGACAGTATTTCAGACTGCATGTTTCAAAGCCATGCACGAGCAGATGACAATCCTACTCTGCATATTAATATCCACATGAGATGACCGGACCTGTTCCTGTGGCTGACCTCTAGTATTATTTATTTCTACAGTAGGAAAAAATACCACGTTCAACAGAAGTTAACCAGGACAGAGGGTCTTCTCCTCAGAACACTGACTGAAGAAATTGGTTTGGGGCTAGCAAATTGGCTCCAAATCATAACAACACTATCACCAGCTATGTGATATCAGGTCACCACCATGCTAACCTTACGTTAAACATTGAGATCAGGTATTCAGAAAGGCATAGGATGTAGTCCAAGGCTCTGCCTGCCTCCCTGTGTGTTTCCTGAAGGGCAGGAAGGAGGCTGTTAGAACAGCAGCTCAGATTCTTTTGAAGGACGTTTGGGGCTGAATGCAGTTAATCTAACTAAAGTTAGCTTAAGGTACTGAACTTACTAGATTGGGGACTGAGTGTCCCTGGGTTGTCCTACAAAGAAGGGAGCACAGACAGGACTTTCAGGGTCAATTCTGAAAAGCCAGTAAGATCTCTCTTTGATAGTTACTATTAATATTGACTACAGAAGAAGACTAAAGCAAATATGCTTCTAGTCTACACACTTCAGATAGGAGTATAAAGCTGCAAAAGATGATTACGCACTTTGAAACTATACATGTTATATTTAGTTGAGAACAGGAGAGTGATTCAAGGAGCATGTAAGACAACTATTACTAAAACAAATTAACTGTTTTAACACTTGAGCATTATCTTAGGAGACAATTTGTTCCAAGCAGTGTTACAACAGAGAGACCTTGGTACCCTGCACTATGATATTTGCAGTCTGTGAAATAGTGAGCAATATTTGAAAACTTGCTCTTTTAACATTTTTTTAGAAATAGATGAGCAATTAGGATGCTGCTATTCACACAGCATGCCTCGTGTGCTCTGTGGTAATATCTGCTCAAATACAGAAGAATGAAAACAACTGCATTTCTCACCTCTCAAATAGACCAGATAATACAGAATTCAGACTGGTCTGTGTTTTTCATTAAACTGGATATGTTTACAAGTCAGATGAAAGCAATACTCGCTCAAATGACCTCCTTTCCACTGTTTGGAAGATTTATTGAAGGCAATATAGAACAGCAACAATAGTCAATCATAGGTGGCAGACTGCCCTTTTATTAGGCATACTGAAGCAAATTAATCTAAGTGAGCTTTCTCCCTTTATGTCCTGGAGGCAAGTATGCTTAGAATGCATTTAAAAATTCTGCAGCAATAAATAAAGGTGCTGAAGCTATTCATTTGAACTTTGAAAAATTATTTACAGGCACTTGAGATGCTAAGAATTAACATTCTACATACTCTGCTAGGCAATGTAATTTTATTAGATACAAGACTTAAAAAATAAAGTTCTAACACAAAGCCTTGTGGTACTGCCATCCTCAGGGGTGGCAGGGGAAGATAAAGGAATGCTTGAGAAATGAGGTAAAAGCAGTAGGAACACTGAAACCTGCCCTAACACTGAGTAAAGTAAGCTGGGTTAATCACAAGTCTTCAAATAAGGTTGTAAATGAAGGTGGGTTACTGAACCAGGAACACATATACAGCACAGAAGTAATCAGTTACTCAAATTTATTTCCAGATGTCAGATTATCTGTTATTTATATGAGACACCAAAGGCCATTTGAGGTGAAAAGCAAGTCCATAATAATCTTATTAATTATGAAACATCAAAACCCAAGATGTCTTAATTCATGTTCTAATTTTTGCAGTCCATGTGCTTCTAATTAGAATTGCTGTAATATATTCTCTTGGGACGCATATAAGAAAAGTGAGTAATGTTTTAGTGGCAGCTCCCTCTTTCAGGGCACAAACTTAAATACTCCTTTATTCTTGAATTACTTCAAACATCCTCCTTGGATTATCTTCATCGTAAATTAAGTTATAATCTTACCAGTTTCACAGCTGGGCCCAGTGAAGCCTTGTGGGCAGGCACACACATTGGAAGCAATACAGGCTCCTCCGTTCCTACACCCGTCTTTGCAAAACGCTGCAAAATGCAAAATCACAATACATAGGTAAGAGAATTGCACTCGGCAATCCCGCAGGTTTGCTAGCAGGCTGGCACGGAGCGCCGTCCATGCGGCACTGAGTGCAGAGACTGCCTTCTCCTAAGGATAGAGGTCACAAAGAGCTGGTTTATGGCCCCCCTGCCTCACTGGACAGATGGGCTGACAAGCTACAGAAGGAGATTAGAGTAAATCATCTGAAGACAACAGCTCCCATATGTGCTCCTTCGCATGCACTGGGAAGCAGTGAAAGACAACATCTTCCCTTGGAACAGAATCTTCCTGGGGCAGTGCTGGTCTGTTCTGCTGCCCAAATAAAGGCCTGAGCATAATAGGCACAACTGAATATTAAACTGTCTGGCTACCTCAGTCCTTTATTAAGTAATTTAATAGAAACAATAAAAATACTAATTTTGTCTCAAGGGATTACGAAGAACTTTAAAACTTGTAGCATTTACAGCTTAATGTCAACCCTTGGGTTTGTTCTTTGGTATGCTACGCTTATATACTTTGGTGCAGCCTTCTCCAGGAGTGTATGCTTTAAAGAGCCACTTCTGTGGACCCAGAAATGCAACCAGCTCTGATTGAAAACACAGTAGCTGTTGGCTGCTCTGATTGCATCTGCAATATAGAATTGGAAATGCTCTGGCAAGAAGAAACCATAGGAGAAACTAGGCAGATGGAAGTTATAACCAACACAAAGAGTTGCTTCGGGGCACTGGTCTAGCCCTGCACTTGTAACCAGCCAGAGATGCCAGGCTTTGGTCTGCATCTGCTCAGTGTAACAGCACCACTGATGAGGTCTTACAGCTCATCTGAGAGAAAATGGTCACAGATTTCAGCTATACAGCTCTCAGTTTTGAGACACCAGCCTTGTGGTGTGAGACCATTGTCACTGAGACATCCAAGCTTCCTGGTCCCGGAGTACGTGGTGCACAGGAGTACAGCTGGCAGCGCAGTGCATGAAAAGCTGCCAAAGGCATGGGGGCAAAAGGTGTATCCAGGTCTCTTTGAAGGACACTGGCATCCAAGCCAGGGCTGCAGAGAAGCACATTTCTCAGATTTCAACACACAGGCTTAGAGCCTTCTTTTGCATACTGTCTTCTCAGTATTGAGGAGGGAGGGAAGGAGGGGATGTACTTTTCTTTCACAACAGTGGGGCCAGGTACACTCTGAAATGTCAGATCTGCAGTCAGAGCTCTAATTCAGAAGAGCTGAACACAGTGTTGTAGGGTTATGCACCTTCTCTTTGACCCAAAGAAACCTCAATCACCTCTTTGTAGCTGACTCACCTCCAGTACAAGAATTTGGGACTACTCTCAAGCACAGCACAGGACTGAGCTGTGCAGACAGAGATCTCTTCTGACAGGAGATGCTTTGGGTTTGAACCTCATCAGGATAAGACTTCCTTCTCGATCCCCAGAGAAGAGAGCCCAGCACAAAAGGACATATTTCCATGTCTCCCCCTACCCATGTGTTTGACTGGAAGTGAACCAGGCTGCCATGTTTTACAGTAAGCTTGTCTTTGGAATATACAGAAAAAATGTACTGTTAATCAGGTGATGGAATAACCAGTGCTAAAACCTTAATCACATGTAGCAATTAAAGAAATTCTGTGTTGCTTAGATTTGGCAATACACAGCAGCAGAGGGCACCTATATGACATCAATGTTAACTCTGGACTCTTAAGATTCTGACATCCAAGAGATCAAGAGCACCAAGGCACAACTTCAAGGAAGACTGGGTATAATATTGCTGCAGCTGTCCCACTTCTCCTGTCTGAGCTCATTCCCCTACAGCTCTCTTTTCAAACACTCTCTAAATCCAGTGCTCAGAGCTTCAGAACTTCCAAGGATTTGGGCCCAACTACCAAGTATCATTTTTTCTGATGTGAAATGCAACAGAAATACAAGCTGCATTGTGCCTCTGGGAAAGCATCTTTGTAAGACTAGAAATTTAAGTTCTAATGTTTAGCAGGGAATCAGAATGTTAGAAAACATCACCTCACTTGTAGTGAAGGTTTTGTGTGTCCATGTCTACTGCTTTTCTCTACGATAAAAAGACACACCAAACAATGTTTAGTTCATCCAAGTAAAATAGCAAGTCACTGACCACAGACAAAGTAAATCTGACATTTTCACAAACATAACTGTTGGTAACTGTTTGCTTCCTTGAATGGTGTAGCATATATAGAAACTGCTGACCCAAAAAATGAAACATAACTACTTCAGATTTTAGAGCCTACTATCTATGTATGAATCACCCTCCAATTACTGCAAACCGCCAAATGCGAAGTCAGTGTATATATGCCCGTGAAGATCATATAGGTGCAGGACCCAAGTATCTAGCCTGGCATTTTGTCTGCCCTGTTCAAGGCACATGACCAGAACTGCAACTACGACAGAGCATCTCATTCAGGTTTCCAGCAGCTTACCTTTGCAGATGGTACCATTTCCCGTGTAACCCGGCTTGCAGACGCAGTTGTGCCCACCCACCGTGTTGAAACAGAGTGCATTTTCATCACAGTTGTGCTGGTTTGTTACACATTCGTCGTGCTCTGAAAAGGGAAACAAGAATGGGATGGTCCTGAATTTTTAAAACTACAACAAAATAAAAGCTTTCTATAGGTTTCCATATTAAAAAGAGAGAAACACAGTGGTACTTACTGGCAGTAGGGCTGGCTATGTGAACATGTAACCACAGGATAGTCAGGGTACCTATTCTTAGCACATGTGATAGCTGCACTGCAGCATAATTCCACTTTCATTAACAGGCAGCCACCATCATTACACTTTCTATGTGGGCTACAGCGTTCTCATAAACATTTGCCAAAAAGCTGGCTAGCATACTGAAAATCCATATGCTACTTCTACTGCATAATTTATTCATGCGGGTTTATCTTACGCGGGATTCTTAGGGTTTCCTTCAGAAAGCTGACTAATGGTGTGAGACGCACGCTCCAAGCTGCAAAAGACATGGTTAGCAGAAGGCAGGTCTTCAAAGTGCAGCCCGTGTTTTCCCTCCCTTCAGCTCATACAAAGTGCTTTATTTAGATGGAATAAGTAACCTGAACACAGAGGTCTGCCTGCTTTCCAAGGGACTTTTAGCATGGCATGTCCTAGCACCAGACTGTGATGGATGAGACTCCTCAGTCTGGTGACTAGGACATACTAGGAAATACCCCTTGTGGGAATAAATTAACAGTCCGGAGAATGTGATTTTTTGTTGGCTTGAAACGCACTACATAATCTGGGAAAAAAAAAAAAAAAAAAAGGCATTTTTTTAAGTGTTTAGGTTACAGAACATTTTAATGCTTTAGTTTGTGATTTTTAAGAAATGGTAAATGGAATCTTAAAATAAGATGCCCTAAAGTGTCATTTCAAAATGATACATGAAAAGCCCTATTATTTTCAAAATGCAGTAGCTTAGTCTGTAGGTGTCAAAATAAAATGCTTCCATCTTCTGGAAATATTCCTTGCATTTTTGTTAAGTCAACAGTGTTCACCTATCCCCACATAATTTCAGAGCCCTGAAATCTAAATTTCAGGAAAACCAGCTGTTTGGGATAACATAAAGACATCTGATTTTAATCTGCACACATAGACTAACCTGCCTGTGAGGTTTTCACAGCTATTATTCTGCCCAGGTTTTAGTGAATTTTATTAGTGCAGCTTAGACCAGTTCTCGCTGTTTAGCACAAGTCTTAAATCTGGAATCAGATGCTCTTTCTTCCCCCATTTTGAGGGGGAAGACTGCTCTGAATCTTCCTCTTTATAAATAATGACTGCACATATCCCACAGAGTTGTCAAGAAAATTAACTTCTTAACATTTGCAAATCACTGCAGAAATGTTCAACTTGCTATTTCAATAGTGGCCATAAACTGTAGGAGTATAAAACTGGCAGAATGGCACATATCCAATCCATCAGTAGAGGTAAATTTTCCTCTACTAATGCAAAGGCCTGTTGTTTAAAAAGGGGAAATATTCACCGCAATGTAACTAATAAATTTTAAATGCTACACAAGTTTAGTTTTATTTTGGTGGGTTTGCTGTCGTTGTGTTCATTTGTTTGGTTTTTAATACCATTAACCTCATATCCCTCTTCTAAACAAGGACTCGTGCCTCTTGTATCACCAACCAACCCTCACTGCTCTCCTCAACCCTCACTGGGTGCAGCAAAGCACAGGCTGCAGGCCTCTGCCCTCCAGCATGAGATTTAATTACTTTGCTCTCAGCATGAATAACTAAAATTGTTATTGTTCACCAAATGATCCAGCCCATCTAAAATCCACTTAACAATATTTGACTCTGACCTCCTAACATAGTGAAATCTCTTATGCTGGCTGTAACAGTATTTATGTGAAACCACTCCATAACAGAAAAATAAAGTCATGGCCACACAAATTAGGTACAAAAGTATAATCTGTATGGTAACAGTATCCCAGCTTTCTTGTGTTAATATTATGATATTATTTTAATATGCTTTTTCTTTAAATATTAATTATATATTATTTTACAATTTTTAAATAAAACACAAGGGGAAAATAACTATGGAAATGTGTGAAACATATTCAGCGGGCCAAAATATCTTGCAAAGCCATTACCTTGGTTTCTCAGGAGGAAGGGTCCCTACAACAATACATCACACTGGTAAACTCAGCTTAAATAACTGAATTTGACAAATTGGGTATCATCCTCAAAGAGGAAGCACAGTCATCCATCCCATGCCTTAGGGATGCAGAAGCATCCCTGGCATGTACAGCAGCTCTTAACAAGGGAAAAGTGTGTATTAGAGGACAGCAGGTGATCACAGACTGCCACAGCAAGAGGAAGGGCTCAATGTGTGTGGCTGGAGCAGCTCTGAAAGCCCACTAAGGTTTGCAGGACCAGAGCCTTGAAGACCATTTGAACAGATGTACATCCTTCATATAAAGAGATGACTGCCACACTTGAGTGTGTCTTACTTTTTTGGGAGCGAGAAAAACTACTGAGTCTTTCAAGATGGATTTTTTCTTAAAGCATACAATAGCAACAAAATTAACTTTCAATCAGCTAAATAACAGGACTTGGATGCACAGGTAATATGCCTGGTATCCTACTCTGTGTAAGCTTTGGGGTTTCTTATCCTTCTGTAAGATAGTTCATGAAGGATGCTTCTGTACAAACTGTATTGAAACAGCAATCACTTCTTCTGTGGTTACCTGCCCAAACTTTAGGTCTGTTTTTATTGAAATCACATATTAGTGACTCATGAAAAATTCACGGCCTGATAAATTATTTCTGGATTGAAGTTTATATGTGATTTTTAGGAGGAAAATGTTTCAGAGTTAGGAGAAAATTTGTAATACAATTAAAGGAGAAGAGATGTTTAAAGGATAGGAATGCAAAAAATCAGCAAGTAAAATGGATCAGCGTCTTTTACAATCCATCTAGATTTGTTTCCCTGTATCATCTGATCTTAGCTCAATAACACACTTAAAACCATTTAAATATAGCGTTTTTTCATATTGCTTCTTACACCTAACAGAGCAGACAGCTTACACTTCAGGAGTGGCTCTTTAATGGACTGATTACACAATTAAACTACACCTGAAAAAATCCTGTAAATAAACCATGTCACTACATCTACTCTTTCAGCACTTGGCACACTATCCACACCAATTCAGAGAGCACCAGAAACAGGTTTTTCACAAGTAATAACAAGATAGACTGTTCAGCTTCATTAAAACAGAAATACTTATTATTAATAAAAAGGGTGGTGTTCTGGTCACAATTCTTCATTAATTCATGCTTATCACTTTGGTTTCTTTTTTTAATCAAACACTTGGAAAGTCACCTTAAAAAAAAAAGGAGAAAATTGCAGAGCCTGAGTTGAGCAATCTTAAATAACAAATCAGAAATTGCAGAAGGAGATAGGGCCATGCATTAAAAAGCAGCAAAAAAGCAATTTATAAATGAATCATTAAAAGACAACTTGCGATATGGTTTTGAACTTCAAAAACCAATTTAGAAACATTATTTGCCTAATTTAGAAATGTTAAAATTTTATTTCTTAAGGCCATTTATTTCAAAAATCTTTAGAAATCACATGACACATTTAATGGAAGTTCTATACTTATTTCACTGCACATCATAATGAAGATGGCAACAGGCCAGGTACAATAGCATTACAGATGCAAAGAAACAAAAATTATTTTTGCAGAGAAATTTTAATGATTAACCAACCTGAACTTGCATAAACATCTTGTACAAAGACCAAATGCACTGTTTTCAGTGGTGACTTCTAAAGCTTTATTATCTACTATATCTGAACTCCATTTTGCACTGTTTAGGGCTCATGCTCAACAGTGTTAAAGTTTATAAAATCTCTGTTCTGGGTATCAAAAAAAGTTTTATAGACTTCATTTATATTGACTAAGCTATCTCTGGAATGAGATCTTTCTAGATAGAGAAAACTTTTTAACTCCAGAATTTGCTATTGCTCCACGGTAATAACAACAGTACCAGTAAGTGCATATGAATGTCTCATTAAGTAGTTCTTTTGACAGAGACAACTTAAAAAGGCAAAAATTATGTGATGATGTAATTGATTTACTTAAGCATATTTGAGTGTGCAAATACATTATATACACACACAAATATATATATATATACACACATATACATATCTATATTCCTAGGCACATACAGTAAAGGTGAAGAACTTTATTTTATTTTGGTTTATTTTGAAATACTACTTTAGAATATTCCATATTGTTTGCTTGAGAAAAATTTTACTTCAGAAGGGTATCTAGGGTGAAGTACTGCAGCCTACGAGGTGAGACTGATGGCATAAACCGATCAGGACCCACTAGATGCTGGGATGTATCTCACTGCAATGACAGCTGGGGACCTGTTTTACCAAATCTGTTATCTGTGCAGAGATTCTTGCTGAACTCAGTAAAATTTAACATGCTGTCCACAAGGCGTGGTAGCTGCCTCCTCACTAGCACTATGCAACATAAGCCCCTATCCTTCCTACTGTGTATTTTGTGATGAAAAATAAATGTCTGTATCACATTTCCTACATGCATACTGCAATCCTTCCCAATATCTGTCTTGTGTATGCAAATTCTTCAAAGGTCTAAGAAAATAAATTAATAATCATAATCCAATCCAAAAGCAAACAGGAATGATGACTGAGCTGCATCACTTACTTAGGGATAAAAAATATTATGCTGGCAGTTTTCCTGAACCATCCATTACCACCACTGGAAAATAAGAGCTGAGGTCATGTTTAAGGCACAGAAATGCATAAAAGTTCTCAAAAATATAAATAAAATATACTCCCGTAATTGTAAGCTTGTAACATGATGCAACAGATATTCATTGCTGAGTGAAGAACTTGTGAACCAGGATTTAATTAAAATAATTTAAATAAAGAGAGTATATTAGGAATTTTTCCCTTTTGAGCCCTCTGCATTCAGGAATTGAAATTACTTTGGCCTTCTGTCTCCTTCCCATTGATTTGGTATAGAACTACAGAACCATGGTGACCGGCTGACCATCTGATGTGGCAGTGAAAACAGCTAAGAGTTATTTGAATTATCAATAGCCAACACATTCAAATGCCCACTTAGAGTTTATCTTAGTTACAAGGGTTTTTTTTTTTCCCCACCAACAGTTCATGTACAAGACAAAAATTAGTAGCAATTATATGTGTAATATATATGTAATATGTGATCTTATTCCATTAAGATCATTGAGAAATGACAGATGGTTAATTTCTTCAAGACTTCATATTAACTCATTTAAACTCTAATTGGCAGAGTTAATTTAAGTCTCAGTATATGCACACTATTTTTAAAGAGCAAATGCTGTAAATTAATTGAACTATTCACTGGAAAGTGTCCAAAGAAGGGCATTGAAACTGGTGAAGAGACCAGAGAACAAGTCTTATGAGGAGTGTCTCGGGGAACTGGAATTGTTTAGCCTGGAGAAAAGGAGGCCCGGGAGAGGGACCTTCTCTACAACTACCTGACAGGAGGTTGTGCACAGGTGAGGGCTCAGTCTCATCTCCAAAGTAACAGGCAATAGGACAAGACAAATTGGCCTCAAGTTGTACCATGGGAGGTTTAGCCTAGATATTAGGAAAATATTCTTCACTGTAAGGGCCGTGAAGCACTGGAACAGGCTGCCCAGTGAACTGTTTGAGTAACCATCCCTGGAGGTATTTAAAAGACATGTATGTATATGTAGCACATGAGGACATAGTTCCGTGGTGGACTTGGCACTGCTGGGTTGGACTTGATGATCTTAAAGGCCTTTTCCAACCTAAAGGAGTCTATGATTGTATATTTTCCATGTATTTATGTTAAAATTTTTGATTGATATTCCCCAATTCATTTTTTTCTATAGATATTTCTTAATTTAAATACAAAATAGAACCTGTGTTTTAATGACTCATAGAGTTACCATCACACTGTTTACGCTTAAAGCTCCAGTCATTAATCATTAATGACCATCAGCTGCTGTATTCAGTTCAAGGCTGGGGACACCAAAAGCCAGGACTACAAGAGTTTGTTCCCTGCTAATCCTGCAACTTGATTGATTTTTATCTTCATCCACTCCCATATATCCATGGTGTTCTTGGGCCTCATTTTCTAATTCTTTCTTCAGTGCAGCCATAAATGACAATTTCTGTAGAGCAGCCAGTTGCTCTCTCCCCCAGCAGGATCAGGGAGAGAATCAGAAAGCAAAAGCCAGAAAACTCACGGATTGAGATGAAGACAGTTTAATAGAGAAAGCAAACGCTACACACACAAGCAAAGCAAAACAAGGGATTGATCCACTGCTTTGCAATGGCAGGCAGGTGCTCAGCCAGCTCCAGGAGAGCAGGGCCCATCACATGTCACGCTTCTGGGGAAGACAAACACCATCACTCCAAACATCTCTCCTTCATCCTCCTTCCCCCCCGCTGTAGATACTGAGCATGATGTCACATGGTGTGGAATCTCCCTTTGGTCAGTAGGGTCACCTGTCCTGGCTGTGGCTCCTCCCAACCTCCCAGGCACCCCCAGTCTCCTCCCCAGTGTGGCAGTACGAAAAGCAGAAATGGCCTTGGCTCTGTGTGAGCCCTGCTCAGCAATAACAAAAACATCTCTATATTATCAACCCTGTGTTCAGCACAAATCCAAAATACAGCCCCACACCAGCCACTGTGAAGAAAATTAACTCAGCCCCAGCCAAACCCAGCACATCTATGTTCAGAACTTTCCTACTTTTTTCTTTTGATTATGTAGAAAATAAAAATAGCTCTGGCATGTGCATGTTCTATTCTCAAGGTCTGTTTTAGAGATCATCCTGCTTTCTGAGATGCTGTTTCTGTCAGCAATTGCTTAGTCCATTGTTGCTCTTCAGGGAGAACAGCTGCCATTAACTCATCTAGATCTCTCTTCTCTCTTCCAGCTATTAGCTTATTTACTTATTCTGTATTTGGTCTTTATATAATAAAAAAGGGAAAAATAAGACAACTGTAAGGAAACCTTAGGAAGAAAATCCACTTGGGGATACATCCGAAATCCAGTGTTCCTTTTACATCCATATGAAAAAACAAAGCTCCAGAACTGCATCCTAGTTATACTACTAGGAAAATATAGAAGGGAATCTATATTACTGGCGATTACTGATGTAGGATTAAAAGTAACTGAAAAAACAAGCACTCACTCTCCTTGCATCTGCCTGTGAGGCGAGGAGGGTTCTGGAGAAAGGTCCAAGGTGGCTGCAGCTCTGACAAGACTCGAGACAGATGCAGACTGAGCTGAACTTTAGGAACTGGTGTAATTTGTTTCACAAAAGAAACAAATCATGACACTGTATGTGATAATGAAATCCAGCCCTAAAACACCTCAAATTTCCAATCAC
This sequence comes from Machaerirhynchus nigripectus, assembly GCA_013397975.1. NCBI lineage: Eukaryota > Metazoa > Chordata > Aves > Passeriformes > Dicruridae > Machaerirhynchus > Machaerirhynchus nigripectus. Next base: position 307,899 of record VZRQ01010317.1, read on the forward strand.
GACTTTTTTTTCTTTCTAGGAGAGCCAAAACTCTTAATGTGTGCACTGCTCTGTACCAAGGCAGGTAACACAAGAAAGATACTGGGACCAAAACTATGTAGAGAAATACTGCATATTTATATGCAAATATAACTTCCAAAAACACTGGACTTTTTAATTCTAGTTAATGCTAGTTTTTCAAAACTTACACCAAGAAGATTTTCAATTTTGTTTTATTTCAACAGACTTTCATCTAAAGAAAACTATTTTGCACACCAAAGCCTGCAAGAAGCAGATACCTTTTCTCCTACCCTTTGACTTTAAGACCTTTTTGTTTGCAAAAACCTCTTTTCTTTACTTTTTGGTTATTCCTGTTCTGGATTTTCCTCCTAGACTTATGGAATACATAACTCCTAGCTTTAAGTCCTTTTGAATTCTCCACTAGTCATTCCAAATTCTGTAGTTCTAATAATGGCTTTTACAGCTCTGAACATTCTATACTCTCATCTAGGACTCAACTTGAAAAAACTAACACATAACTTGAATGTTGACCAGTCCACATTTTGTGTGGTATCTGCACACCAAGAAGTCTGTGCCAAGATCTATTGGAACACAGATATACTGTGGGAAGACAAAGATACTAAGTCATTTCAGACAAAAAAGACAAATTCATGGATAGAATACGTATTTCAAGGCAGGCGTACCCTTATGCCCTCCATCTTCCTGTACAGCTCTTCATCAAATCATTTAAACTTTGTTAAACTAAGATTCATTATCCTCAAAATGTGTTTTGTAATTTCTGATGTCATGAAATACTATGTATTTTTACAAAATACACTCCTGTCATGGAGACTTCTATTGCAATATTAATCAGTGTTACTTCATGTAACATCCTGTGAATTTTTATAATTTTCAGCCAGTTAGGGAGAGTAAATATATCGAAGAAGATTTTGCCTGACAGCTGAAGTTAAAAGAGCTTTAATTTATCTCCACTTTCTGTCATGTCTGCCATTTTCTATACTCTCTCTTGAACAGAACAGTTTAAGGGAAGGATTTTCTAAAGCATTTAGCAGAGACCTAACTGTTTCCCCTAAAGGAACATCTATAACTCCCACCGATTACAATGGCAGGACTGTAGCATAAATGCAAAATAATTTTGAAAATCCCACCTTAAGAGATTTCAGTCTAGACCTTGACAAGGACCTTGTCACCCACTTCTTTTTTGCCTTAATTAAAACTAATATCTTAATATCTTTTACCAGTGACACATTAAAATGAGGTTTCTATCTTTTAAGAGGTATTTCATTGTATACACTTTCTAGACTTTCTCCACAAATTCATCTCTTTTTTTTCTCTTTTTTTTTTTAATCTAGCCAGATCCACTATTTATTCTTAGGTAAATCTTACTTAATTCCAACTTTTGTTGTATACAAAACCTCCCAGACACTTATGATAAACTGATGCTTTCAAAATCCTCTATTATGTTGTCAAAAGTGATAGTGACAGCAAATTTTGCATCTTTAGTGGTGCTCTCTACTTTTTTGTTAGTAGAATAGCCAGACTAGAGCTGCAAATACCATTTCCTCAGCCAACTGAAAAATGTTTATTTTAGTTCTTCTCCTAATTCTAAACGCTCCATGTTACAACAAGTCTGCCACCAGCAACAGATACCCATTGGATATTTGGCCTCCCTCCCACGCATATTTCTGTTACACAAATAAAAGCTGTGAAGTAACCTGACTGCTGCTGAGGCTGGTAACTTGCTGCCTGTTCTCATATTGCACTAGTAACAACTTAGAGATTACCCACATGACCAGAAAGCTCCATAAAAACACCTCTGAACACTTTCTCAGCACAAAGTTAACAGAAGGTAGATAAGCACAACATGATGGAAGAAAGATGTCTCAGCAATCAAAGCTGCCAGAGAACAGTAATGTTCTCAAAGCTCTCTGGAAACAGCTGGTGCTACTTCTATTCTTTTTGGAATAGCATTGTGACCAGGATTTGTCAACACATTTCAGGGGCTCCTGGAAAATCAGTTACAACATTACAGCACCATTATCAAAGTCAGCACTTGTCTGGCAAAGAAAATGAAAGGCACCACAGTGGTGGATGACATGCTGCTGTTGCTTTGATCCTGCTCTTGTCTGTAGGAATCTGGAGCAACTTACCTAACCATAAATGTTAGGAAACAAATGGGGTTTTTTTTTTGTCTTCTCATGCAGCAGATTTCTTAATGCATGAAATAGTTCCTCTCATTTCCCTGGCAGTGCTGTGACTCAGACACTCAGATGACTCCCTGTGTATCAAGGACAGCACTATTTTTGATAAGACAAGATGCTTGAGCTCTCTAAAGAGAGGAGGCCTTCTTTAAGTGTTGCTCTCCTGATTTTGAAGAGGGTTCTCTACTCAAAAACGGGGACAAAGTTATACTTCAGTGATGGTAAGGCAAAGCAATATTGCTGCTTTTCCCTTTGGTCAGCCTTGATGCCATCTCCAGTGACACCCCCAATTTTCCCTAGTGTACATCCTCCCTGATAGGTTACAAAGGCACACCAAAACAGGACAGCCAGCGTATCCTTCATGAACACTGCATGTCAGCTGCCTTCCCTGGACACAAAAGCACTTGGGGAGAATGGCACAGCTAGCCCTCACTGCTGTGCCAGGATCAGGAAGAGCTAACACACACAGCCGGCCTTGAAAGCCATGAAGTGCTCCTGGCTTCTGCCATTCACATAGAGCCCTTGATGCCAGGAGATAACCTGCAGAGCTGTCTGAACTGATTCTAACAAAAAACTGCACAGCACAGTAAAGGAGGTGCAATGAAATGCGCTTTTACCTTCCTTCCCCCACCCCTGTAATGGTATCAAACTCGACACTGGCTAACTTGTTTCATGGGTACATTTTCCAGACCACACCAAGTTTTTGTTGCCGCAGTTGAATTGCTAGTGTCTATCACGCTTACAAATAATTATTTCTGTACTTACATGTATCATACAATCATTAAGGTTGGAATACTTTTCAGACACTTATGTGTATTTTATATTAATAAATAAATATTTGCATAAGCACATCTTAGCAAACTTTACATATCTGAAAAATTCTGCCATCAAAGTTGCTGTCTTGTTTAAGAACACCATGAATTGTTCTAACAAGCAGAACCACAGATATGAAGTCTACAGCATTGTTCAGGTCTCAAAAACTCAAAATACGAATTTGGAATCAATGAAGTTAAGAAGAAGGTAAACTTTGACCAGATATTCAATTTTGCTACTATTACTGTCATCCCAGAATGACTTCATCTCTGTAATCTTACGTCCTTCACAAGTCTGCTCCTTGGAAAAGTTAGGATTTAAGCAAAGATTCTGTGAACAACTCTGGAGGACTTCAAACTAAGATGAAGCCCACCCTATGGAAGGTGTACTAAGGTAAACCCAGGGTACTCAAAACAGACTGGAATATCTGTTCGGACCACCACCACCAACAAACTTTATTTACCTCTCAGGCATTAAAATGATGCAGACAGAATTTAAGTCCATCCAGTTTGACCTTCTGAAGGGTTAGGAACGAGGTAACAAATTTTTCTTTCAAAGTATTTTCACACTCCAAAATTTTAAAAACACTGAAACAAATGAAAACAGATACTCTTGAGGAATCCTCACCTTTCTGAAAATCAGTGTTATCTTAACTAGGACTGGCCATTTGTCCCTTCTTTGAACAGTGTGAAACTTTTAGCTTTGTTTCTTTAAATGCACTGCCATTAAAAGACTCTACTACAAGTTTCCAAATCCTAAACATCAAAGTTAACACAGTGTGACAGCTGGTGTAACTTGAATCACATCACATTTACTTGTCTGTAACAGGGTAAATGACACAATTACCTGATGTAATTACTGTTGCTGACAATATATTTTTCCTGCTGATTGGTCTGTGTGACTCAGAACTGCTTATCTTTGTCAGTCCAGTCCAAATCTCCATTTCCAGGTGACTTGGACATTAAATTACAAAGTATTTACAAATTAGTTCCAATGTCTGCCAAGACAGATATTTAGGATAGTATAAATTCATCTTTTATTGCATGATTACGCAATCTACCACTCTAATATTATTTTGCATTAGAAAGTAACTATTCACGATTAAATTCTGTGTCCCATTCAAATTAAATGCACCTTTACTAGTGTACTGGGAGACACACTCAAACAGCTGAATATAATGAAGGAATAAAATGCAAATAAATAAGGACATTGATATTTTAAAAACCTGCTCATTACTAAAGCAAAACATGAATCAAAAAAAAAAATTAAAACATTTAGATACTTAATTCTAATTGCCTTCATGTGACAACTGTAAAGAACAGCTACAGAAGACAACAGTGACTTCGATTTTGAGCAGAGTGAGTTACGGGCTAATCAAGCTAGCTCACTGCATGTGCTTTCTCTGGAATACCTTTTACTTTAAAAATATGAAACAGATACAATTCCTTGCACCATTTCTCAAAAGAATGTATTTTAGAGGGTGAGAAAAGACTGCAGCATATAACAACAGAAAGAAGCAGATACAGTCTTTTTGAGATGATTTGGAAGCTTTTCAGAAGGAAAAAATGCTCCTACAAAAACTCCTACAAACCATTTAGGGGGAGCAGCTTCCCAGTTTATTGCTAAGCTTGTTGACAGAGCCCTTGGTTCTTGACAGAAACTTCGAGATTTTCAAAGGTTTTTTTGTTATTTGTTGGGGGGGGAAGGGGAACATCAATTTGCACAACTGACTACATGAAAGGGGATGGTTTCAAGGAGGTAAATTGATTACCACTCTTGAAATAATTTTGATTTTCAGTTTTCTAGTTCAGTCTTGAAGATGCCACAAACCCACTAGTGTTTTCTTATTTAAAAAAAAAAAAAAAGACAGAACAGTTCTGTGAGTTCTGTGTATTGAGAATGTCCTCGGGAAAAATATCAAGTATCTTTTATAGACACAGTACTTTCAAAAATATTACCTCACAAAATGCAACTTCACTAAAGAAAGTGAAATTTCACCCAAACCCCTTAGGATTATATTGTACAGCAGCACAACCTAGGCAGCAGTGCTTCCCTTCGTATCAATGTGACTTTTCAAATTACTGATGATGATTTCACCAGTCTTCCTTGGGGCATTAGCAGATCACAGCCCTAAGGATGGGTTCCAACATATTCTCTCAGTAGGTAGTATGTGTTCCTTCTTGTTGATCCATTCTTTTTGACTGCTGTAGAGAGGTCTTGCCAAAAAGTCTGTCACCTTTATTCGTTTAGATGAGCTGGCAAACACTGACAGAGAAAATTCAGGAACTGAAACTAGTTTTAGACAAAATTAGAAGGGCAGCAGAATTGAGAGTTTAACTTGCACACTATGCATTCGTGCATGACCAACCACAGCCTGGCTGCAGAACCATCAGAACATTTCAGTGTGAATCAGAAGTTACATGCAAAACTAAAAATATAAGCCTTTCTTGGGGACTAGACATAGGAACACAGACACTGGGTGAGTCAGTGAAGTGGATAAATCCAATATGTTTACTTTGTGCATTTCAAGGTAGATTTCAGCATAATTCTATGTGCAAAGAACTAGGAAGGATGCAACTGCTGCTGTGGTCCAGGGGTCTGTACTACAAGAAAGCAGTTTGATATGGTGAAGTACAAGGTTTTGTAAGTCGATAATCATCAGTCCAAAAGACTGACAGAAGATAGCAATATTGATAGAGAATTATTGCAGAAACAAACAGTCAAAGAAGATGACATACTAAATTATAATGACTGACAGTATAAAACATGATTTAAGGAAACAGTCTTCCATTTAGCATAAAGCAGATTAATCTCTTACAAACATTTCATGAAAAACAAAGGATACCTCTAAGTTGTTTCAGGAGTCAGGGATTATAAGATATGCCATGTGGCATGCAGTAGGAATCAAATTGTAAAGAATTAAAGGTTTCCATGCCCACAGACTGTCTGAACAGAAATTATTCAGAAATCCCTATCTATCCAAACATGAATCTTCCATATTCATTCAAAGAATAAACTTGCAACTGTAATATTAAAAGAAAAGGCTTGTAAAGCCCTGGACAATATTAAAAAATATATCTCCCCTTACCAGTCATGGGATTTAGCTTTCTTACCCTCTGTCTTTTCTTAAAACTCTGTTATCTTAGATTAGAAATGTTTTCCAACGGCAGAATGCCAAAAGATAGACATGATATCCATATAGTGCCAGCAGCATCCAGTACCCTTAAACTCCAGCTAATTGGTATCATGGCTATAGACACCTTATTTTACTGTGAACGTGTGGAAAACCACTGACTTCAATATGGCATAATCACATAACCTTAAATAACTCCACTGTTCCTTTTTAAAAAACTGTCTTGCTTCATACAGTAGCTCCAGTCTCTCACTGACCTTGGCTGGAGTCCCTCTGAGAACAGGCAGCACTCTCCCAGCATGAGGCAATCACCAGCTGGCTCAGACATGATAAGATGTGAGCCATCCAACTTCCCTCACTTCTGGCTCGCTCAATGAGACAGCAGCAGATTCCCATCTCCTGAGCCAGAAAGATCCTTATGACTTCAAACAAACTGTCCTCAAGGCTGCCTGCTGTGTCTCCTGATCTTTGCAGTCTATCTGTCACAGCCTGTGATCATCCACAGAAGGACAGGCCAGGGGAGGTCCAGCTGTAAAGGGATGTCATGTTGCAATGAACCGATACCAGCCACCCCCTTGTTACCATCATCCTAATCCTCACAGACCACCACTAACACCCCGTATCAGGATGAACAGATGAAGCTTCAACCAGACCACAGCCTGTGTATTCTTCAGTCTCTTGGACTTAAACTCTTCTAAAGAAAAACAGCAGATCTTTGGTTGCTGGTAATCCTGGGTGCAGTGCAGCCCCACAGTAAAGTACCTAATATTTATGTGTGTGTTTCTGGGCAGGATTCCACAGCATAAACACACACCTAAATAACAGGTCACATCCAGCATGACAGCTCATGGATATCCAAAAAATCAGTAAAGGTTGTCATGCAAGGCTCTACAGGAAGACTGTAACAGCAGTTGGAATGCAAGTAAGACACACCACAGCATCTAAAAAGTTGCTAAACTATAATCAGATCTTGCTATAGACATCTAAGTTCCCCTTTTCAGTCAGTGTTACCTACAGAACTGAGGAAGTGCAAAACAGATACCTAATATGGGATTGATCTGGCCACAGACAACACAAACACTTGGAAAGAGCTAATTTACTCTGTATCCATCAGAACTCAAAAAGCGCAAGCCCTGTAAGGTCTTGAGCTGGATCTGCTAATCCTATCATGATTGCCTCGAACCTGTAAATAGACAACTGAATTGGGTCCGGCTGAATCCTTGACCTCTGCTGATCACAATGTGAGCTTAGACAAAGAGATGTCCATTGAGGTGTCTTAACTGCAAACTGAATTCCACCTCCTGTGCCAATGTCACTAAAATTCTGACATAAAGAGTCAATGTAATTACCTTAGGAATTAATAATTCATTTAGAGCTGTACAATTTGTTAGGTTTTCTATTTTTACAATAACCTGTGTTAATTTTGCTATACCACTACAATTCTGCTTCCCAATCAGATTGTACTGACCCAGCACATAACTGCACTGTGGAAGCTGGCAAGGGATGCTGGTGATTGAAAGCTGCAGAGGGCTTCAGAACACCAAGAAACAGCAGGTACACTGGATGTCTGTCATAATGCTGTGATATAAATATCAAGCAATGTTAATGCTTGGAAATATTGTAATTTCAAATTTTTTACGTAGAAAAAGGTTTCACTCTTTTCTGGGTTAGTTGTAAACTGAGTATATTCTCAAGTTGTATCTGGAACTCCTTATACTGAAAAATTCCTCATTGCACAAAGAATGCAAAATATATCCCTTGTAGAACAAAAGAATAAATTCTGATGTCTGCTTCTGCAGAAATCCACATCTTAAACAGAATACAGAAATTGTAGAAATGCAAAATAGAGCCTGGGAATACCTTTTACCAACCTTTGTTCCTAAGGCCAAATGGAAATCCAGTTCTATAATGCATTAATAGATAAATAGAAGAACACATGCAAGCACACGCACATATACCAAATATATATATATTTGGTAAAAGAGTAATTTCTGTAAAAGAATTAAGCATTTAGTACTGAAAATCATACATTCACATCTTTGTCAAAGGAACACATTTTCTGTTTAACAACTTAAATCATGTCCTACCAAGCACCCTTTAAAAATGCGTTGGATTTTGATCAACTGAGAAATCCATCCTGCTGTAATTGCATAGCCAGATGAACAGTTGTCATGAACTGGGTCAGTAACCAAGGAGAAAACGGGACCTAAAAAGTATCCTCTATGAAAAAAAAGTTCTTATTCCAAGCTGAAACAGACTCCAAACTAAGTTGCCAAGGATAACCTGATTCAATCCAAATAAAGCATAATTGAGTTCAGTTGCATAAGATACAGCAGATATATAAAAATTACTTCTGTTGTTATCTTAGTAATGTGGTTGCATAGCAACAAGCTCAGTCTGAGCGATCATTCCTTTATTAGCTTCGTGAATTATCGTACAGCTAGAAAGTGGATATTGGAGAGAATTTATCCTGAAAGAAGATTGAGGGCTTCGTGTAGGCTGACACACTATAAAGCAGAATGGAAACTGGGCCAAGTAATAGAAACCAGAATCAAATAGGCTTTGAGTTAAAAATCCTCCGTGCACACAAGCTGGCTTCTACACTGCTTATTACTAATAGCAACCCTGGCAGTATGGCCGGACACCATCGCCCCTGTGGAGTTTGCTCTGCTCTGTGTGATAATGCATGTAACACATTACTTCTAACATAACTGGGGTGGGGGTTTAACCAAAATTGGAGATGGAGAGACAGATGGTTCATCTTGCCCACATCATTATGTTCTCTGGTGGTTTGCTGACTGAAACACTTCCTTACTCAAGCCGTGGTATGTCACTACAGTGATGTTACAACCAGCCCCTGTCAGTACGCTTGTTTATTGCTCTGTCCCTTGCACCATACCGAGCAATTATTCTGGTTTTATTTAAGCACAGCCAATGAACTCAGCTGCTCTATAAGCTGCAGAACTTGAGGAAAACTTGAACATTGCTGAATTCATCAAAAGTAAGTCAAGGGAAATGAACAGGAAGAAATTAGGTTTTTTATTGTTATCATGTCTCACATTACGGCATTCTCATGTAGCCAAGCTGGGACACTATAAGCCTATGACTCTTCTGAGCTCACATTCTATTTTTTTAACTTCTTTGCAGCAGTGAAGGGTAAAGAGCATACAGCAGTGCTGAACACAGTTGCATCTTGAGGCCCTATTTAGTCACTTATTAAAATGTGGTCTCATTTACCAATGTACTAAGCACTATCAGGACGACTTGTGGATACACTTGTGCGTCTGAAAAAGCAGGCGAATTTTATACTTTGACTAACTGAGGATAAGCATGCAGCTTTAAACAGAAGATGGATGACTTCATTCAGCTTTGGATTACATCAGTCTTACAGTAGCTTTTGTCCATGGAAACTCAGACAACTACACTACTCTTAGAAGAGGTTAGTGTTGATGATAAAACACAGCCCACATACCTCACATGTAATCTAGATCTTACTTATCATTTTAAATACAGAAAGGTATTCCTCTTCAGTTCTCAGAACTCATTTGTGGGACCTGAAATGTTCAGTTGGAAAAAAAAATAAACTAGCAATACATGATACTGGAAAGTACCTACACTGCACAGCTAGCTGAAATCCTACCAGTGTACACTGGTGCAAAACGATTTTCCACCCCACATCAGAACCCAGAAATGAACTTTTCCTGAGCATGTGAATTGGTCTGTGTTCTACGGAATAAAGCTGGATTTTACCTTCAGCATTCTCACAAGAAATTCAACAAAACTTTTTCTCAAATATCCCTGCCATTAAACATTACTTCTACTGCACAGTATAGAAAAAAGTACGAGACTTCTCAGACTGTTTATGTTCCAAACAATTAATGGATTTATAAGTCAAAAATAAACCAATGAAATCTGAACAGAAGCCCACAGGCAGATGCACTTTTATGAACTTGAGTTTCTAGATGCCAAGAGGAATCATTCATCCAAAGTGTGTCAGAGTACTTTGTTAGTAAAAAACCCCATGTGACAAGGACTGTATTTCCCCTCAAAAAGAAATGTAGCTTGCAAGAAACAGAGGATAACAACTGGGCAAAAAGCTAAAGTCCTGATAATCTGGGGATCTGAATTACAAATGGTATAAACTCTAATTCCAACAAAATTGCAGGTCCTTATAAATGGCATTTTAAAGTCCTTCCAGATACCACACTGCTGGTTCCCAAAGTGGAGGCATCTGCGCTTGGGGAATAAGGATGGGCTGCATTTGCACTGCAAAGATGGCACCTGTTTTCTCATAAGCATCCTCAGAAGACTTGTATTGTAAACAAAGCATTAATGAAGGAAAAGAAGACAAGACCCAAACTTTGGCTACACACTATACAAAAAAAAAGGGAGCAAAATAGCAAACCAAAAGGTATCTTTTTTAATCAGGGACATCACTAGTGGCAATAGCTGAAATCCAAGCAGATGTGCAGGTTGTTTGTAAGTCACAGATACGTAGAAGAATAGACCCAAAAAGGAAAGCTCAGGGAAGAGCTCAGGGAAGAGCAAAAACACAGCTGTTGATTGTTATGGCAAAAGAAATGTGAAATAAATCCCAATGATGTAGCCAGTTGGAAAACATTAATGGCTGCATGGGAAAAAATGCACAAAGGCAGACAAAGAGTATCAGATGCATGAGGGCTGAACGGGCTAAGTGTGGCAATCAGTTCTCTACGCATTATATTGAGGTGAATTTTTTCAGTCATCCCACAATATCATTAGAGAGTAAAGAATATGGGTCAGACATGAAAAACTTCTGTCAAAAGGTACTGGCCATGCATCTGCAGGCCGGTACTTTCCCCTACATTTTCCTCTTACTATTGAAACCTCCCAAGCAATTATTAATTAGTATTACTCTAATCACAATTCCTACTTTTTGCACATTCATCATCATTATGCAGCTAAATGTGCAGTTTTCTCCTTAAATCTTTTCCATATGTCAAATCAATCTCCCAAGACTCTTAATTATTTTAATGTTGATCTTGGAATTCCTTCCAATTTGCAACAGATTTGTGATTTAATTTGATTTGTAAAATATGCAGAGCTGCCAGTATTCCCAAGAATTAACATTTCAGATGTCACTCAACTTGCTACCACCATGTTTCTTGGTAATTTATGGGAAAACTATTATTAGACTTCAGTTTACTGTGAGAGGCTATCACAGATAAAAATTAAATGATGCTGAATGTATTGACACCATATTCAGAAAAAGATTGTTAGGAAAAATCTCTGAGACTCAAAAAGACACACAGGCTGAGGCAGAGGAGGAGGGAGGTCTACCAAGGTCCAGCTGGATGCAGCTAGTTAATGCCTGGTGAATTCAACATATTCCTTATTGCTTTGAGTAAGTTTTTCCATATGACCAAGTCAAAAAGGCCAAAGACCAAAGCCATGGGCTTTGAGCAACCTGATGTAGTGGAAAGTGTCCCTTCCCATGGCAAGGGGGTGGAACTAGAGAGTCTTCAAAGTCCCTTCCAACCCAAACCATTCTATGATTCCATGATTCTAAAGAACTACTTCATCCCTTCTGTCTAACTTGACTCTGAAGAACAAACCCTTCCAAATGTTCCCAATATAGTGAAGAGATTTTATATAAAAATCCTTCACTATTTTCTTTAGAAGTCAGAAAATAAACCCAGGAGCACAAACATGATGGTACCATAATGCACAATAATGGCCTCACAAAATTAGAATCTCCACTTGGTTTGCCAACTCCTTTGGCTTCTAAGTTACTATTTTCTAAAAGCAGTAGCGAAAAATCAGCATGACTTGGCTAAAGTGAAAATGAAAGACAAAATAATCTGGAATGCATTGACAAAAACGGTTATGAAAAACGTAACATGGTCTGCAGACACTGGAAACACATACATGAGCACCTAGCTCAGATGGACATCGTTCCTAATATGGCCAGAGCATGCTTGGAAGAAGTAGCCAACAATTTGCAACATGCCTGGTGTGCTTCTAATAATTAATCAGTTAAGAATCCACATGTATTTTTTGCCAAAATACAGCACAATTCACCAGTCTCACTGGTGTCTGGGTACAAAGTTGTAGATTACTCACTTCTCTCAAAAAACCCCAAAACCAAATCCTAACAAACCACAAAACACAAACAGGAAAAAACCCCAGAAATATGTAATACATAATTTCATAAACCCCAGATAACAGCATGTACAAATATTATTTCAAAGATGCTGGCTAATACACTATTACTTCGTATGTCCTTCTTACATTCAGTCATTTATCATCTTACCCAGACCCCAGGTACAGGGAGAGTCAACTGAATACACTGTCCTAGGGTACTCCTGGAGAGCACCAGCACCTGCCCCTCAAGTAAATGTGCAACATGGAACAGCCCCTGGGGAGGAAGTCTCAGGGAGGGTAACATCAGCTGCATTACCTCCCCCACATCACCTCAGTGACTCCAAACCACAGGAGAGGCAGAGCACACCACCAACACCTCCATCAGAGCCACTTCCCCCTTTCATGCCAAATGGAAAGCAAAAAAAAAAAAAAAAGGTGCCCCATGATTTTGCACAGAAACAGAGCCTTAAAAGTTGTCTGGGGTTCAGAAAATCCATGGCTTCTTCAGATCAAGGAATGCACCTTCCTCTGCCTTAATACAATCGAAGAATGCACTAAGTCTCACAGGATCTTGTGTCTTTTGTTCCATTCTTGTTGGGTTACTCAGGTGAGTGGTCCCTATGCAGACAACTAAAGTGCATAGGGACCACTAAACAATCAACATCATTAACCATTCACTGTGGCTAGTATGAACTTTTCACTGTTAGAGCCAAGTGTGAAAAAGAGAGCTCTCATCTCTCATTTCCTAGCTTCTCCCATAATAAATGGTGGAGGAAAAGACATCCACTCTGCTGTTCAGAGCAATGGTACCAGCTGTGAATTACACAGCAGCCTGAAAGACTAGAGGTGACACTGGGTTCTTCCTTGTTTCCTGAAGAAAAACTTTCTCTTTTCCAGCCGAGAAAACAGCCTGTGCATTTCTGTAATCCCATGCAAAGTAAAGATGCGAATGTTATTATTTCAGAAAATAACTACACATTCCTATTTGATCCCAACTAACAGTGATGGTGCAGCAGCACACTAGTGCTGCTATAAAACTACCCCAGCAGAGACTCATGCCATTTTCTACCTTCCTTCCCCCAGCACAACATCATACACTCCAGGTTATGGAAAGCAAAGTGGAAGCGGAATGAGACAACATCACTGTAGGATATCAAAGCATGGTAGCCCAGGGCATATTTTTATGCCTTTAATTTGCAGTTTGTGCACCCATTCAGCATATGGGTGCAACTTAGAAGTCATGTCTCCTTCTCATAGCTATGACTGATTTCTGAACATAAAAATCAGTCATGAACAACAGATTTCTGTGTAAATATGGTTGTGACTAATTCAATCTAGCCCTGAGAATCTTGGTTCCAATATGAATACAAATAACAATACCTGAAATTGATGTCTTCATTACATCCTTTGTTGTGAAAATAAAAATGTAATTCAGATCTATTGTAAAACTTGCAATAAACATGCCAGGACAAAAGAAACTGGAGCTGTTCTGGAAGCAGCTATAGGCTGTCTAAATCAGTCTTTTGTGTGCATGACTCTGACAGAGATGGATAGCACAGATTTCTTTTCAAATGTCTTGTACAGGAGAAAAACTCTTCAATGTCACTGATTTTACGTCTCTTTTCTGTTTTGATCAATGACTGCTAAATTATATGTATGTTCACAGGGTGGAACAATAAGGTATGTTAGTCTGCCAGCAAGTTGTGGACATCACTTACATCATAACCTGCCTAATCAAGGTTCACATATAATTTTTCAACATCTTCCTGGGCTTCAGCTATCCTGTGCAAACAATGACATATTTATGCCAAGCTACAGAACATTTTTTTCCTGCTTAGTAATATTTCCAAGGATGTGCTACCAGAGCTGCTTCTCCAGTTTAGAGTGTCAGCTATTTTATGCACAGCTACAATTTCATAACTGGATTCGATTACACAGCTTTACAAGAAACTGTGACCTGAAATATATTTTAAAAATTTAACACTGAGTAACACAAAGGGTCATTTGTTGCTTGTTTGCCCTATTCTTGTTATTCCTGAACTGGATTAAAAAACAGCCTCCTCCTCAGTTTCCTTGATATTTCAGCTGGCAAGTTAAACCCAGAACTGCCAATAAGGCAAATAGAGACTTGTGAAGAACTTCAAACTCTGCAGAGGGAAAAAGAGGGTTGAATGACTACACTTATTGCAGACATTGACAAAATTCAAAGTGCACTGGACTCTGTACATGAGCACTGAGAGATTTGGACAGAACTGTGTATTGTAAAACCCCACCAACATAGTCCTGGATACATATTAATTAATTTAATTAACCAGTGCCTCCACCGGAGGTGCTCACACAACAGCTGTGCAACCAGAAGAAATAATGCAGTTATTTTGTGACATATACACTTAATGATTAGTAGGTTAGGTTGCCATTCATTGAAATTCTGTCCTCCAGTGGGGACTGTATCCTCATGGTTGCCTGTCAGTATCCAAAATTCACTAAAATCTAATGCCAGAAAAACTCTGTATTTCATAACAGTATGCTTCAGCAAGTATGAAGAACGCAATGAGTGCAGTCTCAAGAGCTATCTTTATTATATTTCTAGGCACCCAATGCCCCTGCAAAGTAGGTAATGGTTTACCATTTGCAAAGTTCAATCAGAACAGTAAGTTAAAGGAAGCCAAGTGGAAAAGGTATCACACGGATTTAGATACAATCAGTCCTAAAATAATCCCAATATTCACACAAATAATCCCAATATTCACACTCAGGAGGTAGTGAAACAATTTCTTTACTCAGCTGAGAGTGTGGAAAACATAAGAGAGTGATCAGTAACATACTGGTTGCTTCAGAAAGGACTTTCTGCGGACATTTTTTGTAACTTGGACTTTCAAGAAGTGGGCTCACTGCAATAAAACAGTGCTTGCCAACGTATGAGAGGAATGACAATGACAGGTAAGACAAAGCATTCACAAAAATCACATGTATGTGATTTGAAATCCATGTCCCTGAGTGTTGTGCATGTTTGGGCAAGGAGATCATGCCAGTTTATGAAGAAGCAGTTTCTGTACCAAGACATATCATTGATCCTAAAAAGGCCAAGACACAATGGACAGAACAAAATTAGGAATGAACTTCACAGAGCTGCCTCCACATTCTGAATACTCTCATCCATTTATAGCCAATTTCTGTTACATCAAGAAATACTACCAATGAACTTCAAGAAAGCTTTACTGAAAAAATACAGCCTTTTATAGAGAGTGCTAATTTGTTACCCTGCGCACACAAAACAGCGATACAATTTTGTTCACTGAGAAAACGTGCCACATCGATTCATATTTTCTTTATCTATGTTGTAAGACAAACACAGGAACACTTAGAGTCAGCCTGGCTCTGACACTGAAGGCTGTTTTAAATGTCCAGTGTTCATTCCATAACCCTAAATTTCTTTTCAGTAAAAGAAGAAGACAGAAAGCCAGCATGAACCAAACACATCCCCTGGCAGTAGAGCAAATAGGGAAGATACAGATATAAGACTGACCATGTTGTCCAGTGGTCCGAGGCAAGCGGAACTCCTGCCCTCTGAACTCAGGATTCACCTGGGAAACCTGACTGAGCCTGGAGAGTTCAGAATGAGGACACAGCCACTTTTAGTAAGTAGTAAATTTAACTTCATACAAAGTTTGCAGAAGAGTCACTATACTCCAAAACAAGCTGTACTGGTATGGAACATGGAAACCAAGTAAAACAACACTATTTTTGCTTGCTTATTTTCCTCTTCAGTCTCCTCCCTTCACCTTTTTAATCAGCACTCAAAACCATGCAGACCCATAAGACAATCCAGCCTATCTCACAGTTTGAGGCAAACAGTATGACCTAAACATAATCTGTAAAATGCATTAGCTTTTCTGCACTGGATTTTGGTGTTTATTCTGTTTAACATTTCATTTAGATGCTCTGTGACTTTAACAAAGATTAACTTTAGAAGAATCATATCAGTAATCCTAAATACCACCATTTCATTGTTTTCTTACAGAAATACAGAGCTCTTACCTGTACATGAATAATCATCAATGCGTATATATCCTGTTTTGCAGACACACATAAAGGATCCCGGTGTATTTACACACATGGTGTTCTCACGACAGTAGTGCCGTCCTTCAGCACACTCATCAATATCTGGGAACAAAGCAAAGAGGAACACAAATCAAATTCAGCAGTACTTTTTGCAACCTCTTGCTACACTGCTGGTCACTTCCATCAGCAGTGGGCCCAACTAAAGAGTTACTTAAATACCAGTGCATTTTGGAAAGCTTTTTGGCTTTCTCCTTTTAAAAAAACTGCTTGAAATATTCAAACAAGAGAAGCACTACGAGTTTCTGTGAACAGCTGTTAGTGGAGTTACAAAGAAGATTACACTGGCTTACATCTGTCCTTTTGAAGTACCTCTGATGTTATTCCTATGATTTAAATAAGAACAGGGGAAAAAAAACCCCAGGGTGCCAAACAACTGACCAACGGCCTCAGCACTGCAATGGCATCCATCACTGCACTCTGTGCAGTCCTCTCAGTCATCAGCACACAAACACACAACTATATGCACACTACATGCCTTTGATCTAACAGGAACTACTGTTTAGGAAGAAACTTTAAGAAACATGGTAAGATCTGAAAGGACCCTGAAACTCAGTATAAATTTCTCTTAGAACTAAAAAGTAGTCAATCAGTATTTTTAATATATATAAACACATATATCTGTATCTGCAAATACCTACATACATATGTATACAGATAGATATACCCACTGTACCTGAAAGGAACCTGTCAGAATCTCATTCATATAAAGATCTGCTCTGACAGAAAAAAAATACAACTTGATAAAATCCTTGTTGGGGCAGAACACCTGTTGCAGTGTAAAGTCCTGGAGCAAACTCCCGATGTAAATGACTACAGGCAAGAAATTGAAAACCTAATTGGTTTTTTTATTCTCTTGGGCTTCAAAATTAGACATATATCTTGTAGCAGGTTATACATCAGTGGTAAGACAGAGAAAGCACTACAAATAACAAAAAAACCTTCTGCACAGTATTATTATACTGCAAAGAAGAAAAGCTATACTAATTTGGAAGTGCTCAGTAGCAAACTGCTCCTGTAATACTAATGATAAAGACATCATTACTGAGATGCTCAGTACACCTGTTTATATTTATAATCGTGCAATGTATCACTGAACCTTGCTACCAAAGTGTGCTAAAAATCAAAAGGGCGGATTGTTGGCTTGGTTTTTTTCCTGCTCATCAGTTTTGATTTCCTCCTGGTTTCCGATGATGTTTACAGCTGTCAGTGTTGAAAATAAAATCTCTGGATGGAAAAGCATCTTGTTCCAGAGTCTAATGATAGTTCAAGACAATAGACTGCACATATAAACTCAAATCAGGGTTCATTTCTTAATACTGTGATGCTAAATATCAACATTATCAACTCCTGTACTTTGCTGCTGCTTAGGCTGTGTGCTTATCCCTCAATTCCTCTTATCTTCCCTGTGTCTTTAAAATCAACAGGAATTTACCAACTGCACTCATCGACCGCTCTTTTTTTCTCCCTTCGCATTCTTAGAAGATAATTTGCCTTCCTGTACTAAACAGTGTGACACACTGAATATTAGTGATTCTGTAGCAAGTTCCTAATTTCACTCAGTTTTGAAAAAAACATTTTCCACAGTTCCTCTGCCCACTGGATTCTGCTGGAGAAGCTGGGGGCAGTTGGCTACAAAACCTGAAGGTGTCCACTGCAAAAGAATTTCATGACTGAGGTACTTTGGCTGGTTTCTTTCCCTTTTCCTTGTAAACTCTGCAGGCATGAAAGAATCATAGGTCTATTAAGGGGCTAGTTTGCAAAAGCTAATCTTGAAATCTTTCTGTGTAAGCATACTTGCACAAATGAACGTGCATTTACAGTGAACACAGTGAGCACATGAGCACACTAAGGTTCCAAACACATTTGTGAACTTCATCTAAGAACACCACAAAAAAAGTGAAGCTATCATAAGGCTACCACAGCTGGTTTTGCACACAGAGTGGAACAGGGCACAGATCTCCTGACTTACAGATGTTCTGCAGAAACCCAAGTATGCAGTTCAGAAAAGCAGCCAGCAGTTACAACATATGCCTCAGCCTCTACAACAAATGATGCAACTTGTGTCTTTCATAATTCCAGTTCACTACTCCATATTAAATTAATTGTGTTGATTTGTATTTAAGTAACAACATCAGTCTTAGAGTAATTAGAGGCCTTATGTTCTCAGCATCAACAGACTGCCTAGAAGACAGCTCTGGCACCCTCAGAAAATTCTACTTAAAAATCCAAAGCCTCAGAAGTGTTAAGTAGAACTTTCTGAAAACTATATTAATGATTGCTTTGGCAAGGTAAGTAGCCACAGGAGACCCAAAATGCCAAACAGCTTTTATTTTGAAGGGAAAACCTAAAGTCAAAGCTCCTTTGATTCAAACCTCCTAATTTAGAAATGCTCTAAATAAAAGCTTTCATTGTGCCAACGTGCCACATATTGAGATTTTGAAAAATGTTTTATTCATAATCGTCTTTTTTTCCAAACCTTGCTTGTTCAACTGATAGCAAAAAAAAAAAAGATTAAAAAAAAGAAAACCCAACCCACAACTGTTCAGGTTAACTTTGAAGTGTTCATTTGGACAAATCTAATGTACTGTTTTTTTCAAACCGACTTGCACAGATATGATTCACTTGCTTTAAATGATCACTGGAAATCAAAACTCCCACCCAACTGTCTCTTATTGCTACTATCACAAGATCTTGTTACATTGGCGCCTAAAGGCCCTCTACATCTTGGGCCCACAGCAGATAAGAAGAAAACTGTTTACAAACAATTTGCAACTTTAATACTAAATAAAGATAATTAATACAAGAAGGGGTAAAGTAACAGTCAAAGGACAACTAGTTACACAGAGATTGAACACACTAAAAGCCTGCAATTCCATTCCCACTTTGGCACTCCCCATGCAAGCTTCATATACATTAGGTTAAGGTATTACAGATCAAGGAGGACTGAACTAGGGCAGGGAATGAGCCCAACATCTGTTCTCTTTCAAAGGTACCAAAATAAAAGCCTTTTCCTCCTGTTCACCGGTTGAAAACACCGGTGTAGCCTTTTATTCACCTGTCATGCTTTAAGCCCAGTCAGCAGCCAAGATCCAGGAAGGCAATTGCTCTGTCCCCAACCAGTGGGATCAGGGAGAGAATCAGAAAGCAAAAGCCAGAAAACTCACGGATTGAGATGAAGACAGTTTAATAGAGAAAGCAAAGGCTACACACACAAGCAAAGCAAAACAAGGGATTGATCCACTGCTTTGCAATGGCAGGCAGGTGCTCAGCCAGCTCCAGGAGAGCAGGGCCCATCACATGTCATGGCTTCTGGGGAAGACAAACACCATCACTCCAAACATCTCTCCTTCATCCTCCTTCCCCCCGCTGTAGATACTGAGCATGATGTCACATGGTGTGGAATCTCCCTGTGGTCAGTAGGGTCACCTGTCCTGGCTGTGGCTCCTCCCAACCTCCCAGGCACCCCCAGTCTCCTCCCCAGTGTGGCAGTATGAAAAGCAGAAATGGCCTTGGCTCTGTGTCAGCCCTGCTCAGCAATAGCAAAAACATCTCTGTATTATCAACCCTGTGTTCAGCACAAATCCAAAGCACAGGCCTGTACTAGGCACTGTGATAAAACTAACTCAGCCCCAGCCAAAACAAGCATGTCTCCTCTAGATATAAATGCACAACAGAAAACCTTATGCATTTCCATATCTAAGAAATCCTACAACATTTATCTTGATTTTCTCCTGCCAAAAAGCCTAGTTAGCATATTAATGCATATTCAGGTCTTACTGTTGAGCCAGTAAGATACTGAAGTCAGTTCAGTAGGATGAATGCACCACTCCAATAGCTCTACACATTCAACAATAAAGACTTGTGTGCTTGAAGTCTGTGATGTGATACTGAGCCACCAGCTGTGATGTACTGACAACAGTGTAGTCATGGAGATCATCAACCTGCTCTATTCCCAGTGGAACAGATAAAAGGGGCACCTCTGGGAAAACTGGTTAGTGCAAAAGTGTTCAGAATCTGCACTTCAATGATTTATTTATACTTGCAAAAACATCAAAAACAGAAAAAAAACCCCGAAACAAAACAAAAAAACCACCCACCTGCCTTTCTTTATTCCCCCAAGCACTCAAACAAAATTTATGCAAAATATATAACTGAAGAAAAGTTTCCCTATATCCCTTCCTCCTGCACCCTAATGAGTTTGCTTCCCCAAAGTAAAATTCCCAGTTATGTTTTACAATCCCATTAATAAGAAGAGAACTTGACCTGAAATCTATAAATCATTGTTGACCAAAGCCTCACACTAAGAAACAAAGCCTCTCCTTAGGCCTCCCTATACATCACTGCCTTTATCCACCACAAAAGCCTGCCAGAACAAATGAGTCTCGTACTAAGCCAGTAATTATGAGCTGTTATGAGAAGAGGCTGCTCCCAGAATTGAGGATCCTTTATGGATAGTGTCCTGCCTCCAGCTATTTCCCTTAAAACTCAATAGTGTCTAACACCAGTGATTTCCCTGGCTCCCATATACCTCTTTAAGTGTGACCAGGAAAGTGCTAAAACTCTTGCAGGATATTTGCAACAAATAACATTAATTACCCAGGAAGAGAGGGAACAGGAACATGAAAAGATTTATAAAAAAAGTTATTTCACAAACCCATTAAAAATTACCCTGAATACAAGAGTAGATTAGACCTACAATTTAAAACAAAACAAATAAAACCCCCATGGCTTTTATGTTAATAAAAGAACATGTCTTCACAGACTATAAATATCAAGCACCACATTTACCTGCTCAAGAGGCTAATGTTTTCCCACCTCTCACATACTTCATCAACACACCTCCATCCTGATCGGAGGGCTCTACTGTGAATCTTGGAATCTCTCTGCTGAGAATCCCAAGGATGCATACCAGTAACAGTGATCACAACATGGGCCTCTCAAGCCCTTAGCTTTGTCACGACCAACCTGACTCATACAGAAAGAGATGCAGTGAAAGATTGAGACTCTCTTCTGGTCCCTGACCTAGAAAAAGGGCATCACAAAATCAGCAGATGCTACTCAACAATTAAAGGACTATGAAAATGAACAGTGACCGAACACAGCAATCAATACCATTAAAAAGGTAAATGAGGATTTAAAACCTTTAGAAAAAACATAACCTGTTCTGCACCTGCAACAGGATCACAAAGAAAAGAAGTTCTGTCCATCTACTTTCTCTTTGTCATCCCTCCACCATGAGGTCCTGCTTTTCTCACTTTCTACCTCTGACATCAAGCTTCTCTGCTATTTTCCTCCTCCAACCACTTTCTACATAACTTTAGTCCTGTCCTCAGATCTAGCTCACTTTGTCTCTCCTCCTGTACTCAACCCATCCCTCCACCCATCAGCTCTTGCTCCTTAAAAGGAAAAGAACAGAGCACAACTTTGAAGCAAGATCCCACCAGCTTACCCATCTGTAAAAGTATTGGGCTTTTTTATTTCCACCACCAAACCCACTACCTTCCCAACTGCTCAAATGTTTAGTACACTAAAACTTCCTGGCTCATTGCTCTTATAAAAATACTCCCACTAGGGTCTCTCACACTTCCTTGACTGTATTTCTAAGTTCCTATTCTCTTCAGCTTCCCTGAATTTTCACCTACAGTCTGGTTTCAGTATCTTTTTTGTGGTTTCGTTTCCATAACACTATCTTCTATGCGTCTGTTCTTGTGTAAACCCTTTCTCACTTGCTGTCTAAGATGACAAAATATCCTGGGGCTCTGGCAAAACCCTTGCTCCTCCTCCTCCCACTACTATTTCTAGACTCTCCATCACCTGCCAAACCTATGGTTTAACTACTGCTGTTACCTCCAGTCAGTCACAAAAAAACCACTGCACTTTTGTTTTGCTTTGCTCTCTCAAATCCACTGCTCCAATTTTTCCAACTGACATATTCCACAAAGGATGTAACCATCAACTTCAATCAAAATTGTTTGGTTTTTCACAGTGTTCCACATTATTTATTCCAGCTGACAGCACCACCATGGTTGTTATCAATCCAATTTTCAACTTTTTCTTCTCTTTACACCCTGTGCCTTTGGTGCTACCAACAGCCAGTAAAAAGTCTGGCTCCAACAGCAAAATTATCAAGAGGTAAGATGTATACAATCTACATCCAAATTGTTTTTTGCTTTTGGGGACTTTCATTACTTTTATTTTTGCCTACCTTTCTACACCTCTGTGTCTCTCCTCTCCCAAAGAGAAAAGCACTAGAACCTAAGGAATCACAATTCATCTAGCCCTGTAAATCAACTATAAGAACATACCCCACACACTGAGTTAAAGCATACAAAAATAACCTCAAGTGTACACAAAGACCAAGAAGAAAAGAGTAAAATAATCTTCCATTATCCCCACCATGCTGCTCCCAAAATAGAACTTGGTGATTAACAACTCATATAGCAATGCATAGGGAGGGTAAGAAGAACTGGGCAGTTACTAGTGTATATTGATTTTTACTGAATTATTAACAGAGCTGGAGAGAAACTGGGCGAGTTGGATTAGAAGTGTTAGCACTGTTGTAATTAAACTAATAAGAGACTCTTATATCTTGATTAGACTGATAAAGCATCAATTAGACTAAAAATAAATTCTAACTATTGGTTCTTCACACAAGGCATATTCTTTCCTAGCCCATAACTAGACTGCAAAGATAACACATATACATATTGTACACATCTTGGTGCTTTTCCCTTCATGCTATTTTAAATCTCTGATCTTTGCTTAAGTTCATGATTTCTCTGTGCATCTCCCGCAGCCTGTGAAGAGGCCATCAGGACAAAAAATACTCAAAATAAAAGCAAAGTCACTCAAGGTCTACACTCCTTGACAGAAGTTCTATATAGCTTTGCAAGGACAAAATACAACATTACAGCATTTCAGAAATATCATTTTTAACAGCACAAAGAGTTGGTTTTATTTCAACTTGCCCCAGTTTTTGGAAAGGAAGACAGACTGTTGAGATAAAACTGTCCTTGTTAAAACATGCACTAGGAGATATTGTTCAACGGCTACTCTTGAATGTGAGATTCTTGGAGGAAATTAAAATCTTCATCTCAGTCTTGTGAAAACATTACTGGACTCCACACACATTATGTAGTTTTAAAAATACATATCACAGGAAAATTTTGAAAACAAGTACTGTCCACCATCATGTAATATTTTACTTGGCAAACTGCATCTTCTTACTATTTAATATCTTATAATTAATTCAAATAGTAGTGTGTACATGATGAAACAAGTAATTATACATAGTTATTTGTCAGACATGAAAGCATCCCAGGAGGCCTTTCCTTAGGCTCCAAATAACTAGTCTGATACAGCTGCATATTGAGAATAAAAAGAATGCTGTATATGATTAATTAACGAATTCCAAAAATAAGAACAACTTACTGACACACCAGCTCATGATCCAACCCCCTTCAGCACTGCACTTAGAAACAGGTCTTTAAATCTGAATTGCAAAATAGTATTTTTCTTTTATTATTTAAGTAGGGCAACTTCTCATCATTTTGAACTCTGAATGTCAAGAATTTCAAAATACTTGCCACTCTTCATGTTTTTGTTTTCCCCTATTTTACAAGGGTAATAAGGAACATTAATATTTTTATACAGAAATTACAAATATGTATCAGGTTCTTCTCAGGAAGACACAACACAGATTGTATTGCACCGATGTATTTTAAAACTTCTTACTGGCAGACAGTAAAGACAGTACCTGTGAGCAGTGGTAAGGTCCCCGGGTGCGGGTTAGACTGTATTTGGGGTTTGGGTAGGGTCTCCTGTGAGCTCCCTGGTAGATTACTGCCTGTTTTACAGAAAAGCACTGGTATCACAACTCAGCTGTCTCTCAAACTGTGCCAAACTAGTTACGAGCACCGTAACAGATGCAAACACTGTGGCTGCTATTGCTCTACACTCTTCATGAAAGAATATTTGTTTTAAATTCAGTTTGCCTTAATGCAAGGCATTTCTGTGTCTTTGTTAAAACCCTTGGGGATCCAGCCTTTATGCAATGTTAAGACGTGTCACACTCTTAGACTGAGGTTTTAGAAGTTACAAAAGAAATCCAACCATTTGGCTGTGGGTACTTTTCACACACTGAAAGCACCTAATTTTTTCAGTATTCACCTCCCAGCAAACAGTGAAAACTGGGCCAAAAGTAAAATAAGAACAAAACTAAGGCTCTATTTGCTTTTCTCTTTTGCTTGGAGGTTGCAGGTCTACTTAATTTGTATGGAAACTTTCACCTTAATTTCTCATTTGAAGCCAAAATACATCATATGTTTTTATTTCTAGTGGAAAAGGGCTGCTCTCAATACAATAAAACCTCTCCTTAACAGATACTAGTAGCAAAGTTTAAATGTTTTCAAGAAGCTCCCTTTACATGATTAGTTTCAGCTGTTTGGTTTTTTTTTAATTGTAGTAATATCATTGTCAGCCCTGGCTATGGCTGGATGATAGAAACATTCTGAGTATAATTACTGTAGAAGTAAATAAAGTCAACTAACACTGAATCACATCCTGCAATTTTTACACATACGAACCATCCCACTGCTACAAGTGGTGGAACCATCTGTACCTCAGTATGCACCACACTTTATGAACTGGTGTCAGGGATACTGCTTGTGCACTTTAGGTTAGGAATAAACTTTATTGTTTTCCTCAATTAAAGCTATGGCAGACAGGAAGGATTGGTCCTGCTTTGACACAGTGACATTAAAACCGCCTTTATAATTCTTCATATTGAGATTTCTCAGTAACATAATGATGGAAATAAGATGACAGTGCTTTTGATGAGAAAAAATATTAATAATTGATAATATATTAATACTATTTAATATTGATGTTTCTTTTTAATAGTAATACCATTTAATTAGTTTTTAATTGAGATTTGGAAATAACATTCGGCCCTCCTGGAGCCAAAGTTTTTTTTCTGCTTGATTAGTTTCCCAACCCAACTCCAAATGACTAGGTACTGACTCAAAAGACTGCCAGCTGATGGAGGTGGAAATCTTTATTTCTTAGCTATTATTTGATACTATTGACACTTTTCACTTCCAAAAAATAATTTTTGTATGAAGAGGGAAGTGTGAATAGCCTTCCCAGGTTTACAAAGCTGACAGTACTGTAGAGCTTCTAAGTAGGACTCTTACTGAAAAAAAATGGTGCATACCATGAAGACAGCAAAGCTAGCAAATAGCCCACTACTGTCTGTTAAAAACCCAAAAGACTTAACAGAATATATTCTAATACTCTGAGGTTCATCTCTGAGGTTCATCTCATCATCTTCCATAATGAGGTTCTTCTCATTATGGAAGTCTCTTACTTCACTCTACCCAATATTACACTTAATTTAAGAAAAAAATATATTGTTGGTAACTGTACTCGGCCAATATGATGTAACACGTATCCCACTGCAACTTGATTGTAACTATTTATCCTTTGTAAGATTTCCTCCCTTCACTACAGTCTATGAGATCAGATTAATTTTGAAAATGTACTTTATTTTTGTAATCCAGTAGTTAAAACCAACAAGATTAAACAAGAAGATTAACAACAGACTGTACTAATTAGGTAACTGAAGAAGTGCAAATTCATGTTGGTGGGGAAGAGGGTTAAATAATGCATTAGTATTTTTAATCATACACAGGGATAAATTGGTAAATCTGAGCTAAGGGACACCTGATAAAGTCTAACAAAGTGGCATTTCTCACGTGCTCCAAAAATACCTGTAAAGAGACAATTTCACCTCTAAGACTGCTTACTTCCCTCCATTGACAATGATTCAAATCAAGCCAGCTTATTCAAAAGCAGATTTCTCAACTGAAAACCTTTTCCCCTCGAGGGACAATCATCAGTGAAGCAGATGTAATTCTCAAATCTAGACAAAGTCATTCACTCTTTGGTCTAATTTCATCTGCTACACTTGAAACTGGGACAAACATGACAAAAGCAGAGAAACTAGAAGAGTTACTGAGGAAAAGGGTAAAATAGAATATAAATGGAAAATTTTTTCACAAAAAATTGTTTAATAATTCTAAATGATGCCAGATTATTAAGTTAGCTATGTTGTGTACTGTGCAAACAGTACAACTAAATTTCCAAATATCAAAAAACAAACATTTTGGTCTACACACACCCATAATGTAAATTTGTGATGTGTAGAGGGCTGAACTTGGTCAACAATTTAGCACCCAGCAGCTCCTTTCTTGCTTGGCCATTCAGTGGGATGAAGGAATTAATGAAAAGAGCAAAAGTGAGAAAAAACTCATGAGCTGATATAAAGACCATTTAGTAAGTGAAGGGGGACAGGAAAAGAAGTCAATCAAAGATAACCCCTCTCCAGCTCCCACCAGCAGACTGATGCCCAACTAATCTCTGAAAAATAGCCACACTGTACTCCTGTTTTCACTACTGAGAATGATATCACAAACCTAAACCACAGCACTGCACAGGCTGCTACAAAGAAATTCAACTCTATCACAGCCAAGATAGATATGTGATGATAAATAGCCTCTGCATCAGGCAAAATCCCCTTGATCAAGAAGTAAATAACCCAGTTCTCCCAGGTCATGTTCTCTCTTGGTTTCTACAAAAACGATTGTATTCTCCTGTCTTCTTTCTTGAGTTCCTCTCTCTATTTAATCAGCAATCCTTGGCAGCACTTCTGAACTGAAATCAGATTTTGCACAGAGATAGCTGAAATATGCTCCTCTACGTGCATGAGATTATCTTGGTAGCCAAGACTCACAACCTTTATCCTGAAAAGCTTTTTCAGTATAACTCCACCATCATAAAAGCGGTGGGTATTGAACACTATTTGAAATATATTCCAGAGGGTGATCTTCAGTTTGAGAGTACTGCAGATGTTGCTTTGGGAAAAACTAATTACACTTCACCAGAACAGCTGT
This sequence comes from Machaerirhynchus nigripectus, assembly GCA_013397975.1. Lineage (NCBI taxonomy): Eukaryota > Metazoa > Chordata > Aves > Passeriformes > Dicruridae > Machaerirhynchus > Machaerirhynchus nigripectus. Next base: position 335,243 of record VZRQ01010317.1, read on the forward strand.
TTTAGTAAGATGCTGAGGTTAGGTAGGATGCCATATTTAAAAGCACCTACACCTGGGAAGCACTGCATAACCCATACATAACCTGCCCACAAAGCATCTCAAACTGCGTAATAGCCTGAGGCAGAAAATAGATTTAAAAGTATTTGTACAAAGGCTTACAGCATGTCAATGAAGAAGTACCAATTCTTTAGGTATTGCTTTACACAGTACTCTAAGGGAAGGCTAAATGTGATGTAAATATTAACAAATATTATAAAACAGAAAGTTATCCATCATAAAAGTATCTAGAGACATCACACAGCTTTGGAAAAGCACTGGTTCATTCTAGGACAGAAACCAAACTCTTCCATCATTCAGATAAAATTTATGCAGCTTTTACAGACCCACACTGAAACTAGCTTTGAGTGTTTTTATTTTTGTTCTTCTCCTTAAGGTGAAGTTCTGCCAGTGGGAGCATCATTACTTCTGTTTATTCTTTCAATTTTGATGGTGCTGGAGCACAAATGAGGATTGTATTTAGTGAAACTTGGCTCTAACACAGAACCAATGACTTCCAATTTCACAGTGTATCTGAAGTTTGTGCAGTGCAAACACAGAAACAACTATCATTTCTATGGGCTCCAGCCATTACAAAAAGCCTTCTCTGAAAGGCTTTGTGTTAACTCAACATTTCTATACCTGGCATTGCTTGCAATTAGAGACCAAATAATGGCAGAGCGAAGAAAGGGCATCAGCTGAGAAAAGGAGGTTGGGACCATTTCAGCCTTTCAAGAAGAGGCATAGGACTCTGAAAAGACTTGGTATTACACTATTGCTATTGTGCCATTTGCTGTTAGTTAGTTTAGTATATAAGGTAAGAGTCTCTTTCCAGAAATAAAAACCTCTGCTCAAAGAGACATTTGAACTGGAAAAGGGATACAGTAATAAAAGCACAACACTGGAGAAACATGGGTATTTCAGTCCCCTGTCCCTTATCTTCAACAAAAGCAATCAAAAAGTTTCAATTTGTAACCTTATTTCCCATCCTTCCAGCACACGGCCCTCACAGTCCATCAGGGATGGACAGTCAAGGCCAGGTCTGGACCAAGTGTGCATAGCTCAAGTGTGGTGCCAACAGTGCAGCTATGGCATGGAACCAGCAGCAAAGCCAGGCTGGTTTGCCTGTTGAGGCAGCTTCACCCCTGGTAGGGAGAACCTCTTGGGAAGTGACCCAACCTCCTGAGCTTTGCTCATGTGGGCCCATCTTTCTAGTGTAACTTACTCCCATTGCCTTCAACATGAGCAAGTGTTCCTGGATCAGGAACATTTTTAAGTGACAATTTAATGCCTTCAAATGTAATATGCAAAATTATTATATTTACGTAAATTACGTGTCCCAGTCTCTTATTCACGTATGCATGTCCTCTGAAAGCAGTTCAGCAGATTGATAATTACCACCCAGTACCAGTGTCATTTGCCCATACAGAAACAATTGGGCCGAGGAATCTTCTCAAAAAATCATCATATTGAAATCAGGTACTGCACAAACTGGTAAATCCTCTTATAGTAAGAATGCATCGGCCTCACATATGATAATCTACTGTGTCCTCATCAAACATCTCACCCTCAATGATAATAAAAAAGTTTATTTTCTTTTTTTTGCTATGGCATGCCTGGCAAGTTCCACACAAAGCAACAGACTCTAATGTGAGAGACGTTGAGATCACTAAGAAAGTGTAATTTGTTTTTCTGCTTTCATTCAGCAAAGTGACAACAGAGCTGCAGGAAAAAAAACCTCTCAAAGCCCCTAACTTCATCATAACTCCATTGCTCCAGTGACTCCCTCAAATAGGGAATGGCTGATGAGTTCTAGAAACACAGATCCGCAGCCTAAGCCACAGCATAGTCTCCAGGGACTATGGGATAAAGAGTGGTTGATGCTACAAGTTACACAGCAGGTCCTGACGTCAGATGTCTCCTGGAACATGATGAGGGGCAAGGGATTTGTTTCTGTATGATTTTTAGTTCTGCTTCTCAAAACCGGCTTACATCAGAAGGCTTACCATAAAAATTAAGTCGAGATGTGTATGAAGATGAATTAATTATATGCTCCTTTCCTGAAAACAGCCACAAACTCTCAAACCTAAGTCTACAGATGAGCATTCCCACTGACATTAATGCAGCTACTAACTCAAGCAAGCTGCAGGCATTAACTCTGGCAGAGTTCAGCCAAAGGAACAATCTTAAAAGGCCTCGATTTATCCCATTTATTGTGCATCACTACAGAATAATGCAGGTATTAGGTGGGACTGCAGAGTACCTTAAACTACATCTACTCACAGATGCTTGACTTTCAATATAACCTGAACAGAACTACTTATTAGTCAAAGCCCATCCTGCTGCCAGCACTTAAGCTTTATGGTAAGAATGGCCTGACAGCACACTGGTATTTCTTGTTTACAGAAGCAGGGTTTTCATGAGGAACAGCAACAGTTAGCACTAACACTGAGAGACTGTGCAGAGGACTTTGGCTTTCACTGCTGGAGTGGGGTTGGGTTCCTTTCACCTGATTATGCTAGATTGTATAGATGATTCTCTTCTGATTAAGTAGCTTGTTGCTCCCTGATACCAGTAGAGCAACTCAAATAATGCATCTTTACTCAGTGCGATTAATACTAGAATGTAGTCTATAGCATTTCTTACTTCCTGGGGAGGGAGAATAGGATCAGGAAGCAGTGAAAAGAGAAACTAAATGTTATGACAACATTTTTCAAATGGTTAAATTTAGGTTGCCCCAGTATCTGAATACCATTTAAAAAAAAAAAAAAGGAAAATGTTCCTATGGCAGCATGTTTCTAATTCAAGACCTCAGTGATGTTAATTGGTCACCTCCATGCTGATCAGATTTTTAAATTTTTTTTTAAAGAACCTAATCGGAGAGATTATTTTAGTTGATCAATATGCTGCACATCTAATTCATTGCACTGAATATGTCTATCCCTTTGACAACTTATGAATCAATACATTCATCCCACAGTAATTTATACAACAGTGCTAAGCATGTGAACAAGGTATCACCTTCACAGTAGGCATTGTCCTCTCGAAGGGCTCGGAAGCCATCTCGGCAGCTACAGACAGCTCTGTCCTCTAGGTTTCGGCAGACAGAATGCTCCATACAGTTATGTCCTTCCGAGCAAAAGTCATGGCCTGTGCAGAAACAAGCATGATTGAGGCTTAAAAAGAATCCAGGGATTACAAAACATACCTGTCAAAGACAGTCCTATCTTTTTCTCAGTGAGGTCAGAGAGTACCTTTCTATTGTCTGTGAGATACAGAAAAATAAATTGTACCAAGCATGAAATGGATGAGAGGAGTAGTGAAGGCCACCAGAACAGACTGTCTCTAGGTCTTCAATTCAATTTCAGGTTATAGCACTGATCTGAAGCAGCTGGATAGGAGGCTTGCTTAAATCCCCTTACTGTCTCCTTGTCATTGTTAATTACTTTTACAGGACATGTCTTAATTATATATTTCTTGTCACTTTCTTTTTTTTGTTTGTTTGTTTGCACATTTATAAAAGAGCTTAACAGCTTAGACACTCAGCATCTCATTTACTAGTGATATTTTTTTTTCCAGCACTTTTAGTTCCCAGGTGTATTTATAAAATTCTTCTGTATTTAACCAAAAGTCTTTGATTAACATTGACTTGTTTTTCTTTACTCTCCCCTTATCTCCTCCCTTCCTCCACTAACTGAATACTCTTCCCTTATTGCATCATTCTTTCCATTACAGAGAATTTTGTTTTCAAAATCTCACCTGTTAGCCAGCCCTATTTCCTATTTTCCTATTTTTTCTTTTCCATTTTTCCGGAATGTGGCCATTTTCCATTGCACCTTAACTACAAATTTTTAAGATTGTGAAGTTATTTTTCAGGCTGGAAAATTTAGATTGAACCTTTCATTTCAGTAGGTTTCTTTTTAAATTTCTTTTGTTTGCTCTCATGAAATTTAATGATTTAATGTTGTTGAACAACATTAAATCATCTTTTATTGTGCTGAAATCAAGCTGGTTCTAGAAACTGACTTGAAGCTTCCACAGTCTCCAGATCTGTATATAAAGGTGTGGAGCTTGTCTCCTTCCCTGTTTTCTCATTAATTTTATTTGTTTTAAGTTTCCTTCTTTCACTGAAGCATTAATTGATCAAGCAGCAGTACTGTTTTCCAGTAATTACTTTCTTCTCTCAAAACCACAGGAGACCTTGGGAATGTGGGTCAAGCTCAGGGGACCAGGACTGGTGTAACAGCAACAGCTCCAGAATGCAAGCTGGCATCAGGCTGCAACACAAGCCTCTTGCAAAATAGCAAACAAGTATTTTTGGCAGCAAAAATTATTACTTTTATCATTCCACCTGGTTTCTGCTTCATATTTTTCTGTGAAAGAGCTTCTAACCCTAATCTCACAGAAGCTTGTTAAACAAGGACCCCAAGCAGGAGAGTGGCAGCAGAGATGCTTGGAGGTCAGGTCAAAGAAATCTTTTGCACTTGGAAAGTTCAGGAACAGTGTGAAGCACCAAGAATGAAGCAAAAGAAGAAAAGGAAGCAGAAGATCCCATAAAGGCAAAATGTTTTAGAACTGAGACCCAGTGACATGGTTATGACAGAAACATCATAGACCTATTGTGATATGAGAGGCTCATGTTTTTCTTTCTCCTGCTGTGGGTTGTCTCCCTGACCTAGAGGTATGCTTAGGTAATGTTACTTAAATATCATCATCCACCACAGCTACTACAGTGCTGGCAACTAACAGGGGACATGAAGGAGCAAAAGACTCTACACTTTACTGTGCTAGAGGGTCTCCACCACTCTTTGATGACAGCACAAACATGTGTGTCAAGAGCAACCTCTGGCCATGGTGACATCTACACTTTGGCTTTTTGCTGCCCTCCTCACTGAATCCTGAGTTCATGGCAAAGCAATAGTCTTATTCCGGGATTTCCTGGCCTGTATTGGATTGTATCAGATTTTGACATTTACTAAGAAGATACACGTCATCCAGAAAGGCTTTCATAGTGATTTATTATTAAGATTCTCAACACTTATACAGCAGCTGTATTAATATACAAAATACATGCTACTGAATAACAGCCTGCTGAAGCCTCTTTTTTAAAGAATAAGTGCTTTACCACATGAGAAGCCAAGCTAGCATAGTTCAGGGAGAATTGAAAATATTCAGAAAGCACTCAATCGACATACATTAAAATTTTCGAGCTATACCAGGCACAAGAAACATAGAATCTTTTTTCTCTAAGCTACTGCAGATTTTATAGAAAATGATCATTAAAAAATCCTTTTTGACTGTGACAGACTTGATGACCTGTCTTCTCTTAGGTTCTTTTCTTCTACTTTCTTATCCTTCTGCTTGATGTCATTAATCATATCCTTCATGTTTGCACTGAGTAGCACAGAAACAATTATAGCTGCACTCTTCACTGAAATATACCTAAAATCAGTCCAAGAGTCTAATACCTTCCTTCATGCCAAGTATCAATTTATCTTATTTATGTATAGAAGAAACAGGTGTAGCCACTTGAAGATGGAACTGCTCATAGCTTTGAAGACACTGGTATTAGTCCAGATCAAAAGGGTGGGCCAAGGACTCAGAGCACTTCCTACATCTCCCTCCTTTGGTAGGGATCAGACTGGGTGTAGCACACAAAGGTGCACAGCATACCAAAACATTCCCCAAAGTTTCTGCTTATAGATGCAGACTACAACCCCAGAGAGGTAAACAAGTTACTCCAGTACTTGAACAACTGCATAGCACAAAGAGTTCACGGAAAGAGATGTCTCAAAGCACTTCAGAAAGATGCGCGCAAACATGGGTATTTCTGCAGTCTATTTAATCTGGACACAGGAGTGGGTGAGGGTAGGAAAATCGCTATTTATATATATGATTTCTTAGACTTTCCACCCAGTTTTGGCTGGAATAAAACACAAAAACACGTTTCAAAGAATTCACATTACTGAACATTTTACAAACTATTTTCAGATGTCACAGTGCAGTTCTTACCTATTCAGCTTCCCAAGACCTACAGTGATCATCATGCATTGGAGTGTCCTATTCAAAATTATCAGAAAAAAAGTCTATTTTTATTCTATAAGAATGAAAAATTACACTGAGCTTATATATAACCTGCTATTACCTTACCTTTACAGATTTTGCAGCAACTGTGAGATAAGGGGATCTGTTGAGATTCTGGACAGTTCAAAGCTGTACAGCTGTCTTTAGGAATACGCTGCATTTTGTGGTCCTGTTAAATTGAGGTAATTGATTAATACTGTGAGATAGGAAATAAAGAAAGTTATAACTTTAGTTGAGTTTCAGCACAATAATGTACAAAAAAAACCCAGCCTAGGCCAAACTCCAGGTACCTTCAAAAACCATTTGAGATGACAAAATAGAATGATAAAAGCATCAAGAGTTCCCCTATACTCAAACCTTTTCAAGAAAGCAAAGGTGTAGCAACAACTCTCATTCTTCTTATCTTAGCTGTCAAGTAACTTGCCTCAGAAGTTTCTCTTAGCATCATGCCTGAAAGAGTTACAATTATTTCTCAAAGTCTGAAGCAGCAGATTCCAGAGACAAGGGTCCCCATAATGAATACTCTAAAGAAGCTTGTCGTTTATACAGCAAGTAAAACATCTGTACATGTGAACATCTCTGATCTCACTGCTGTGGCAGTAACACCGAAGGAAACTGACACTGAGTCCCTATTAGGAAAGAGAGGGTTTCTCAGCTAAGTTTGGATCAGGCATCTGAAAGTGTAGAATACCACAAGATGGCATCTAGTATCTTCAGGCACTCAGTGCAGGTCACACGAAATCGCTGCAGTATGGCCACACAAAATGCTTGCCTTAGCAACCTGGCTACCACAGGTGTGCCACTTTTAGGTTCCCTCGGGCCATAAATAATGTGTCTTGCAATGCTCTAGTCATGATAGGGCAAAGAAAGAAAAGAAGGCAAACAACAGCATGCTCCTCAGAGGCATCTGCCTTAAAATAAGCAACGTGGTTAAAATAAGACCTCAGTGAACTAAAGACCCCACATTTCTGCATGCAAGAAAAGCATCTAATATAATGTATATGCCATTGTACGTATGCGTGTACTATTATTATTATTGGTCTAGCATTTAATTTTAAATCCTCTTTAATTGTGAAATACAAAGATGAACATGAACACAATGGCCAATATCAAAATTACTGCTCAAACTTTACCTTAAACAATCCTGACAGAGAAACCAACCCTAATCTGATAATACAGTAAAGCAAACCAGCCACAGATGTGCTGTACATCAGAACAAACAAAACCCAGCAATCCCATAAGATAAATTAACTTTTGGTAGAAATAACATCAATTAAGGTAGTCTGGATTTCATTTAATTCCTTTGTAAATTCTAATTTGGAAGATAATTTTTCATTCATTTTTTTAAAGTATTCAAACAGAAAAGTTTATGCCTATAGCACACATAACTGCAGCAGCCAATAAAAACAAATCATGATGCTTCTAATTATATCCAGACAAACTGAAAGAATCCCATACATTGCCTCGATAACATCATTATAAGCCTTCAAGCATGAAACCAGTACTTGTGCCGTTCCTATTAATATCTCTTGACCTGAAGTCATTAATGATATCCTTTTATGAAAGCTCTGGTAGTAATAAAATAATGCCCATCTCTGAATTCCTAACTGACCAACAAAGTTTACAGTATATGGATTTTCTGCTCTCAATTATTATTCACAAGGCTGTTCAGTCCTTGAAAAAGCAACATTTCACAGCCGAAGTTGCTGCTTACTATTTCTACCAAGACAGTGAGGCAACCTACCAGAAAACAAGTCTAATCAACAAAACACAGACTAGGCCAGCCAACAGAGGCATTTTTTTTCCATACAGTATCACAACTGCCAGCTGCAAGGAACACAAGGCAACATCATATATCTTTTGATGGTTGTTAATTATATCCATTGACTAATCATAGAATTCATGTCCTGGGTGTCATGTTGAAAATGTGAGCTCACAGCCCTAAAAAGCCTACAGTGAATCCAAAATTATTTCTGGTCAGCTTCTCCTTGCTGTTCTCAAAGGGGTTCCGGGCACCTACTGCAGGAGTTAGGCTCATAAAGATTAAAATCAACAGCAGTTAGACCAGAGTTTCTTTTTTGTAAAATATACTTTTTAACAACTGTATGAAAATGTTTGAGATTTTCAGAAACTGATCTGATGGACAGCTCCACGGCAAGAGGAGTTGCTTGCCTCTTTTTCTCTGCCCTAGAAATGTGCACTCAGGTTTTCAACTCCACCCTGCAGCATGCAGCTCTCTAACCAGACAGGATTCTTCCCCATCCCTCACCCAGACAGACAACACGAGAGTCACTGCAGCAGTTTGTGTAATTCTCTACCCACAACAGTCCCGGGGGTGTATTTTGCCCTTAAAATGTATTTGTGCCCGGAAGAGCAGCTCTGTTCACGAAGCCAGGCAAGACTGAATCAGCATCAGGTATGTTCTGTTTACAAACAAAAACCCCACTTCCATCACTAGAAATACCAGATACCTGGTGTACCAGCTCTCTTTCTTCTTTTTCCTCTAATAAGGATCATGAATTTCAAACTATGCCCCCAACACATTCGTGTATCTCTTACACCTGAGCACGTAATTTGAATAATAATGCTGCAGATGGAAACATAAGGTAGCCTGCTGCTGTTTTATTACTGATGATGGGGACGATACCTAGGGAAGGAAGGAAGAATGCTGTTTGATTGTCAAGCTGTATCATCAAAGCTTGCAGCTATGCAAAGTAAATTTATTTGCAAAAATTTGATGTGGAACTCAGTTAGACAAAATAAACACAGGACCTATTAGATGCCTTTTCTGTCACTTCCTAAGGTATACCTGTCTGTATTTCCAAAGTTTCTTCCAGTGGGACTTTGATATTTCTAACATGCAAGAAGTTTTATTCCATCAACAGTATTCTTACCTTGCACTCAAACAGAACACAGTCCCCTGAGCTTGAATACACAGTTTCTCTTTGTCCTTCAAAGTAGGTTCTGCCTTCAAATACACACACCGCTTCAGAGGGAAAAGACAGAACAAAACAAAACAACACAATGATTTTGAATAAATGTGTTGGCACTCTGCTTATAGAACTGATACATTTTCTTAAAGATAACTGCAATTCAAAATTAAAAGACTGATTCAGCTGCAAGAATATTCTAAACCCATCTACAGGACTCTTGGATATCATAAGAAAAGAAATTAGAGGAGAAAAAACCCCCACCAAGTACCCAGAAAAACAGACCTAAGTAGAAAGGTGAAGGATGTGAAGCAATAGGGAGTAGAGATAGTTACTGAGAAGGCAGAAGAGACGTGTCTCAGGTCATTCCAAGGAAGGTGACTGCCTGCAACACAGCTCAGGGGTGCACATGAAACTGGAGCTGCGAGAGCAGCACAGTGGCATTAACACATAATTAGTTTCTTGAAGAGGAATGTTGCATGATGAAGGGTGGTCACTGAAGCCACATGTTTATTTGTTATCACAGTCCTTTGATGTTTCATCACCCCACACGGTTATTTAAACATTACGGGTTTGTATCTTGATTAGCGCAGTTCTTTATCATTACTGCTGAGGCATATTAAAGTATATGAATTTTATTGTACAGTAACTGACTTTTTGTGACTGTGGTTTTTTTTAACCCCCAACAAAAACAGGATCAAGTCTCCAATGATCAAATGACAGACGGTGTTCATTATACCATGGCCTGGTGCTACCCCTGCACCCCAGCAGCACCAGGTTTTACAACAGCATGCTGACACAGCTCGTACTGGATTGCTCACCGAAGTTCCTATTCAGTATTTAAGACTTACATAAAACATCCTCACAGCAAACCGTCTTGCCTTTTTTTTTTTTTTTAATGGGTCCATTACTGCAATTACATTATGCAAAGTATAAAGGCTGAGTAACATAACTGCTAGGTACAGAAAATCAGATGTCTGTCTCTGTTGCTTAGGACACAGTCAAGTCTCATCAAGTAAGCATAATCACGAAATAACATGAGTAGGTTACAACTTTCAAGTTCTAGATTACATGTGAGAGGTCTAATTTGCTAATCATTGATTTGGAGATGCAAATCAATTATACTTTCACAGAGAGGTTTATCCTAACAGACTAAAAATTTAAACAGACTAAAATTTGTAGACAAAAATATCTAGAAGTCCAAAACCTTTTATTGTTTTATTTAGATTTTTTTACTTTGAATTAGCTATATTAATTAGCATTAATTCTGTTATTTTCATTTCTACTTTACTTATCTTTTTTAACTTGCAGGTCTTTCTTATTACTTTGTTAGCATGTAAAAAGTAAAGTTTTGGAACTGATCATGAAAAAGAAGTGATAGGTACAGAAACAAAAATGGGTTTTTTGAAATTCAAAAATATGAGTTATAATATCTTATAAAATATAAAGTATCTTGTGTGATTTAAGCGTCCAAAGTGCTTTCAAGAAATGATATCACATCAGGTTGCAACACTACAAATCCCATGAACCGCATAATTTGCAGTCAGACTTAAGAAAGTCCAGAGAAGAGCCACCAGTGCAAGTCCTAGGGGTAACAGAAAGAGGAAGTTTGTACAACATCCACAAAGAAAGGTGTATTGCATTTGCATGGACAAGCTTTGGTAGCAGGGGTGCTACAGGGGTGGCTTCTGTGAGAAGCTGCAAAAGCCTACTCCATATCCGGCAGAGCCAATCCCTGGCGGCTCCAAAGAGGGACATGCCGCTGGCCAAGGCTGGGCCGATCAGAAAGGGTGGTAGCGTCTCTATGATAACAGATTTAAGAAGAAGAAAACCAAAAAGTTATTGCACAGTTGTAATTGTGGCCAGAGAAGAGGAGAGTGAGAATATGTGAGAGGAACAACTCTGCAGGCACCAAGCTCAGTGGAGAAGGAGGGGCAGGAGGTGCGCCAGGTGTGGGAGCTGAGATTCCCCTGCAGGCTGTGGTGATGACCATGGTGAAGCAGCTGTGCCCCTGCAGCCCGTGGAGGTCCATGGGTGTGCAGAGATCCACCTGCAGCCTGCAGAGGAGCCCCACACCAGATGGATGCCTGAGAAGAGGCTGTAAGAGAGGAGCCTATACCGAAGCAGCCTGTCTTTGAAGAACTGCACCCTGTGGAAGAGTGAGCATGATGGTGTTTGGTGAGCAATCTCTCCCAGTCCTTATCTGGACTCACGAATCCCTTGTTACATTTTCTCTCCCCTGTACAGCTGTGGAGGGGAGTGAGAGAGCAGCTTTGGGGTGTGCCTGGAGTCCAGCCAGGGTCAACCCATTACACACACAGTGTGTAACTCACAAGAGTCATAAAAGCTCAATACTGTGTCTCTCTCCTCTCCCAGAAACAAGCTCTTCTAGAAGGAAGTATATGAAAAAATTCTATATAAATCTTTACCAGGGACTAGCAGATCTTGAATCCCGGAAAGACAAGACAATCATCCAGTCATACATATCACCTCCTACGCATTACAGGCCATGACACTAAACTGAAATATTCAAATATTAAGCCCTTTCCCTTGCCCCATACATTTCAAGTTTCTAAGAACAACTACATGTGACAGGAAAATATTCAGTACAGCAATGCCTGAGGATCACACAATGGCATCACACAATGGCAATGAAAAAGCAAATTAACACATCCTCATGTTCCCAACAGGCAGACTATGACTGTTCACAGAAAAGGCAAGAGACATCAAAATCACTGTCATTCTATCTTAGAAGAAAATATGCTCCTGAAGCCAAAATACTCTCAACATATGAGTGGAACTACCCAGTTATCTTAAAAAAAAAAAAAAAAAAGCAAAGCAACTACCCCAAAGCATAGTCCACTGAATCCAGTCTCCTTATTAATGGCAACAAACCTGATTCTTCAAAGTAACATAGAAAATGATACACACAGAAGAACTATGAAAAGAACACATCCAGCTTAGTGTGAAATCATAAAGCTATTTTTTTATTTCACCAACAGGCTTTGGAAGTCTTCACATATGAAACCATTCTAATGCAGTGACGCAGTATCATAAACACTTGCTTTCAGGAAGAAAATCAGCTCTTCTCCACAGTCTTGGAAACAAGAAAAACTTAGAAATTATGGCTCTGTGAGAAATGGCTCTGCCCAGATGGCCCTTGACCCTTTCCCATATATCTTCATGCACCCAAAGATTGTTTCTCAAAGGTAAGAACATGGCAGCAGAGTGCATGTTTCAAGACATTTGCCTGTCTGGGTGCCAGAAATTTCAAGCAGAGCTCACACGCTCACCTCCACAACCACAACACTTGGCCATCATGCAGCTAAGAAAATTATATCTCATCCATTGAACTGCCCTAAATAAACAATGCAAGCATTTTGGTGTGGCTTGTCAGCAAGGTTATAAAGTCTCCAGGTATCAGGGAGCTGTCTGTACAGAGTGACCAAACTATGTTTGAGGAAAGAGAGAAAACCCAACAAACAATAAATGCCCAATTAAAAAGAATTAGTTGGAACTGAATTGAAAACCTGTTAAGCTGAATAATCTAAGCACAAGCTTAAGCATGTCTTCTTATGGACTGCTGCCCTCACTGACAACATTCAAAAGGGGTATTTCTTCTTATCAAAATCAACACAACCTATTACTTCTTTCCTACTAGTGTTCTCTAAACATGAATGATTCCATCATATTTGGGCAGTTCTTTCCATTAAAAAGCAGCAAGAACCAAGGTATGCTCTGAAGCTCTAATCTGGAGCACTACCACTTGCTTTTTTTCTTCTCAACCATGCCAAAAACACACAGGCACTTCATCTACACCAGTACCACTGGCTCCACGTTTGTTTATCATGACAGACTCCAGTGGGTTTAGCAATGGTGTCAGTTTGCCAGTGTACACTTTTTCTTCTCCCAGTGGTGTCACAAATGCCTCTGTCTTCTTCCCGCTCTCTTGGCAGCCCACTCCTCTTCCACTGCCCACTGAGAAGGCATGATGAACAGTAAATTTACTGGCAAACAGTAAAGGGCAGATTTGCATCAAGCTACCTGGAGGTTGCTAAAAGCTTTTAAGATTGTTTGGTTAGGTGAGTATTAAGCACACATGGAAAGATTTCTAGAAAGACAAATCTACTAACTTTTTTCTGCACCACTTTAATCCTAAGACATTGGCACCCACGTCCCAGGCATATGGAACAGAATGTTCCTCCTGCCTCCTGACAGCAACTGTCACAGCCAGTAAACACCCCATGATGCTGGTGTTTCCTGACTTTATTTTTCTTCAGAAATAAAGATGTTTCAGCAACATGAACATCTGGACTAGCATTGTGTAATTGGAAGAGTCCAGTGAAGATTTAATTTCTGCTTGGCTAGATGCTTCCCAGCATACTTTGATTAGTTTGTGATTGGTATCTCCCTGGGGAAGCATATCATCCTTCATCTTCCTAAGTCCTTTCATTCAATAGACGGAGTCACAGTCAAGACATTACCTGATGATTAGTTGTTCCAGATCTTGATAGTTATTGCCTATGTAGGATTTCAGCTACAGCTGAATTACATCAACCATTTACTCTTGCCATCAAATTTCCACATTCCCCAGTACCTAAAATAATATACATTATTCAAAGTACAGGTTTCTAAGAAGATGAAACAGGAAGCCTACAAAACCTGCTTAGAAGTTTGACAACTCTTGATCTACTCGTATGCAAAAAGTGATCAAATATTACATAGCATCTATGTACAGGGTCTAAAAAATTATTAGCAAGGTCTGCTTATAGTTACGCAGATATAGTAATAGTGCAACTATCCTTTAGTATGATTTAACACACTGTGATGACATGGAATCTTCTCTGTGTTCTTCCAAGAAAAGGGATCTTTCACGAGCCCACTTGCTGTTGGCTTTGTTCAATGAATTATCAACAGTTTGTTACACCACTCCTTCTCTTCCACAATCCTTTTCCCTTCCCACTGGCCTCCAAATGACACTTTCCTTTTGCATTATTTTAAATGTCCATACAAAATCCATGACCCAGCGAACTCCTGCCTTCCGTTCACTGAGTGATCAGGATGTCAAGTAATACATTTTCTCATTTCTGCATTTGTCACCTTCAGTGTCTAGATTGTGTATGCCTTCCCCTGAGGAATGCATGCACACTTCCCTTTGGTATCTCAGCTGGTTTGGATTCAGACTTATCACCAAGGGAAAGCAGAAAGTTTAGCACACTGGTCAACTCCTCAGACCACTTTAATTTCTTGTATTCACAACTGCCCAGTGAGTGGCAGATGGGACTTGCAGTTTTGTGAAATTTGTTGGTAATTATGAATGGACAACTTAAATCTGGTAATTAAGTCTATGTTGCTTCATTCTTTGATCCCTTATGTTGGTTGGTTGGCAGGGAGGAAACTCACCCAAAATCATCTCACACAGAAAAACCCCCAAACCTGTCTCATTCACTTAATTTTCCTACCTCCTCCTTGGAATCTCTTTGACTACATTTTCCACTGTTCAGAGATGAAAGCTTAGGCATTGTGTAAGTCCCATTAATCCTACTTTGCAAGCTTACATAGCACAAAACCACAGTGTGGCTTTATCCTTAGAAGTACACACAGAGATAATTGTCACCTTTTCTGAATTTCTCTTGACAGCCACACCATTACTAGGCACAGCTCTCACCCCTTACTCATTTATCTTTGCAGGGATTTGGGTATTATTTCTTTTTTGCTCGTTTTCTGGAAAGCACAAACTCCTTTGTTACCGCAGTCACCAAGGCTGCAGACTTACTTTATTTCATACAATCTCCCTCAACAATTCAAAATTATTCCAAATTTCAAGCTGAAAAATACACTGTGAATTTTTCCAGTCAATCACTGCTAAAAAGCTGCATATATCTGCTTCTGCTTCCTCAGCTGAAAAAAAGAAAAATTTATTTGAAATTTTATCATGACAAGGAACCAATTACTATTTGTCTCTTATTTCGCATTAGCTGGAAAAGCTAAATGTTTCTATTACATTTAAAACACAAAGTCATTGTTCTACATTAGTCTTAGAACCACTTAAGAGTATCCGCGGTGTGACACACCTCCAACAACACTAACAGGCTGTTCAGTCACATTGGCAAGGAGTCAATCTGAATCCTAAATTCCTCCCCCTACCTCTCATGTTTCCTGTATTTCCAGCAACTGCTACCAGGAAATTACATAATTCATCTATGTGTTGCTGTTGAGAAGTCTTCTATAGAATTCATCTGAACCCCAGAACGCAGCTCCTTGAGTCATCCTTAAAGACTAAAAAAGTAATCTGAGCATTGGAAAAGCACATGAAAACATGACTAAAAACTCTATCAATAGCAGTTCAGCTGAGGAAAATAGACCCAACAGATGAGTAAAACTTCCAAAGTAGGCTGCCAGACAGGGGAGTCTGGGAAAGAGGCTGCAGCCAATCAAAGCCAATGGACACTAATTGCACAAAGGGGGGTATCTCTTGGTAAGCAAAGATCCAATCTGGACAACGTGTTTGATGTCAGCTTCTCCTAGAAAGGGCATAACTGCAATCCACACTTCAACTGGTTAAACAGAGCTGCCAAAGCAGCTCCACTGACAGACATGCAAAACTTTGGCTTTAGTGCAATGGACCATATTCTGCTTGTTAAAGAGAACTGAAGTATTTTGGACTATAAACATAGGATTTTGAAAACTTGGGCATGACTAACATGATCAAAATGCCCACCCATTTTATGTCAAATTCACTATGTTGACCACCCAATACTCAACTTTCACAGCAAAATGTCAAACTATAAAATCAAACAACTGAGACAAAAATCTCAGAGGGTGTCAAGAGAAGAAAAGCAATTGAGGCTAATAGTAATCAAATGACAACCGTATTACAATTATATTAAAGGTTTATAAATAGCACAACACTCTGACAGACCAAGAGAACTCCAGTGCAAATATTACAGGCCTACGTAATCCCCATAAAGGTGGGATTAGACATTATCTGATAGATTCCTCACGTCAGCTATCCACAACAGCTGTGACATAGCTGTATTTAGTGAAGGTGCAAATAGATATTTTATCAACTGCTGACAGCTACTAATGACAGGGAAATTTCTACTTCGTTCCACCTTCTCTCAGCTGGACTGCTGGGCTAGTTGTAAAAGATACTTCTCCGAAAACTTTGTTAAGAGAAAAATAGCAGAGTTTAGAAAACTAGACACCTCTCTAGAGCACCTTATACTTCAAGACATGCTTAAACTCACCTCTATGCCCATCAGAATGCCTCAAGTCACAGGCATCCATATGCAAGATGAAATTAAATGAACTGATTTGGACTGAGTATTGAGAATTTATGAAATTAATGAAAAACTGCCGAAGACGTGCACACTTTTGAGTCAGTATTTTGAAATCTCTAAGAGCTTAACAGGTTTCACCAATCAGCCTTAATTTACTACAAAAAAAGAAGGTTGTGTTGTCCGCTGCCATAAGTTAACAACATCCATGGACAAGACACGGGAAGACACACATTTACTCCTGCGGCTGCTCTCACAGGGTGTTACTGGTAATCCGCTCCAGAGACTTCAATGGGGCGGCAGAAGGGAAATAAAATAATACATTTTATTCATTAGGATATTTTGCTCAGATATGGCATGGGAAAAAAAAAGCGAGTGCACCAATTATGCATCATTTTAAAAGACACATTTTTGCATGTGACTACTGAGATGGTGGTTTCCTGCAGCTTTGTGGCCACAAATCATGTGAACATGTTCAGTAAAATGCAAGCACCTCTGAGCAGCAGCAGTTTCCAAATTTTAACAGTTTCATTTGACAGCATTAAAAAAGATCCTAAGCAAACTGCAAAACTACAAGCTCCACAACAATATAGTAAAACTGGCATTTATTAGGGTGAAAAAAACTTGGCAGTGACATTTCCACACTCCCAAGTCAAAGGTTCCACACAGCTTCTGCTCCAAAAATTTACAGCTACTTCCAACAGTCATGGGGGTTTTTGATCAACATCTTGCTATATTATTTAAGTACTCACAGACTATATATAGACTACATACTACACAGACCCATATTTAAGCAACTATCAGGGACCCTACAGATGCTTCCATTCTCAATCAGACTCTCCTTGGTCCAGAACAGTTTCCACAGATATTTCAGCTAGAAATTCTGCACTGTGACTGCTGCACACACCTCCCTAGTAAAGGCACAGCATCCTGTGACCCAGCATCCACCTCACTGTATTTATTTTCCTCTCAGATCTAAGTGCTTTCCCTTCTACAAACAGCAGCCCCTAGTTAAGTTGGCTGTTACAGCAATACTCACGTCAGCCTTCTTGGTGCAGGCCAGTCTAATGTGCTTAGACATTCCCAGGAATGGAGCACCACATCTGTTGCAGTTTTTAGATCTCACTTCTTTCAAAGGACCTACATCTAGCTCCGTATAACAACTGACAGGGTTTCACGCTCCCAACTCTTCTTCATCCACTTCTGTTCCCACATAAGAAATCTGCCAATCCTTCCATCCCTCCCTTCAGCCAGAATGACAGGATTAGTTGGCATAATCACAACCAGTCCAGAGAACTGTATTTAACATTCTTAAGCTAAGTCCTTAGCATTAGTTCAGCAAAAGGTTTTTAACACAGACAGCAGTGTAAACACATTTTTGGAAATCTTGAATAAAATTGGTTATGCAAATTGGCTTTCAAAATTTTTTACATACTCCCTCTCAACGTTCATTATCAAATAACATTTAACCAAAAACTAACATAAAAAAATCTGGCATTACCAATAGTTTTGGAAATTTTCATACGACAACTTTAAAAAGAAACCTATGTACATCTGACATGCTGTTTCTCAAGGTTCCTAGAAGTTACTATTACCCATTGTGCATTCCCAAACAATACAATACTTCATGTCTAAAGTCAGTTCAGGACTTGAAATAATTAAAAATTTAAAAGTAGCTGGAGCAGATGTTCACAGAATCTGCTATGTCGCAGCTGATTTCTCCCAAATGCATCTGTTCATATGCCGATCCATCACGGAAAAACCGTAAGCTGGAGTTCGTAGCAACTGTTAATGGAACTACTACTTTTTTCTTTGGGAATTACATTAGTGAAAGAAAGCCTTACGGTCGCCAATAATTAAAAAAAAAATCGTATCTGTTAATACTCCTATTGTCCTTAGGAGGACCTTTCTAGACATTAGACACACTTCACACACAGTGCTGTTAGGTGTGTTTATCTATATGGAGCTTATTCAACTCCAACTGAGCTTTGGCTGCAGCAATTTTCTCCCTACAGTGGCAAGCAGCCTCTCTGTATTCCTCCCATGTCACCTGACCTTGCTTCCACTGGGCATACACCTTCCTTTTTTGCCTTAGCTCCAAAAGAAGATCCCTTTTCAGCCAAGCTGACCTTCTGCCTCATCTCCTTGACTTTCAACATTGTGGAATTGCTCCAGTGCTCCTAAAAGAGGGTGTTCAAAAAGTGACTAGCACTGATAGAACCAGTGATTCCCCAGGGATGTGATTCCTTTATTAAATTATATGTCTATTTTAATTTTCTACTTCTAAAGTGTATTCATTTACTCCCATGTTTCTTCACAGCAACTCACCAACAGAATATTGCAAAATTTGTAAAATTAAAGATGTGTGGTTAGGTGCTTACATCGTACTACCAGCTCTATTCCTACAGAGTCCCAAAAGACGATGGACAACATATAAGCATTCTGAAGTCATATGCTACTACTATTAAGAAGCCTGTCTCAGAAATTCACAAAAACCACATGCAAGATTGTTATCTCTTCTATGCTATACCCAGATTTGATTTCTCATCTAGCTGCATTGAGGATCTGCAAGGTTTCTAGATAAAAGCATGATGAAAACACCTACAAAACAAACTCCCCCTTTACATGCCTGTAAAATTTGCCTAGAGAGAAATACTGCACTTTAGTCAATATGAATATAAACTAAAGAGACGTCTTAAGGAAATAATATCTGAATTTACATGTCTTTGTCAAAGTAATAACAACATAGCGAGAAGCATGCCTGTTCATCCTCCCTACCTTCAAAGTATTTGAAGTGCTCACTCAGTAGAAAAAACAGGTATGTCCCTATTTTCCAGATGAGTCGAGCTTATTTACTTGCTTTGATTTCAAGATGAGGGGGAAAAAAAAAATCTTACAACTGAAACCAGGTGTTTTCTGTCCCAATTTACTACATCAAACAATAACGTCACTGTAATTCTAACACTATATGTATACACTGGACATCAAGAAAAAAGCAAACCTAATAATATCTTCAAATTTTATTCATCTTTTAGGAAAAAAAATCTAGATGTAAAATAATGTTAAGAGATTCTAACCAAATGTCACAAATTAAAATGAAATCTGTGAAGACAGTCAAAATTATACTTGAAAATAATTTAAAGCAAGGAGCGGAGGACCAGAATTTTCATCTGCAATCAGAAACTTACACAAATAATTTCAACAAGTAGACGGTGAAAATACACTAGTCAGCTACCCTGTAAAGAAAGGCTGAGGACAGTCAACCGCCCTCCCGAACAAATGACCAGGGCTTTCTTCTTAGTGGAAACTGGTACCAAATAAAAACCCCCAAAAACCCAAAAATCAGTAAAAATTTTCTGTATTGGCAGAGAGGCAGAACAGAGATACAGAAACACTGCAGACACAGTGACACAAAGCAAATTGCAGAAACTCTTCAAATAAGGAGGACTGCAATTATGTTTTTGAAGGCGATAGATGAGGAAAGCAGGATAAAGGTCTGTTACACCATATCTGCCAAGATTTTCGTTTTAAAGCTGTGTCTCACATGGGACTAAGTGACCCTTATTTGAAGCTGAATATATTTTATGAGCTGACAGATGCGGAAACAGTGATCAATAACAGCCTTGAGGCCTAGACATCACATTTCAGATAGCTGCAAGCAGTGGTTAAGAGAAGTAAACCAAGCAGTAGATGGTTTAATTCACTATGTTTCCACTGAAAAAATGTCAAACTACTGCAGTCCAAAAAACTGAAAGCCACTGATTTAAATCATTATCTTCACAAAAAGACAAATAAAGGGTAACAGAATACATCATTTTAAACTAATCTCACTGAATCAACTTCATTCATATTTCACCATCCGTTTCAGAGGAAATAAGATCACATTATTGACAGTTTTGTGGTGGGTTTTCTTCCAGTGATTTATTTATTGAGTTTCAGCCTTCACAACCTTCCCATTTTTTCATTTCACAGACATAGGCACTGTCAAAAAACTGAATGTGTGCCTTCTTGAACACTCCCATATCTCCTGCCAGTGTCTCCCCTAGGCCAGCTTTCCATCCCAACGATCCTTGTCAACATGACAATCCTGTTCTGAATAAGAGTATGTCAGGTGTAAACTGGTCTTTGCAAAACTGTACAGGTCAGTTCTTTCATTTGGTTGGCTGGCTGGGTTTTGCAGAGCCTTTACTCTACCCAGCTCCATCAGCACTCTCTGCCTCCAACTTGTTACTTTTCTGTGACCTTGTCCAAAACCTGCAGTTCTGCAGTTTTCAGCTAAGGCAAACTTCTCTTTTTTTCACAGCACATACCCATTGAAGATGTTTGCTACTGATACTATAGGTATTCCCAAGATCTACAGAATAAAGGGTCCAGGCAAAAACTAGAACTTTAGCTACAAGCTGCTGATTTGGCAATGTGCTTCTGGTTATGAGACAAAAAAAAAAAAAATCCAACATCTCCCCCCACCATAACCCCAAAACAAAGCAATAAAAAACCCCGCCACAACCCCCCAAAAACCAAACAAATAAAAAAGACCCCCACAGACCAATGATGCATACGTAGAGTGACATAAGCACATTGCTAGTGAGAACAAATATATTGAAATCAACACACAGGCATGTGAATGCTCACATATTGTAGATGATTTTTGTAACTATAAATAGAACCAGAAATTTTAATATTATTATTTCATAGCTACCTAAGTGAATTCTGGTGAGATCAGCATTACTAGAGTTAGGAAACCAACTTATTAGAAACTGCAACACTGCCAATCTGTCCACTCCCAGCTGTCTGAAAGCAAATATATTCATATCTAGCATATGTAATGTTTTATTTGCACTGGAAATAAACTAAAATAATAATATGCTGCAGGTATTTTATATTTTATGAACTCCCTGGTAAGAATATAATGAAAAAGGAGTGGAAAAGATTAGCTCTTTTCCCACACAACCTCAACAAAACAGGTTATAAGGAGAACAGAGCATGGCCTATAGCAAAATTCTCCATGTAAAAAAATATTTTTAATTCTCTACCAATAAAATTACCAATATTATGTTTCCAATTTCTTCTTTAGTGCAGATTGCTACATATCCAGTGTAATGTATTTTAATGAATAAGGATTTTCTTAAGCGTACTTTATTTTAGTATTCACTCCTCAGGCACACAGCAAGACTAAAACGAGATGACTTTACCATTAACTGGAGTTTTCCTCATATACTGATATACTGCCTCCAGATCTAGAGTCTTCTAGTGGAGTTCCATAATGCATGGGTTCCAGAATTGCTAAAAGGCTGCTCACCTAGGAGGAAGCCACACTTTGAGGCATGAAAAGTCTGAGTCGGGCACAGGCACTGACTCTCCCAGTCCTCCTTTGCTAACAAGGAACAACAAAATTCAAAGGACATGGGGAAAGAGAAAAGGAAACATAGGAGCAAAATATTCTGAGAAGTCCAAATACTGTAAGCTGTATTTCAATTTACTGTAAGCTATATTTTAATTTATAGACAACAATAGACATACAGGAATGGGTTTCCTGCTCAGAGGGGAATTGCAAGTCAAAAGACTCCATTTTCCTTCTGATGAGGAATACTGCCCAGCTTACAAAGGACAAAGGTCACCTGAGACTACATGCTCAGCAGCAAAAATCCCTTAACAATTCTATCATTGGCTATTTAATGGGTATAAACCAAATATTGCTGTGGCGTAAGAGTAGTTTGAAAATTTCTATGGCTTTACAACAGAAAATATGGCTGAGACCGAGCACTTTGGGTCACGGGTTACACTGGCCCTGCCTACCAAAGGCAAGGGGATTCCTTCCATTGCCTTCAGCTGGCTAAAAGAAGCAGAAGAATAGGAAAGGCCCAAAACCATTCTTAGAGTGTCTCAGCTTCCTGAGGTATTACACATCCAAGAGAAGTGAAGGCTCTGAGGAGATCTTCCCAAAGTGTGTAAGCTCCTGATGGAAGGGAATGAAGAAGAAGAAGACAGGCTGTTCTCAGTGGTGCCCAGCAACAGGACAGGGGGCAATGGGCACAAATCAGAACACATAAAAATCCATTTGGATTTAAGAAAATACTTTGTTACTGTGAGGGTGACCGAGCACTAGCACAGGTTGCCCGGGGAGGTTGTGGAGTCTCCATCTGTGTAGATATTCGTCTGGCCACAGTCCTGGACAGCCTGCTCGAGATGGCCCTGCTTGAACAGGAGGGTTGGACCAGGAGACCTCCAGAGGTTCCTTCCAAATTCAGCCCTTTTGTGAGCCTCTGACAGTGCAGGAGCTATGCTGGATTCACAAATGACACGTGCATCAAGTAGGCTTTTCTATTATAGCTTTGTAAATCTAAAACATCTGATTTTATTGACCTACATGAGTTCAAGGACAGGTTTTTTTCCTCTTGTAAAAATATTTAATTAGAAAAATTATTTGTGTCCTATTTCTAAATGAATATGACTACTGACTTTCTTTTGAAGTCACAAAAAGTAATACAATCGTTTAAACAGTTGGTAAAGTACAATGTAATTCATCTCACTTACACAAGTGTGTATATAATGCTTTTTATCTGTCATTTCAATGTGGTAGTATCATTATATGTTATTCAAAAGCCTGAAAAATAAGGTTGATGTGAATCATTTCAGCACAGAAAATCCAGAAAGTAGAAGCTGAATGGACACTATTCTGCTAAATAATATTCAGAAGTTCTGCATGCTGACTACAGGAGGTTATAGTAAATAACACAGCTCTACAAAACAATCCAGTGCTGGCTAGATTCAAGATATCTTTTAGTACTATTCTGAAGTAGGCTAATTTATCTGAATTTTTATATTAAAAAGAAACAGCAATAGAACAGAATTTATGCTCTATTTGCACTTAATGTTCTTTAAAAAGCCACATATAAATATTTAAAATCAAAAAGCAATTTTTTTTGTGTTAACCAGAATGTTACTTCTCCTTTATATTCTAAAGTGTGCATTTTTTAAAAAACTATGACAAATGAGAAACTGTTGTTTTCCTGCTAAAACCTGCCTCTTCTTCCTCCTGTACTGATGTCTGCTCTGACACCCTGAGCCTGCTGGCTGCCCACAGCCCTCAGACTCATGCCGTGTTCCAGCCAGCCTGCTGCAGATGCTCTTCCATTTCCCTTCTTCTGATTTACTGCAAGGATACGATGACCTGTTCAGTCAGCGACTAATCCCGTTATTCAATCACTTCTCCAAGCTGCAGCCTGTTCTCTGTGCCACATTGAATGCAGAAGCTTCTCCAGCACTTGGCTGAACAAGACGGGCTGGCATCCCACTTTGCTACTGATGGAAGCCACTTAAGGCTAGAGGATGAAAGCCCAAGAAAAAAAGTGGCAATTTTGTAAAAAGGTGGAGCCTGGTAAACAGCACAGGCTTAAGTCCACAATGCTTCAAACCACCTGGATTAATTATGAATTTCAGGGTAAGTTTAACCAATATTCCTTAAGTTTATAGATAAGAATTTTCCACTCTTGCTGATGGTCTGTTGCTGCTGCAAAGGAGAAGCAGATGGACTTTTACAGCTCCTTCTCTCTGTGTCAGTAGGCTACAAGTGCTGGAGCTTGCAGGAGAGTGTCTAGCTTTGGGGGGAAAAAATAAGTGTATTATTTTAATCATAAAATTAAAAGTTTCTGGAAGATAACAAGACAGATCACTGCATCAGAAACCCTGATGCATAATGTGCATGTTATTTAGAGCTGCAATGTCCGTATTTGTGTTTAAATTATTTTGTTAAAAAAATCCTTCCCAAGTTATAAAACTCCTTTACACACTCTCTCTCCACACCTGCTAGCAACAGAACTGTGAGCTGATCCAGTACAACCCTATGCTTCTCACAGTTCCTTAAAATACTTGGTTAGACTGCACCAGAAACTCATCAAATATCCTGTCTCAGAAAAAAACCAAACAAACGGGTATATGGAAAAATCACAGCCTGCAGATTTGAGCATAATGGCTCAGATTTTAACCTCTACTGGAATCTGTTGGGATGGATTCAAATAGTTTGCGATCAGGTCAGTGAGCATCTGCAGTGTCACCGCGAGGAGGAAAGTGATGAGGAGAGAGCAATTTATTCCTGGAAATCGGTCTTTGGTGATGGGAATTATTACTGCACCAGATACTGGCACAAAAATCACTTCTGGTCTTATAAAAACAAAAATCAGCTAATGTTTTAAAAATACAGTAGTTCCATTTAAAAAAGAATGCATACAGCTTTTGGAGGTGACGCCTTAGTGCTAATACACCAACTAATAAAAACATTACCATAACAAGATCTGCTGACTAAGCACCAATTGTCTCAGCTGCTAAGACATTGGCAGTCCTTCCACAATTCACTTAAAATAAATGAACTCGTCCTTGTACTTCTCCAGCCAAGTCTGTGGTCTAAAGCAATATTTATAGGGTCAGTAGGGAAGCTTAATCTCTCCACGATTTGTATCGGTGCCTATCACCACACAAAGTATTTGTCTCTGCAGAGGAGAAAAAAATTTAATGATATTTTGCACATACCTTCTCAGAATGCTTTAAAATTGCATTGAGCGTAGAAAAAGTAGTCTCTGCTTTCCAGCTCCAAACAATTCTCCTCAGGAAGCTCCCAGGAAGCTCCCACTGAACTAAGATGTATGCTATGGTAGCTGGACTGAATTTTACATTGTCTGCAGCTGAAACAGACAGCTGAAACACACTGGCCCATTCTTCTGCCCTGGAAGATTGCTGCTTCTTTTAGCCCATTACAGCTAATAGAAAACACAGTGATAATTTGCATGCAATGCCATTCTTCACGCTACCAGCATCGACCTTCACACAAGACAAAACAGTACAAGTTGTCTGAATGGCCTCAAACAAAGGTATGGAGTTAGGAGAGAAGGTCAGGGTTTGGTTTTTTGTTTGTTTTGTGGCTTTTTTCCTTTGGCTCACAAAAAAAAACAAAGTCAAAGCAATATTGGTTTAAATAACAAAATCTAAACCATTCCTTACTAAGTGTTCTTCCCTGAACTAAACATTTAAGAAAAACATGAAGAGTCAGCTGTGCTGAAATTCCCAAAGTGTTGAAATGTCATCGAACAAAACATAACAAAGCTTCATTGCCCAAAATGTGAATGCTGGATTGGGCTGAAATTTAAACCCTAGGACTTGGCAGTGTGGGAAATCTCTTAGCATAACAGTTTAATGCCAGGATCAGGCTTGAAAATCCAGCACTTCTCATTCCTATCTTACCCACCTGATATGCATCACAGTAACTGATGAAAGATAAGTCTCACAACTGTAGCTGGCTACACATTCAGTATCTAATCTAATCACCTGGGCTCTGTATACAACCCATGGAAGGAGATGTCCACTTCCAGAAGGCAATTAATCCCATCCCTTCCAGCCCCTCTAAGCACCAAGTGCCTTCTGGAGGTGCCAGTCTCTTCAGCTGGTTATCAAGAGAGCCAAACTGGTGATGTCCACAACTAGTAAATGAAACACAACAGGTAAATGAAACAGCAAATGACAGCAGGCTTGAAAATGCTTGGTTGTGGCGTATAACTCTCCCCCCAGTCTGAGTGCTAGCACACATCATGGCACCCTGTCAGCCTGTACCAGCCAAGATGCTCTGAAGCAGTGCCAGGCACAAGCTGGGGGTACATCCCTGGATCAGAGGCCATTGCCAGCCAACCATCTGGATGCAGATAATCTGCTGGGGGTGGGAAAGAAGAGAGTTTAGCCATGTGAGCCACAAATGCCACAGGACTGTGCCTACCTTATTTTATTTACTAGTATAAGAGAACCCACTTCAGATTGTATTCCCAAATTCTACATGCCTAAAGCCATGCAGAATGACTCCATCCTCAGCCACTGAGGGGTAAAAAAAATTTAGAAAACCAAACAAAATAAAACAAAAATTCCAGAAAGGCTGCTTGCTGGTCACTGAAAGAGCCTGAAGTGCTGTACTCTTAACTCTTCTCTGCCAGTTGTCATTAAATCCAGTATCACTCTTTTGATTTTTGGTGGCTTTGATTTAACACCAGCAGAAGAAAGGAGGAAGTGTGGAGGGAAGCACACAGCCCTGGGGGAGTGACACTCAGCCACAAGGCTCCAGCAGCTGTCACTGCCTGGGCACTAATCAAACAACATCTAGCAGAAACAACCCATCATGTGGTATGAGATAACCTTAATACCAGGAAGGAAACATCAATATCCATACATGTTCTGTCTTGAAACAAACACTAAATCCAGCTAAAGAACAGTCTATCAGGCATTATTTTTCCTCAACACTTATGATTGCTTGTGCAAACCCAAGGATATGGCTCCATGAGCAACACCCCCAATCAGCTGTTTTCCCAATTATAAGCCATCTGTGTTTGCTCTATATTATCTAGTCAGAAGCTACATCCCTTGCTATTGTTCTAAGCATTGAAAACAATTACTTTATTCTCAGAACCTGTCCAAATGGAGCAACACAGCTTTGACCCCTCTAGCAAGAACCAAGTTCACCGAGCACGCTGACCTCAGTCAGCTCAGACCCTGACCTGAAGACACCAAGACAGAATACAGCTGGCACATGTATATGAACTCAGAGACAACTTAGCATTTCCACCAAACTGGCCTGGAGAATAAGCGAGAGTCTTGCAGCCTCCATTGCCTCTAACTTACACTCTTTCACTGGAATTTAACTACCTTGTCAATGAAACTCCAATTTACATTCTCTGTCCTTTGGTTCCCGGAATTGAGCCACTTTAAGAATTCTGTGATTTATTTCAAAAGTCACTTTCAATAACCTAGATGAAATTAGGAAAATATTTTCAAAAGCAATTTTTATTTATATTTTCTGATCTAATTATTTTTCTGGTAATTTGTCAAGAAAGTAGTATGTGTGCATGTTAGTTCTAAATTGAATTATGTACTGGCATCAAATTAGCAACACTGAAAGCTAAGACACTGATAATATTAAGAATATCAAACAGGAAATATCAGAGTAAACATCAGTGTGCTGTACCAGAACTGCATCTTAATTCGAAGAAGCATGAGTGCTCTATGATAAGGTCAGTGTCCATATGCTCATTCACATTTCTTGACTTTTGTCAAGACTCCCAATATAAACAACTTTGGAAGAAGTCATATGGTGTGAGTGCTTCCCCACTAACATCTGGATGGAGAATTCCCAAATTAATTCACAGGCAGTACATTACAAGAAACATACTTCAGAGGATCAGGTTTTCGAATTCTGCCAACATGGTCAATGAGTCAAATAAAGGCTTGAATGCCACACATCTCACCTCCCTGAATTACCAGTTCCCTGAGTCATCTAATATGCATGGAAATTCTGTGTAGTTGGTTAAAAAAAAGTATTTGAATTCTTATTTCCTCTTAATTAGAATTAATCTACTTGAGTAAGTTAATAAGGTTTCATAAAAAGGGATGGTTTGTGTAACTTCTACCACAATTAAATATTAATAAACTCCTCTGGGAGCTAGATCAATGGAGTACAAAACGTCTTCCTGAATTTTATCTTACAACATGTCATTTTAACCAGCTACGTATTTATACTCTGTAAGAAGTTTTATACAGCAGTAGAACTGAGATGAAACCACACAGAAGAATCTCAGCATTTACAGAATAAAGAAGTGTGTGCGTATCATGTTCAATTTCAAGAATGCATTCTACTAAAGCCTGAAATAACTAACCATAACATATGGAATATACATACATAATCAATCTGAAATACTATATATAGTCCATCTAGATAGTGATTAACCTGAAATTCCCCTTCTCTGGCCCTATTTGCAACAAAACCAAAATGCTATAAAACCTAAATGACAATATTAAATCACCTTTTTCCATTTTTCCTTTAATTCTTTTATGACCTTCGGTGAAATAACATTTCTAGGTGTCTGGGTTTTGCTGGTTTCTTCCTTTCTCTTCTCTTAAATACAGAAGAAGAATCATAAATCTGAACCTCCATTTTTAAGCTCTGTAACATAAGGCTGGTAGTACACTCTTCTTGTGATAAAGGTGTTGGAGACACTGGTCAAAAAACACACCAGGCAATTGTTCTTGAATTTCTAGAAGTTTGGTCTAAACATAGATAATGGAAGTCTGCAGAAAGCTTTATAAGCAACTTCTTTTTCTTCTTAAATTTTGATAACAAATATCTGTGCTAAATAAAAATAACATAACTAAAATGAAACTAAAATGTCCCCCCATGAAATACTAAAAGCTTCTGGTTATCAATTTCCCAGAGCGCTTCAGACAAGTCTAGGTTCCCCGATTCCTCAACCTAACTATTTAATGACCAGCTCTTTCACTGACACATTTACAGAAAGGTTCATATTCTTTCAGATTTCAAAGCATTCATTAGCAAAAGGCACAACAGTAAAACTTACACTGGCATTCCTTGCAGCACTTGCCATCCACGTAGGCCAGGGCAGAGTTAAGTGGACAGTCAGCAAGGGGGCAAATCAAAGCCTCGCACTGCACAGTGCCATTCTAGGAGAATAAAAGGTGCTTAACTGGTAGTTTTATTCAGCAATAGCAGAGACGTTCTCAAACACAGGAACTTGAAAATCTATTTTTAAATGCAATCAACTTTCTAACAACATCCAAAAAAGACAGTTTAACCTGAGTCTTTTAATAACTACAAGAACAGAAACCATACCTTCAGAATGTCACACACACAATCTTTTAAAATGAATGATGTTCTCTTTGAGATGATAACGATTAAATTTTTTTTAGAGGCAAATCTATTTGGAGGCAAAACATTCTGCCAATCAGCAAAAAACTGACAGATTACTCCGAAATAACAACTGCACAGAACAATACTCTGCCTTCTGATTTTATGGCAGAGACAATATATTCCTAAAAGGTAGTAATATTATAGCTGTGAGAAAAATCCAGGACAAAAATATGTAATGAATTTAACACTGAATTCCAAGAACTTTAAACATTTATCAGCCATATTTGATGCCATAAAATACTAAAGCAAAATTAGTATCCCTCCAGAAATATAAAGGTCAAAAAAATACTAAGTTTAAAGAGACCTGTTTAGCAAATGACAGATAGCAGCAAATCAATCTAAGGTGCAGTACAGAAAACAACAGTCTTTTCACCAATTTCTAATGGCCTTTGGATTAAGCATGTAATGAGTTCAAATGAAATGAGAGTTTTACATGAATGGACAATAATACAGATGCCCTAGTTTGGTACCTGAAAGGATACTTGCAATCACATCTGGAGTTGTGATACCTTTGGGAATCTTTCATCCATCAAATCTTTTTCATTTGCAATATAACAAAGCTTGCACATGACCCTGACATTTTACTTTTTATTACTTACTGAGATGTAACCAAAGGCAACCAAAGGAAATCAGGCACAAGGGATCTATTAAATCATTTGCTAAGAAAAAGGCTGTGTTTATAGTGACAAAAAGCAAGGAATTAGAATTCCAGAGAAACTGTTTGCAACTCAGTGCAAGGGAATAACGTGATACCTAAGTATATTGCCTAGCACCTGCATATGGTGACATGAAATACAGGAGCTACACATGCTAGCAATGCTGAAAACATAGGAAAATATATTTATTAATACTATTCTTTAGATTTAGAACAGATTTTAAAGCTCTTTGTTGTTAGTACCTAGCATACCTCTGAAAGTTCTTATTATTTGCCTCAATAAAACTAATCAGAGGAAACACTGGAGTTCCTGACTCTCCACTCAAACCATAGCCATACCATGCAAGTGCAGTTCTTACAGCCATCCGTCCAGGATTCAAACTCTCTGTAGGTTGTGCCCTTCATTGTGCAGGTTCTTTCACAGTAGCACTGATCCAACTTGTTCATCTTCTGCTCAGCTTGAGACAACTGTATTTACAGTTCACAAAAATGTTTTGAATTTTTAAGTGGCCTCAACATTAGTAAAAACACAATTCAAACTGTCCCTCTTATCATCAAGTATGCAGATGAGAGACTACATTTAGGAAAATGCAGTCAGAGACAATAAAACAATTATTGTTAAATACAGCATGGTTAAACCACCAGTCATTCAGAGACAGATATCAAGAAGTAAGACACGATGCATTTCATCTTTCTCATTATCATGACATCAGGGCTGTCATGAAACAAAATGAGCAGGTCAAGATGGGTACAGCTCCTGATTTCCCATCTTTGTATGTGTGAACTGATCAGGAATCTTGCTCTACATGAAGTACTGACAGATAGAGTGGCCAGTTAAAGTAAAGCTCAGAACCAACTTCAGCAATTTTTTCTGCACTTCAGCCAAGGCATTTTTAACATTAGTGTATCAAAGCAGCCAGGTAACAGCATTCCTGCAGATATCTAAAGAACTGACATTTAAAATCAGAGTAGTCTATTTCACCAGCAGACATGAATGCTTTTGGTGTAATATTCTACAGGAAAGAAAGAAAAGAAGTCCTCGTTTGGATTCTTAGTTCCTTGTCTTGCATATATTTTGTCTGAACATGCCTTTGGCAGCTCAGGTCTTGAAAAGTCTTGGTAAGTCTTGCTGTAATAAGCACTATAAGCACAGTTACCTATTTCATTCTAGGCTTCTTGATTTATTAGCCTAATAGGTAGAGTTTGGATATCTATGAGCCCTTTCCTTGCTCAGGGATTTGGATGCTATTTACTAAACATGTTTATTACAATACATGATTCTATAAAAATTCTATAAAAATAAGTAGAGTCAAGAAAACTCTCTGAACCGAGAATTTTTATGTATAAACATTAGGCACAGGTATGTAAATATAAAGATGTAAACATACCATGCAGGGATGTTCTGCACACAGCCATGTGTACAACCCCATATAATAATATCACACATAATCTAAAAAGACAGCAATGAAAGACTGACAATCCTCATTTCTCCCATGACTGGAGTCCTAGTAAACACTACCTTAGCTGATGTTTTTGCTAAAATGTCTTGCAGTTCCATAATTTTCTGCACAAGTCCATGGAAGTCATTACAAGTTGGGCATGCTAGAATAATAAAATATGTGTGTTAATTTATTAATTCACAAGAGGTTCAATCATGCCAAAATTGACAAACAATACACTTAAATTCAAGGTTTTAAGAAAGCTTGTAGGACAGAAAGAAGGTAAAAAGCACACCTCTTATTTTATGATATAAGAATTAATACTGACTTACTGCGATTAAGATCTGGGCACTGAGAAATAAATCCTTGAGGCATGACAAGTAATTGCACATCTTGCATTATGCCCTATGTGTAAGTGGAGAGAAAACAAAAGGATGCATTATTTTTACCTGTCAAAATTATGTTTTTCATTCACCATGTAAAACATTAAAGCCCACACAGAAAAACTACCTGATAAAAACAATATTTATGAATAAACAATTTTTTGTCTGGACCCAATTCAGTGATAGAAGAATAAGCAGAAATTAAAGTAGATAGATGTACAGGCATACTGAATATTTCTTAAAGACATAAGATTAAATGTCAAGATATAATTATGTGGCAAGAGTTTGGTGGTTTTGAATTCATTGTTATTTTTAGTTAGTCACTGCAGAAAAGCTTGCAAATGACCTTTAAAAAGTAATTTGAAAACAGCTGCAGTTTCAGTTACTTAGAAGTACTCTTTTAAATAAAATGCAAATTTTTTACAAGCTGTAACTCTTAAATAGATTCAAAGATTGAAGAAACTAGAGTCAAGAAAAATACATGAATGCAAACCCTTAATGAGTTTGCGCTGGTTGTGGCTAGAGTAGAGTCGATTTTCTTCACAGAAAAGTAGGTGGTATGGGGCTGTGTTTTGGATTTGTGCCAGAAACAGTGCTGGTAACACAGGGATGTTTTAGCTGTTGCTGAGCAGAGGTTACACAGAGTCAAGGCTTTTTCTGCTCCTTCTACCACCCCACCAGCAAGGAGGCTGGGGTGCATAAGGCGTTGGGAGAGACACAGCCAGGACAGCTGACCCCAACTGACCAAAGAAGGGATCATATCCGAGACCATAGGGCATCATGCACAGCATTTACAGCTGGGGCAAGAGGAAGGAAGCAGGGAACGTTTGGAGTGGTGGCATTTGTCTTCCCAAGTAACCGTTACATGTGAAAGAGCCCCGTTTTCCTGGGGATGGCTGAACACGTGCTTGCCCATGGAAAGTGGTGAATTAATTCCTTGTTTTGCTTTTCTTATGTGGCTTTGCTTTACCTATTAAACTCTGTGTCAAACCATGAGTTTTCTAGCTTTTACCCTTCCAATTCTCTCCCCCGTAGCACCAGGGTGGGGAGTGAGCAAGTGGCTAGGTGGTGCCAGCTGGGGTTAAACCATCACAAACTTTGATGTGGATGTTCCATAAAGATTGCAAAATGCTGAGAAATTACATGTCTGTTACACAGCTGCAGAGTTGCATGTTGTTAAGAACTTGGGGAGATTTCAGCATGAAATTCAACTATGATACCTGGAAAGGGATGGTTTCACCCAGAAGAACAGATCCCATGCTTGCAGGCAGACTTTACATGCATGCTTAGTTAAGATATAATTAGTATCCAGTTTGCTGCTCTCCAATACCAAAGGCCAAAGAGCAATTTCAAAGCAGTCCAAGAACTGTGTTATGATTACAGAAGCACAAACTTGTTGAGGATGGGAGGCACCTCCTGAGATCATCTACTCCAACTTCTCTGCTCAAGCTGGACCAACCAGCAGGTTGCCCAGGACTGTGTCCAAACAGCTTTTGAGTATTTCCATAGTAGTCTCTCTTTGACAAACCTCACAGTAGAACTGTTTTCTTATGTTCAGATGGAGTTTTAGGTGTTTCAGGTTTCGCCTATTGCTTCTTGGCCTGTCAGTGGGCACTAGTGAGAAGAGTCTGGATCCCTTGTCTTCATTCCCCTCACGAATTCAGGTGTTTATACACATTGATGAGATCCCCCCAATACCTCCTGAGCCTTCTCTCCTCCAGGCTGAAGAATTCCAAATCTCTCAGTCTCTCATTATATGAAAGATGTTTCGATCCCTTAATCATTTTAAAGTTCCCTGTTTATCTTTCAGGGAGTACATACCTTAAAATAACCATGTGCAGTATTCCTCTGTCCCAGCCAAAATGTTGTACCCAAAGGTAAGTCCATGAAAGGCTTCTCCACAACTCTTTCATAAATTCTGAAAAGGAAAGGGAAATTAGAATCCCAAGCTGTCATAATTTAATTTACTCAGAGCTCAAATATTCCAAATGTGACAACTTCTTGTAAAACAACACTCCTTACTTACTTATTGCAGTCCACGTGTAAAATCAAGTGAGAGGCACTGATTGCTAAGGAAAGTCTGTGCCATTTATCATCTGCCAAAATGTATGGGAATACTTCTGTGTGGGAACGATGACTGCCTGAACGATAATGCAACCTGATTTCATTTCGATGACCGCTGCTTTCCAGCTCCAGGTACCTGTACCACAAATGCATCATCATGTCATGAACCATTCTTATCAGCACAGCAACATTTTACATAAGACATCTTCCCATCATCATGCAGGAACTATTTAAAAGAGGAAGAGAAACAAGCAGATACAAAGGCAAAAGATTTCAGATTTCCACTGCATCTCTCTTCTCAGTGACAAATAATAGCAGGTTCAAACTTTCATGTAACTACACAAGATTCCAAGCCAAATATGTTTTCCTCTAACAAAACCATTTTCCATAACATGATCTGAATTACACTATTATAAATAATTGCCTCATACAAAGAAAGCACAATAGGGATACTTTGAAGGCATGAATGCACAAAGACAACCCCAAGTTTTGCAATAGGGACATCATTAGTAATTACCAAGGGAAGTAAGGACTGAGATTGTACACTGCTTGGTTTGCTTTTATATGTACTGTTACATCTCCTTTCATTTTCTGTAATAAAATTTCTCCAAAGATATATAAAATCAAGAAATTCTAACTCTTCAGAACAATTTATATATGTGTACATATTTGTTTTGTTAAATAAGTATGTGTATTGAGGGGTGGGTGTACACATATATACACACACATCTGTTTATGTATGCACACCTATACGTAAATATGTATCTATATAGTAAAAACCCAGCAGTGCAGCTGTGCCGAGATAAGTGAACCTAGCAGATTGCAAACATGAGCTTTGATGGTGAAATTCCAGCCATTCAATTAAAAAAGCACTCCATAGCCAAACTCAGTTCTTAGACAGGCTGTCTCTAGCATGTTGGACATCTTCTAGGAAAAAGCGTGACTGACCATTTGTCTTTTAAAGTACTAAGTTTCTCATTTTAAAATTCCCCAAGAAAATTATTTTTGAATGGGAAAGAAAAACAGAAATAGAGATTCTCTAATAATCATACACAACCTAAAGAGCAAGGGAAATAAGGTATGTGGTGAGATACACAACAAGTGGAAGAATGGACATTTCATTTTTGTCTATTTTCTTGGCTACATATGCAATCAGACATGACAGTGGCTTGTAAACTGAGTGCACATATGTTCCAGGGTGATGTCATTTACTTTAACAGGTTATCTATATTAAAGAATAGAAAAGGCAATGATTGTGGTTTTGAAGAGTAAAAATGAGACCAAATCAAAACTATCCTGTACAATCATTATGCCTAGGAGAAGGCTGGGCTCACTGCACATCCCTGCTTCCTTCAGGGTGTTCCACAGTGGAACATACCTAGCAACAGCACAAAAAAACCTAGTTTTTTGCAAAACCAGCAGAGGACAATTTTTTCTCCTTCCCCAGCATTAAGAAAGCAGTTAATGAGAGTCAGATATAAATTTTATAATCAATTTACCTCCTCGTGGTCCAAAAATAATTTTTGCATTGGCAAGAAGTGGAAACTAATTGAAGACCTGGCTGGGAAAATTGCACAATAGTGGCAGGACATCAGTCAACTTAATAAGTTATCCTTCATAACTGAAGCTTCAAGGATAAAAATAAGGTTACTCTCAACCCAAAAGAGAAGGGGAACATTAGAGAACTGGACTCCTCCAGCAACTTTTAACTGTCTCCACCCAGCTGCAGAAAATAAATGGAAAACTAATGGCATGGATATGTTGAAACATCATCTCTGGTAGAACTAAGAGCTCTCCTTCATTCCAAGTCAATAGCAGAACTGATGCCAGCACACAAAATTCCAGGCAGGCAGAGAACAAACTACACTAGTAGACATACAGTCAAGTACAGAAGGTATAAAACAAACACTCGTGTTACACTTATGCATGTAAGATAATAAAATCTCTGCAGATGAATCATGAATTTGCCAACAAAAAGAAGACATTGCTGTACAAATTTCATGAATTAAGACTGCTGAGAGAGGATGCTGAGAAATCGATGATGCTGTAATAAGCAAGGAAATTTTCCTACACAAAGCTGTGCAGAAACTGTAGACACTTGCAGTTTTGTTTTAATGGTGATTAACGCACTGTTTTGACATTCACAGACAATATGTTTCGTTCTTCCATTTGGTAAACTAACAAATACAACTACCTTTGAAATGAGAAAACATGCATCAAAATGAAAAAGAAAATAATAGCCATTAGGAAAATTATTAGGAGAATCATTTATGGTTTATTAATAATCTGTAGAGGCAGCAGCAAAACACAATTAGAAAAGCAAGTGAAATGACAGCCAAAGCAATATTGCTTTCAGTTTGAACAAATGCCATGATGCTGAAACACAGAGAAGTGAATCATTTCCACTAAATTTTTTACAAAATGCTGTGCTTGCTATTCCCCTTTTCTGCATTTGTTTAACTGCCTGGACTTACATGGCTCTGTCTCAGCCTCATGAGTTTCAGGAGATGGGATAAGACTCAGCACTGACAAACACATATGGGTGAAAATGAAAAGTCTGCCCACAGTGAGGCTTCTTATTCCATCTGTGAGGCTGTAACACTTGGATGCGTGGTTTCCAAAGACTTGGAAGAGTCTTTGAGAAAATATGCTAAGCATTAACAAACAGACCTGGTTTTAGAAATTCATTTCTGGTGACAGAAACACTCTATACTTCTCTGTACACTCAGGATTACTAATCATTTCAGAGAGAAAGGAGGGTGCTTTTAACTCCTGAAGGACTTGCTCCCAAAGAAAAGGGTAACTGCATTGTACTGCAGTCTTCTCCTAGCCAAGAATCTCATTACTGAAAGGCTTCAGGGGAACCTCATCAGCTGAGTCACCAGTTTCTCATCCACACCAGCCTAGCCCAGCCCACTCATCGCAGGGAGAGCAGCAGCCAAAGACATCCCATTTTAAACATCACCAATGCTTCTCCCAATAGTTCCAAGGTGCTCTTCGATGCTGCAGAAGGCAAATGACTCTTGGAGTGAAAAATAAGCCACAATGAGAAACCCAATACAACAGCAGAACCCCCACCTCTCTTTCTACAATCTGTAATCTCTGCTGTTGTTTAATCAATACCAGCCTACTTGATTTTAACTTCCCAAAAAAACCACACTCCCCCTTGGGTTAAACTTGGATTTAACTTCACAGGGAGATGATATGTGCTTAGGTTTTTCTATGTTGAACATGCGGAGAAGAAAATGCCAGCCTGGAAATAAAAGTTTGCTACATCGCTGTAGCTCGCTCTGTGCGCGCACAATCATTGCAAAGGCAACAGCCAAGGCCACGGCAGCAGATCAGCCGCTCTGCTTGGAAAGCAGCCAGACAGCAATTCCTAATGTACTGACTAAGGATGAGCCTGTCTTCGTAAGAGGAAGAAATTTGTTTCAAATGTCCCGGAGGAATATGAGACAGAAAACAGTGATGTTTTCTCTGCTGCCCAGCACTGATCTATTGTAACTTCTAGGTAAAAGCTGGCAGTCGGCAGATCTGCTCAGCTGTGGAGCTCTAATGACCATCCTGGCAAAGGGCATGTTGGTCACACCAGCCCAGGCAGGACCTGCTCTTTGGGAGGTGGCAGACTAGCACAAGGGAGACTGTGGAAGTAAAAGTCAGGATGTACAGCAAAAACTTAGAGATTTAGGAGGTGAAACACCAGACGGTCCTGGTGTACAGAGTAGCAGTCTTTGAGAAGAGGGAGGTATGGCCATTCCAGCTAACAGGCAGTGCTGGCAATGCCAGGTCTTCAAGGGCTCACTTGTTCATTTGGCATCCTTTCTCACACAACAAATGCAAATATTTACTCCAGGCAACTAATAATTTCAACTTACAGCATGTAGACAAGTATTTCAGAAGCTTAAGGCAGAATACCATGTCTGCTTATGAATTTATTACAGGGTAGTGGGTTTTTTTAACTTTTCCTACTCACATTTATAGGTATAACGTTAAAATATTTCTTCATGGCTCTTTGATCTACACTGAAAAAAAAGGCAAATCACTAAAATTAAAGAGCAATATGTACTTAAGAAAAAATTAAAATCCTTATCTCCATTACTTATAAAAAATCTTTATCTGAAGATCTTTGCTATCAAAGCTCTGCCTTTTTTGTTAGGTATAATTACATAAAACATTAAAAAAAAAAAGGAGATCCTACGCAGTAGATCCTATTCATTGCACAACAGCAGCAAGCAATTCTGCAAGGTGTAGATTATGAAGATATAAAGGCAACTCATGCAGCATCGCTACCACATTCAGCAATGCGTTATTTTCTATCTTCCGTGGTATCGCGACTGGGCAGTCCAGGAGCATGAGCTTCACTTTTCTATGTTTCAGAACACATAATCTGGAAGTAACACTAAGTGTTCTGAAACATTAACTATGAGTTTTTATTGCTTGGTGCATCCCCTAGAACAACATGGCATCAAAATATCCCCAGATAGATTATCATTTTTTAAACCAAACCTTTCATATGAAAAGTCAAGTGGTAGCTTCCTTTATCCTGTAAGAATTTAGTTCCCACCTCTCACTTACACTACTGCTTGACCTTATTGGTTTTACCCTTTTCTATCTAGAGCCCTGCCTAGAGAAGACTAGCATTTTTATCAGGGAATGGTTAATTTAAAAATTGTCTTTGCTTTTCTGGATAAGTTGTAGCCCTAAGTGCAAGTGCACAATGGGCAGAAAAGCCACCAATTCCATTTTTGTCCCTTCCTCTTTCTGAATACAGTTTTAAAGTCAGACTGCAATTTTCTGATTTAGGGTGTTTTTGTTCAAAAACATTGATCCATTCATTAAAACCAAATCTTTTGACAGAAACAAACATCCTCACAGCAAAGCCTGTGGGGTCTAGGATTATATGCTTACTAAAATGGGAGAGAGACAGAGAGCAAATCTAAGATTCTCTGAAAGACTTTCTCAGATATCTTTAATGCCATGATTATTACCTATATGAAAGCAGAGATCCCAAGTGAAGAGAGCTCAAAATTAGAACAGGGTATTACCCATACCGACACAGAGTGTATAAACAACAGGACAGCAAAACCAGCCTCTCAAGTTTGATATTACAAACTAGTGCTCCACTCCAACTTGTATCCATCATGGTGATCTCTCACACTTTTTCCCTGAAACTGGTGGGCTTTTTCACACTGACTGGTGGGAACAGGCCTGGGCCAATCCACTTCACAGACTGCCCTGACATCATCTGCAAGGGTACTAACTGCAGGAGACAAAAGCATGCCAAGGAAGATGCTAACAATTATGCAAAACGGACAGCAGCGGGCCACTGCTCCAGCCTGGGCACTGTTTGGTTTACTAGCACAGTCCTTGCCAGGCACTGCCAACAAATCTGTATCCCCACTGCATCAAGTGGAGGGGAAAAAAAAAAAAAAAGGAGAATTACATTCTTCAGGGCACTTGTCTCAGGTGGAAGAAAACACAAGTTCAAGTTCCTGCTCCAAATTAGGCAGAGTAGAGATTAACCGTGTGAGGAAAACGCCTCTGAAGCACCCCAGCCAGCCAGCTGCTGATCATTCTGGCATTTACATCTCTCTTGTTTTATCTTCTTCCACCACA
The DNA here is from genome assembly GCA_013397975.1 of Machaerirhynchus nigripectus. Classification (NCBI taxonomy): domain Eukaryota; kingdom Metazoa; phylum Chordata; class Aves; order Passeriformes; family Dicruridae; genus Machaerirhynchus; species Machaerirhynchus nigripectus. Next base: position 374,463 of record VZRQ01010317.1, read on the forward strand.
AAAACGGTCAACCACTTCAGCTTTGTTTCACCACAGCACTGCTGCCAGCACTGGATAGCTACGGAGAACAGCTGTGGAGGAGGAAGGTGCATTCCTGATGTGCTCAGGTGATGGAGCCCAGTGCTGGGACATGCATGGAAGAACACCCTCCTTGTTGGGACATTCACAGGAGAGAACAGCCAGCCCAGAGATAACTGGCAGGGCAGAGATACATCATCCACACACATTCACCTGCACAAACTACTACTGCACAGCACTGCAGCTTCTCTCCAGACAGAAAAAAGCCACAGCACAAGGTAGCAGCTAGGAAAGTAAGGCTGCAATACCCTGATGTGGAAGTGGAGGTTAGGAAACAAACATGTGAGGCTGTTCACATCCTTTCTATCACTGTGTCCTTCAGTGTCCATACCCGATTCAAACTAATAAAGCATGTGGGAGAAAAAAAATCTATGTCAAAAATATATTGTTTTTATCAACTCCTTGCAGCCCCTCATCTGATTTCCACGGGACTGCTGTGGTCTGGAAGCCTTTGCTGGCTTTGAAGTCAAGAACTTGCCTCTCAGAGAGATCTCTCTGCTGACCTCCCAAAATCTGAGGTCAACTAAATCAGGAAGGCAAAATCTTGGCTTACCCCCACTGCAGATTCTACATAGCTTCTGCTGGGTCTAGTGCTATGATGTAAGAGCCCATGGCCATCACAAGAGCAAGATACTCCAGCACCTTCCAGTGTTACAGCTCATGACAAGGTAAGGCGTCCACAACACTTATGGGAGCTCAGAAGGAGCCAGAAGCAGGAACTGAGGTCTCACCAAGCTCTTCAAAGCACTCTAATAAAAGCTGTTCTTGCAAAAGGTGTTGGCTTGGTCTTGGAAAAGTTCATGCCCAATATTCCAGCACACTGTCCATGCCATTCCTATTTGAGTCATGGGTATGAAATCAAATTCCCAAAGGAAAAAATAATTTTGAAACACTAATTCTTGTCTTTGAGCAATTGCTCTCATTCCTCTCATCTCTCTCACTAACCCCATTTATCAATATATTTATTTCCATTTTATTCTCACTAACACACAGTCCCAGGAATATCAATCTTGCCTATCTGAAGTTTCCTCTTCTACTAAAAATCAACAAGGGAAGAACTTTCTCAACTCAAACATTGTAAAAACAATGGCATAAACCATGCCTCCCATTTCTTGACAAAGGTTCTCCAAGGACTGCAATATAGTAAATATTGTAGGACAGCAAATACAATAAACAATTTACTAATAGATGTATTAGTAAAAGAAAAAGGCAGTTTCAACATAACTTCTCCCATTTCCTACCCCAAAAGAATACAGATTTCTTTGTTATTTGTTTGTTCCTGGAAACCCTTATAAACACCATCAGAAGACTAAAAAAATCCGTCAAAACTCACATTTCAACTCTTTCAGTAGGGGTTTTCAATGTCACAGGAAGGAGCAAATCTTCTGTCTCTTATCCAAAAGGCCTGTCACTAGTCTCAATTCAAGTAGTAAGTTCCAGGGGCATACAAGCATTCTGTAAGATGTTCTCAAACAATTCACCCTGGATTAGTTGGCACTGCAATGATTAACACCGGACAGGCTGGCCTCACTTGATTTAACAAAAGTTATGGAGCAGTAAGGTGCACGAACTACAGGAATTTACATCCTACTGCCATTATTTTTTTCTTTTTTTTTTTTTTGTAACGGAGTATAAACTAGAATGAAGCAAAAAAACCCCAAATCCAAGCAACAGTGACATGGCATCAATCAATTTTATAATAACTTTTATAGCCAACACTTAAAGAAACAGGGTCAGGTTTCTTGAAACAGGTCATTCCTAACACCATGAAGGCATTAAACAGAGTATAACACAAAACGGCTGCTTTACAACTACTTCCATCCAACCCCACACTCAGGGATAGAAGTTAAAACTCCCAAACCAACACAAACAAGAGACTTTTTTTCTTTTGGGATAAAGTGCCTGGTCAAGCTGTCAAGTGTCTACACAGAGAATCCTTTGTCCCACAGAATCTTCTCACGCACTGGAAAAGCAGCAAATGAATGAAAGAAAATACCTTTTTTTTTGACACCTTTGATGAAACATGCAAACTGCATCAAAAGAATAGAAGACTGACACTGGAGAAGTTTAAAATCACTAGAGGAATTGCAAAGCAATTGACTGTTATGAACAAGTTCCAGAGGGTTCATAATTATTATCAGGCCAGTAAGAAACAGAAACTAAGTTTCAATACCAAAAAACTAAAATACAGAACACCACAACCCTCCACTCTTCCAACAAAGATCACGGAGTGTTCTAAAAAGAAGAAATAAGCTACTACCTCTTTTGGCACAGGAAACAGCCATATACAGATTTAATGTTTGAAAATTAATCCCATATTAGTCTTACCTAACATCTGCTCTGCGATTATTGGCTTGGTGAATATTGGCTTAAGTGGTAAATACTGAAAGCTTTTCTCAGTGTAAGAGGTTTGCAGCAGATTTTGTGGTGTCAGAGAGGACACTTCGCACTGCAGTCCAGAAATACCGACACTCATACATCAAAAGCAGGGAATGTACAGTTCCACCTCTATTTTAATACAATGGTCAAATGAGAGAACAAAATTCATGCATCGGGAATTCACCTCTGACAACTGATCTCCTTGTAGCATAAATCAGTGCGAGAGAAAATGTCACAGATAAGTTCCTCCTACACGCTGAAAGAGGTCTGAAACTGTTGTACAGTACAGCCCATTTGACAGCAGATAATCACAAGACACCAACTGCTGTAAAAACAAACGCTAAGGAAGGCAGAAAATTAAGAAATTAGTAGAGATATAAATTAAGTGTGGGGAATGCCTGCTCATAAAATTCTATTGATTTCAGTTCTCTGTTCCAGGATATAAAAAGCACTAACCAAGGGAAAGAATGGTTAAACTACAACCCAGCAGCTTCATCCTTTAAGGGCCTAATATGCAGCCATCTCAAGAGATACGAATATAAGATTAGCTACATAAAGCCATCTAACTACAAAAGGAGGAAAAAGCTTTATTGTATCTCTCCACTGTTGATGATTAAATGAAAATATATGACGGAATAGCAAGACCAAACATATATTACAACTCCATCAGAGAGTAAAATCATCTCTCTGCTGACTTTTCCATCAAGAAGAAGGTGAGACAAATTCAGAAGTGAAGTGAGGAGGATAATAGAGCTTAATCTGAAAGATGAAACACAGAGCAATCGGTATTTAACAGTGTTTCTACTCAGACTTAAAGTATCCCTTCATTAACACAACTAAAAATATTTACCTTGTTACTGTGAAGTAAAATGCATTTTAGGCAGGGCACTGTCTGTGGTCAAGGTAAAGGCCTCAAGAACATATTTAGAACTTCCATCTTTCAGACATATGACATACATAATTTTGCCATATATAAAAGATGCATTCAGCTGCTTGAAATTCATCCGAATGATTACTGATGTGTAATTTGAATTCCCTGACACCACAAGAATTTTTTCTGAAGTTATCACCTCCACACTGTGCCAAAAACTACCACTGGCTGAGCTCCTTAGCTCTAATCAGTGGGGAAAAAAGCAGTGTCTGTGGAAATGTATGAGCAAGTTAGAAACGGACAGTTACAGATATTGTTTCAGATTCTTTCACTTTAAGGTTAATTTAAAAATATTTTAATACTTAAAATACTACAGAAAAACATAATCATTATAAAAGGGGAAGTTAGCTTTGATACTCAGCTAGGAAAAGAAAAAAGCACTTAAGTGAGTATGAAAAGATTACTGTATTTTCAGTAGATCATTTCGGGAGCATCTGTTTGTGGTGACAGCAACAGCGCAGCCTCAGCAAATGCCCAAGCCTGAGACTTACAGGGAGAACTTCTGCATCTCTCTGACAGCCCAAGAACAGCACTCAGCACATGACATTAAAGGGGAAACTTTGTGAGACCAGCCCTGTCAACTTCTTAAGACCCAAAGCCTTAAATAGTTGCATGATCATATCTCAGTGGAAGTATTCATTTTTGATGATTCTCAAAAGGGACCCAGCAAAAAGGAACTAAAACAACAATTACATAAAACTAGACAACACAGACTGAATCAGTAAACTCTGAATCATGAAAACTATTTTAAGTTTATAAACAAAATTAGAACTTTTTAAAAACCCTACAATTTAGGAAATGCCCTCATTTGTTGTAAATTCACATATTTGCACCAATGTCCCTAGACCCATGCAAAGAGAGGATGAGTTTTTACTCTGATTTATTTTCAAAAACACAAAGTAGTTCCCTAGCCATTGAATAAATGCACATTTTTCCGCTTTTTAAACATTTTTATTTTCTTGTACCACAGAAATTCTTTTACCATAGAACCATTAGTTGCCATGAAAGCTCTGTAAAAAAAAAAGCCCATTAAAAGGTACTTGTGTGGTAACTAATTACATCCTTCAGTTGCTGCCACCTTCAGCCTTCCTCACCACCATTCAACTCCTCACTGCAGAAACTAAGAGCTAGTACTGACCTCTGTAAATTAGAAATATAGCTGCAAGGCAGCAGTTCAATGCTAGCGCAACATTTTCTGTCATCAGAGTGATAAAAGGCTAAAGCTAGTGCAAAGGAGTGGAGTCAGGTCTGGTATTGCTATTTTCCCACTATGATGACTGCTGTGACAGAGCCTTCACAAGAAGTTGTTTAAGAACTAAAGGACTGTTACAGCCAAGTCCCTGGTCAGAGGTGGGCAAGGTCAGAGATAGAGATCCAGCACTGAAGAAGCAGCTATTTAATATAAGCCATCCAAATGCTTCCTTTTAACATCTATATTTGCTTGTCTTCATTGTCATTCATCATAAAAGAACATTAAAATCATAAGAGAAACTACAGGAGACTCAGAGATGCTTGTCTGGTTCCAGTATTACCCACACCTGGGTCAGCCCTCATTTCAGCACAGTTAAACTGAACAAACACTACTGTGGCACACAGACATCTTTCCATACATCCTAGCCCAGAAGAGACCTGAATGTGTTTATTAAACACCTAAGGGCACACCTAATGCCATCCAGGAGACATTCAACTACCCCTTTATGAGTTTGAAAATGCTTTTATGAACTTGGCATAATGATCCTTGGGAGTGTTCTCCTTCTTGTTTGTTTTGTGGTTTGTGTTTTGGTTGGCCTTTTTTTTAAAATAGCTGAAATGCAGAAGATGGAGCCTCTGAGAAATAGAACAGAAATTGACTTGGAGTATCTTCCAGCACAAAAGAATTGTCACCATGCTTGCTAATGAAAAGTTGTACACTCATGTAAAAGAAACAGACATTTTGCAGTACTTGAACATGTCTTTACTTTTTTGTTGTTGTTACCTTGTAGTAAGACTGTCAAGAAAGAATTATGGCATTGTACACAAGGAAACAAAAATAACTAGGAACCTAAAGCGGAGCTCACCTGCTTCTCCTGCTAATGACTGTTTAGAAAGTGCACATTTGAAAACTCCTTTTTATTCTGTCAGAGAATCATAGGGCAGTTATCTTTAATAGCTATTACTCAGACAGATATATAAAAAATTTCTTATTTCTGTAGCAGTCTTTATTCTGTCAAAAGGATAATCCTTAAATGCTATGTGTCGTTCACTTTAGTTCTTTTAAGGCTGCCAACATTTTGAATAAAGTGCTCTGCCATTCATGTGAAGATGTAAACCCATAACTGGAGGATTTTTTTTCTTCTTTTTTAAAACTGCTTGCAGTGTTAAAAACCAACTGGTGAAGAGGTGGGCTTACAGGGCCAGGCTTTGTCTACCAGTGTAGCTACAGTGACATGACAGTTTTAAACCAGTTGAGAATCTGGTCCTTGTGGTTATGAACAACAATAGAGAACTGGCTTTTCATGCCCTTGGTGGCAAGAGACATATAAAGAAAAACCCCTCTTCCCCTTCCCTTGGGAGATTTGAAACTGTGACTTTTTATGATGCTGCACAATGTGCCTATGCAAACACTATAAATATTTACAAATGATCTGCTACACAACAACTTTGCTCTAATTTATGTTCAGTTTTTTAATGGATGAATACATATACTTTCATTAGCCAGCATACAGGTATCAGTACTTACCTGTGATCTAAATGATGAATAGAGAGAATAACCCCTGAATTCAAATGGGCTTGTTTTAAGGTCACCAGGATTGTGAATTCACATTTATTTCTTAACTTCTGAAAAAATATTTCAGCTGTTTCTGGAGACGCCTTCACACTTCTTGAAGTATCTAAAATCAACATAAGAGGAAAAAAACCACTCAGTATAAAATCTTTACATCCTCATTCAAATAACTTAAAAAATAACAGCCTATTTCTGAGAAGCAGGACTGAACAGACAGGCAAAAGCAGGGACCAAAGTATTTAAAACATTAGTTTTGCACGCAATGGGAGCCATTTCAACAAAAGAGAATGCATTTTCTAGGACACTTACTCTGTTCTGGGGAGGGGGGCGTGTTTTGTTTTGATCCAGGGTCGTAACTCTCATTATCTTCATGGATGGCCAGATGGTACCTTTAATATCTCATCCAAAGTTTGAGCTCACTAGAGCGAACACAGTGACAACTAGACATGAGCCTAAACCCTGACACGTGACCTGAGCAAATTTTTAATGACTTCTACAAAACTGTTATGCCTAATAGCATAAATACTTCAATAAATAAACTAATTTTAAAAAATATTTTAAAAAAACAACAATTTCTTCAGCTTTAAGTAATAGTTTAAAAAATTCACCAAATTTCAAAATATTTTATCTCAAATTATTTGCTCTATACTCCAGTTGAGTGGTATTTTTCCTGCTGCTTCTTGCACAGGATGTCATGAATGTTTCTTAGAAAAATGGCACACATACAATAAAGATTTTACTTCTAAAAACCCACACACAACCTAGACTGATGAAATATTTCTGCTGAATTTGCACATAACATGCATAGAAAATAAGAAGGCCCAAGCTTAAAACCTCTAGAGAGATAATTTACAAAATAAGATGTCAAATGCTAGAAAAATAATTCCCAATCTCCATAATACATTATACCAGAAAAAAATTAATATACATTTTTAATGCACAAAATCAATTCATTAGCATGTGTAATCAACTGTGTAAGAACTAAATCAATTCACAAGCTTCTTGTCACAGCAATTTGACCATTCTGCTCTACTTGGGGACACTAACTCAGGAACAGCAGTAGAGAGCTAACAGCAATAGAACTGGTGATTTTCTTTCAGCAGCACTAGAGCTGAGCTCTGAAGTACACCACTCTCAGCTTACACCACTGTTCCTAAAACAGTTCATTCTTTAAGCTGGTCCTATGACGATGCTGCTGTCCATTAACAGAAACAGTTTATTTCGGTTTATGGATCAGGATTTTTAATATCTGTTTAAGAAATGCAACAACCTGTGCAAGTCCTAACCAAGCTCCTGCACAATGTCACACCAGGTTGAATTTCATTTGTTTTTCACAAAGGGGAATCCAAAAGGGAAAAAAAAGGAAAAAAAAAATTTCTACCAAATTTCTATGGTATTCTTATAAGCAACTGATGAAAGAAAGTATATGCTTAACACCCCTACCCTTAAAGAAGGCCAGCTCATACATTTATTACTATCCCCCCCTTCTGCAGGCCCTTTTATTCTAACTGGAGCTTTTGGGTTGCAGACACTGCACTACAGATGGCTTGTGCTTTAGCAAGGAAACAAACTCTCACCATCACATGGAGCTCTGCAGAGCCGCCCCAGTCCTCACTGCTGTGTGAGAGGCAGGGGAAACACAGAGATGTCACAACACCCACAAGACAGGAATCATTTTTAGGTCTGTTCATGTCACCCTGAATCATTACCTGATCACTACACTGGGTGAGAATTTTCCATCCTTTAGTCTATAAAACCTCCTCTGGGTGCCCTGTAACCATTCACTGTGGCCTTAGATAACCTTCTTGTATACAGACAATAGCATCAAGACCTGATTACATCACACTGGCAGCCTATATACTGAGATTACCATCGCACTAACTGCTAGAGTGTTGCATTGCCAAAACACACGGCCATTCAGTTTTGGTATTGCAAACAGGTCAGCTCATACTTGCTGCTCAAAAAAGCTACACAGCCTTTTGAATTATTACTACTCTTATGAAGCACAACACTCTGCTCAGGGCAGGCACCAGGTGGATTTCTTAAAAGCAAGATGACTGAAAGGTTCTTGATCTGTCAGATCCATTCTTTTCACACTAACACAAGAGTGCAAATCCCTCCTTCCAATTGCCTTTGAACACCAGCAGTAGGTGCTTGATAGATCACCAGCTGTGCTCAATAAATATTGCTTCAGGCTTCTTCTTTATATTTGGCTTCTAGTAATCAGTTTAAGACCCAACAAAAATACTTTATTGGAACTGGACTTCTTCCATAATAGCTTGGAAAAATAAAACTGGTATATCTCGGCAATAATTTGCAGTTTCTCAGTAGTTACATAAAAACCTCATACTGGGAACATTTCTAATGCACAAAACCAAAGGCATAAATCTTTTCAACTTGGAGTGCAAAAATAAGGAGAGACTTATTACTTTGAATGAGAAATTTGTCTCTAGCCATGATACATGTATTTTGGGTTTATTTTCCTAGGATATTGCATGTGTTTGGTTTGACCACACCACAACAGCTCCCAAATCCGTTGTGTCATCACTCCATCTTTAACTTATAGAAACATGAAAGTGACAATTAAAGAAACAAAAATCCAAACTCAAAGCATGTCTCACTCCTTGTTCAGACTAGGTCTTTTAAGATCTAACATTGCAAAGCAGTCTGAAAGCCCAGCAATGAAAACCAGTGACCATAATACCTGCAGGAACTCAGCCCTTAAGAAGACAGGCTTAGAAGCTGCCTGTGCTCATAAAAGCCCTCACTGTTAGGACACATTTTCCCCTCTCAGAGACAATGCAGTCAGAGCTCTGCAGCAAACACCAGCATCACACCAGTGTTTCCTGGAGCTGTCCAGAGCAGACACTGTCATTTCAGTCATGTTCATGAGGTAATAATTACTGCACTGTAACAAAGACAGCAAGTAACTTTCACCAGAACTCACTCCACAAGTCCAAAGGACTTCCACCAGTCCAAATGAGTACTGGAGAAAGCAGTTTTACCCTTTGTGGTCACCAGCCTTTCACTGCTCTCATCATCCCTGTGGTGACAACTGCATTCATAAAAACATATGGGGAACTATTACAGGCAACTGATTCAGTCTTAACTAGTCCAGCCATGCCTCCCCACAAAAANAAGCAGGCACGAACAAGTTGTGGGAGGTAAGCGGGAAAATTTCCATACACAGCACCAGCAGCATACTAAATCACACGGTGGAAAGACTTAGGACAAGCCATTCATTACCATTCATTTCCCGTCCACAATAAAGGAAAACAGTTATTAAATGGAAGGAGTAACTTGTCCTAGCAAAGGGTATGCTCTCAAATTTCTGAAGAGCATCTGAAAGTAAACATACAGTATGAACTGAATTATAAAACAAATTCCTGCAGAATAGTCTTTGAAGGAGGCATTCTAATTGAGCTCCACAGTTTGTTTCATGTGCACATAATCAGCTTTTAATAGCAGCATCTATAAATCAATTCTGCATGTGACTGTAGGTCTGCTGAACCAAATTAAATTCTAGTGGTTTGTGAGAAAAAGGAGGGCTGAGGGCTAAAATGAGGCTGAAAAATATAACTGGCTCAATTTTATTTCAATTTCCTACACTAGGAGGGATAAGTGTCACAAGCATATATTCACATCCCGTCACTTTCCCATATTCAAATTTTTGGTTAATATTTTCTTAACTAGGGATTTCACACAGCCTACAAAGGGCAACTTTATATTGGGTTTTTTATACCCTTTATAAAGGGTTTACTTTATATTGTTCTTTTATTTAAGTAACAAATATAGACTAAGCTGCACCCAGCCAAGGGGGCAGCATGCAAAGCCAATCCAAAAGCAGAATCTTTCCAAGGCTGACAGAGTACAGCAGGATTTTAAGTGGAAGGCAGTGCATTCAAATTCAGGAATTGCATTCCTGTAATGAAAAATGAAGATAGAAAGAAGTAAAACAACCTTTATTAGACTAAACCCTTGCTAGACGTGATATGCATTATATCCTTCAGTAGAAAGGCTGGTTGTTTTGCTATTTGAACTGATACATATGTTCAGCTCATAAAACACTTTGAGCCACTTTATCTATAAATTTATTTATCCATTCCCTTCTCACAAATTCCCGGTTTCAGAGAGAATAGCAAAACAAGCAGCTGTAGTTTTCCAAACCCACATGAACCTGAGTTGGTTTCTCCAAGGCTGCAGGAAGGAGCTCTGCAAGAATCTGGGGGAAGGTGTTGCAGTTCTACCTTAAGTTTAAAAGACTACAAGATACAGAGTAAACACTAACCCTGTAAGACTCCCACTGGGGCCATTCCCAAAGGGTGAGCTTAAGCTTCAGGGCCCAGGAGCACTGCCCAGTTGCCAAGCCTGGGGGAACTCTAGGACCACAATCGAAACGTACATCAGGATACAACCGGGTACATCCAGACCTCTGTACACCTAAGTGGCCCCCATAAACTGGATCCAGCCTGGTCTCCCCAGAACAAAAACTCACAAATGCCTGGAAGAAGTACTCTAGTAATTAATTTCCCAAGTGTCATGATCAGGATCTTGTCATACCCCACAGATTGTTTAGGGACATAGCCCACAAACTGCCCTTGTAGTTTAGACACCACCATGGTGTGGTGTGTCTGCTTTCTTATTTCCACTGAAGAAATGCTTCAGCAAGGATGCCTGCAGATAGAAATGCAGTGGATGGGAAGGAGAAAAGAAAGAGGGCAAAATGCTCTTCAGCTGAAACTAAACAATCGAAACAAAATCTGACTTGAAGCCAAATCATTAAATCAAATAAAAACAAAAGGGGAAATGTCACAGTTTGTTCTTGCAGCATTTGGGGAGGTTCCAACTGCCTTTGCTTTATAGCTTCCTCTGTTCTGAATGTCAGCTACACCTCTAGTGTGTCATCCAGCAAGGGCTTTCCTCCAGCTCAAACCATATGCAAAGTCCCAAAAGTCACGAGTGACTGACACAAAAGACTACAAGACCTGTTTCTGAACACATCTTCCCCCAATTATATTGGCTTTTCATACTTATATCCTTAAAAAACTGTAATCATATCACTTCTGGCCAAAACTCTGGCTCACCTACATGCTACATACTTTGATGTTTAAAGTCATTTTGGCACAGCTGAGAACACAAACCCACTGTGAGACAAGAGGAGGGAAAGGTACTGAGAGCCTGGGCAACTAGGCTCGAAGGCAGTTGTTGCTGATCTGAAACAACCAAACCATTATTATGGACCTAATCTTGCTTGTTTAATGAGGAGTAGTTGGTGCATTTTTCTAATGATCGTGATATCATTTAAAGTGCTTCACTTGAAATGTTTTCTTCTCCATGGTCAAAGTCCCTAGAGAATTTTTGCTTGGTTTATTAAGCTTGTTTGCGCTCTTGTTTTTTTATGCTAGAGGAACATTAACAATTGTCAACTATTAAAAAAAAAAAAAAAAAAGAAAAAAAAAAAAACATATTTAATAGGGGGGGAAACTTCTACCTGGTATGGTAGATAGAGATAACTGAACGGTAGCAAACCCTCAACTCTTTTTGCCTGCTCCTGGCACTTACTTGGATGACTCTTTAGGATAGACTTTGCAAATCCATGACTGTTTGTGGAAAACGACAGCTGCAATATAATACATATTCCCTGTAAACTGACAATAACACCACTGAAATCTGCTTAGAAGCATTCTGCGAGAGATGATACAAAACTAGTTTGGGGGTGATTATACTAGTGGCTGGGTTAAGCCTCTGAGCTTACACACCAACCAGCTGCTTCTACAAACCAAGGCAAGTCAGGTGTGACTGAATCGTTCTGCGATGAATTAGGTACCACAGCTCTCTCAATCTCAGTCTTAAACTGCCAGAGCACAGTGCTAAGACACTTAGACATCTTTAATCTTCCCTTGGGTTGTTGTCCCTTCAGCAAAAAAAAGGAACTTGCACCAGGATTACAAGTGGGAATAATCTCCTGTAATGTAAAGCAGCCCAGTTGCACCACAAAAAGTCAGGCGTGCTCTTCCAAAAATATCAGGTCCGTGAACAAGGATTTCATGACTTTTGGACTCAGTAGGCAAAAAGTAAAGGAAAGATAAATAGTTATAGAAAAGGTTCTAGTGACTGTATCTGCATTAGCATATTTCTGACAATTTTTCAGACCTTTTGCAAATGGAAGGATAAGAAACCTACTTGTAGGCAAACCTGAACTTTGAATGCGTAGCACTCCAGATTAGAAGACTGTATTCTCAGTACAGGAGGCTGAAACAGCTGATTTCCTAACAAGTAATACAGATCCTGCCACACTGGATTGTTAATAAAACAACTCCTACCAAACTGCCACAGAAAATGATAATGTGCTCTCCTGAACATTTCTGAAAGGAATTTTAGAAATGTATACATCAACACACAGAAGCACCACAAACACAAAAGTACTATCAGGAATTTTTAAAGGCATACATGATACAGAAAAATTCTATTCCTTGTACACCAGAAATACTATCCCTTTCAGAGAAACTATGTCATAATGCTAGGTCCTATCACCAGGAGAGAGGGTGCTGCTCAGTGGGGACCTATTAAATGAGAGCAAAATAATGAAGATAAAAGACTTCTGTTCTGGTTACTGAAATTCCGCTCCTAGGAAATTAAAATGTGTGCTGTATGGTATGCCCTGCACCATGTATTTATTATTGCAATGCTTTCTAGTGATTTATAGGTTCCAGGTTATCAATTATATGATGCAATAGCTTTTTTGATTACCAGTTTTTCCTAGCCTATACTCCCAACACTATTCTCAAATCCCTTTTAAATTCTGAAGATGCTTTATATGCGCAGCTTCATAGGTAGAATCAAGTACTGCTGCTTAGAATTACGTTGTTTAGGTTTTTCACAGCCAATACCACTATAAAACCTACTATATTTGAACAAGGACACCGATGTAGCATAGAGTGGGATTTCCTTTGTTTCTTCATTTCAGTGGAGGTTTCAGCTATATTTAGAGGTTACGGCTACAATACCTTTATAAATATATATGTTTATATAAACATGCACACACAGAACTCCCTTTAGGCACAAAGCAGCTTTCTAGAAGCTGCTTTGAGAACACCTTGAAACCTGTGGAGAAAATCAAGCCTGCCTTGTTTTCCTTGCAGCTGCCATCTGTGGCATATGCACCTAGTTATGCTTAGCTGCATACTGTCACATGAGTGCTTTGTGTCAAACTGACCTAACAACAAACAAAAATATCACACCAAGAAATGCTCTTAACACCGGGACATTGAATAGCAGAAGAAAAACAATGCATCATCTTGCAGCCCTACTGGTACTGTAATAAGGGCATGACACACATGAGAACTGCTCTAAGACTGATTTTATTTTCAGTCCCTAATTGTATAGCATGGCCAGGATTTTAACAGTTATTCAAGTCACGGCAAGGGGGAGGACGGGAGGAGGAGGAGGAGGTAGTGTTTGCCAGCCTTTTCCAAATGACAAGGCAAACCATCAAAGGTAAACAAAGCCTAATCAATTAAAAACAATAAAGTACAAACTTAATGGTAATAATAAATCATGCAAGCAGCTTATGCTAGATGTAGGTCAAGCTGCATTACATGCCTTACCCTTCTCTCTGAAGATATGACACAACTCAAATTCTCACATATATCATATTGCAGTGGTGAACTATCATACAATGACAGACTATAAGATCAGCACCCACCATGGCACCTCTGAATTAGGATCATGCTTGGTGTAGGCACTCCAATACCCTCTCAGGAACACACCACATCTCCCCCTCACTTGGTTCTCACTGTGCAAGTGTCAGTAAGACTTATTCATGCTCTCTGCTCAGTCATTTTCTCTCAAAACACCCTTTTGTTGTGACCAGTATGCTGCTCCTGAGGACCTAACTCCTAAAGCCTGTATTTCACAGACTCATTTAGGCTGGGAAGGACCTCCTGAGATCATCTAGCCCAACTGTAATCATTTGTGGATGACCTAGAAGGTTTACCATTTTTCTCCATGAAGAATCTGTTTCTCCCTCTTGGTAATGATTTGGATCTCTCATCCTAGTTTTCCTTCATCTCTACCTTTCTAGGGTGTGACTGGTTTTTGCCCAGATTAGGGTTAATTGCCTTCAGCTCACCAAAACTCTACATGTTAAGAATTTAATGTCTGATTTATTTTCACACAACACAACGGTGAGCTTAAGAAAGCATTAATATGAGATCATTTCGCAGATGACCACAACCATGAGGTCTGCATGAAAGATTAGCTTCTGACACAGGAGAAGGGCCAACAGCCACTGACAGACAGAAAGCTCCAGAAAACTTATACCTGTATCCTAACAGCAAAAATAGAGCAGGGCAGGGGGAGGGAGGCCACCACTGGAAAAAATAGTATCTGAAGCACACCAGGCACATCCAACACCTCTGTTGTTAGCCATGGGTCTTCAGCAGCAGATTGAGCAAACATAGGCAGATGTGGGGAGAAGGCAGGAGACTGAACTGTAAGGAGAATTCAAGAACCAGCAGAAACAGAAGTAGCAGAGAGACCAAACCTGAGGGTAGAAGAAGGACACCAATGCCACCAGCCATACTGGCATACTTTGAAAAATCTCTGCTCACAGGATATCTGTTTTGATGCCAGGAAAAGGAAAGGTTAGAAGGTTTTGAATTGGGAACATCAAAGAGGAGAGATACCATGGAATACCACATACACAACTCAGCTGTGAGCAGGGCAGACAGGCAGAAAATACATGGAAGACTCGAGCCAACCATTACCAGAGATTTCAAGAAAGCTGAGAAAAGACCAGAGTTCAGATTGTCCAGAAGTATTCATTTAAGTCAGATATTAATGGAGTCCATGCTTCTGTGAATGTGCCCACCAGCCCTGATGAACCAGCTACTGGTTTAAACTCATGCCAAATTTATAAGCTTGGTTGAGTTAAAATTGTAAGATATTTCCAAACCCTAGTTTGCTCTTGTAGGCTTATTTTACTCAGGCATCATCAAAATATACTTAAGTGCACCAAAGAACAGGTTTCAGGAGAGTACAAAGGCACTGGTTTGATAATTGTGTACCAGGTATTTGATGCTACCTCGTGTCTTTGAAAAACTCTCCCTATACTAGATCAATTCCACCAACACCCCCGATCTCCAGCGTACAGAAAGACTTAAAGGGTCATCCACCCATTCCTTAGCCTATTATTTGAATGTAATACAATGACTACAACAAAGCTAATGTTTCCTAGATATTTCATGCTATCTTCTAAAAAATCAATAGTATGGAGATTTCTACCACTTCTTTTCAGCAGCTATTCCACAATCTAAACTAGTTCACTGTGAAAGTCTCCTTTTATCTTAAATCCTCTCCATTTGTAGTATCATTACATTACTCTTACCTCTAGCTCTTTGAATACTAAATAATTCCTTCATTTTAATCCTTTAAGAATCTTCTAATAGTAGACACTTATCATACAACACTTTTTGTCGTTTCTTGGACAAGCCGTCCATACTCAAGTTCTTTCAAAAGCTTTCTTACTAAGCCAGTCCTTTTGTTACTGTATAATCAGATTTGCTGTTTTTCTCTTCAGTCCCTGCAATTCATTGATATTTTTCTGAAATGCAGAAACCCAGAGTGAATGCAATAACCTAGACACAATTCTTTAAAAATAATTCCGCCTCCCAGATATCTTACTCCCATATGCTTTCCTTATGCTAATGGTGTGTGCACAGATTCTTAATAAGAGCAACACTGAACAGGGTACACAAGGTTTTCCTCAAGTCTACCCTCTTCCTTGAATGAGAGCTGAGCAAATCTAGGGACTATTTCAAGTTCGAGGCATATTAGTTAATGTTACAGAAAATCTTAAGAGTGCCTTTGGAACAGCCAGGGCACAATATGCAAATGCATGCTTAGGGAGCTATTAAAACACAGATTATTGAACTCAAAACTAGAAAAGATCCTTTGAAACCCTTCTGGATCATTACACAGCTGTATCTAGAGACTGATGGACTTCCATACGGAGTCAAGGCTGGTACATGTCGTCTTCTCTTTTAGAATAAACACCGTGGATGTTACCACCAACTAATTATACTTAAATAAGCATTTATGCTGGGGAAATTGTATAAACATTGCTTTAACAGAGTGAGCATCTCTACAATTGGAGGTCTTTTTCTTATTATACTCCATGTTTTCAGAGAAGGAAATAGCCACTCAAATTCCACTAAAAGAGTTCTCAGTTATGGATCGCTAGCAATATTGATTGTAATGGCTCCCTTGGAAACATTACAGTCTATCATAGCAATGTTGGTGCTGCAGCAAATATGTTAATCTGCTAAAAGCCTTTTGAACATTGTGTCTTCAGAAGTCTCTTTTAGTCTACTGGTCCTTTTAGACCATGCCCATTGCTTTAGCACCTTACAACAGCCCAGAGCTGCGAGCAGCAGCTCATGAGACGACTCAACCTAAAAGTCAGTTTTCTAAGCTTGCGTGTCTCTCTGAAGTCATCAGCATCACACAACCCCTCCAAAAAAAGTATGCACCAAAAAAGAAAAGCAAATAAAATGTAACAAATAAGAAGAACTTTGTGCTGTAAAATTCCTCCATGTTGAAAATGGCTACAGAAATTCTTTTCCATCTGAAATATCTGAGTGAACATTCATAATAGGTATTTTTTGTGGAAAACATGTCCAGGCAAAAAAAATTAAAAACCAAAGTACCCTTTCTTACATTTCTCCTCATATTTTCCTGAGAAGAAATCGTTTGGACAATGCCAAGATAGAAAAAAATAGCATTTCTTAAACATTGAGTCAAAATATAGAGGAATTTGCACAAAACAGAGGGACAGGAAAAAAAGCCCCAAACAGTGAAAAATCCTTTTTCACCCCTTATTCAGCTGTACCTTAGCAGTACAGGTAGGAGAATACAACTGCTCAGTGGATCTGCAACTTGGCACAAAACCAAATGGGACAAAATATAGGGAAGAGTCACTACACAGACGCACAGTTTTCCATGACAGCTATATAAAATTTCCAGCTCTTATCCAACAGTTTTAAATAACTTATGAACTCAGTCCTGTACCTCCCTTAAGACTCAGTGGAAACAGTGAAGTTAACCATACTTCGAGTTATTTTTCCAAGCCAACCCAGCACCTGTATACCCTGGAGGATACAGACTAGAACATAAGCTGGGGAGGAGGGGAGAGCAGAAAACCTATTTCCCACATCTTATAAGCAAAAGGTAGGGGGAAAACAGACACTGAGATTGATCTAAAAGGGATGTGTAAGAAATGCTGTTGTCCTTTGTGATGTCTCACTGGAGAATGAGCCATGCTGCAGTGGGGGAGAAACCATAAAAAAAAGATTACCCTAGCAAGTCTCCGGCGCACTTTGTGACTACAGAACTATGCCACAGCAGAAGCAATTACATAAGGATAGCAAGACCTCATTTTCCCCCGCCACTACCTCTTGCTAATGCAATCCTCCCCCAGCAATATGGAAAGATACACTTGACAGCTATCTAGAAGGGTCACTGTCCTCTCTCTCAGGGCACACGTGCTGCATGTGCTGGGTTCTCTCTGGTACACAGAACAGATGCTGTCCTGCTGTCGACATCCCATCTTTTAACTTCAGCCAACACCATTGTCCCCTGCCACGCTGCCAGGAGAGGCTCCCAGGCGAGCAGCCATCTGCACCTGCCTGCTCTTGATGGGGACATCAACATGGAGAGAGGCTCTCCGGCCCCACTCCTCTGACCACCAGGTCCATTCTCATGGCACCAACCAGGGCTCTGCCCCACATCACCACACTGAAACTGTCTTAATGCATTCCCCTTTCATACATGCCCTAGAGCTGTACATCATACTCATCTTCAGCTTTCCAACAAAAATGCCAGGTTGAGCCCTGAGACAATACAAGCCCCAACAAGGATTTTGTACTTGCAATATTTTAGAAGAGGCCTCATTGTAAAGGCAGGAAGAAGCAAATGCAATTCTGTCGGCCATTCATCAGTATTAATTGTTTGGGTCAATACTGGATGTATAAACAATACATGGTTATTTGCATTAACCTGAACAACCAGACACTCCTTAAAATATTTTAGAGATTCATCACTGTCCCAACAGAAAACAGACCCCCAGAGACTTCAATTTATTGCAGGTATCAAATGCAACCTGGCTGTGAAAAGCACAGGCTCAAGTTCACAAGAGCACAATAAAACATAATATTGCTTTAAATGGAGTCACACCCTGCTGACAAATAAATGCAGGTATTAATTCACTCCAAAGGCTGAAGTATCAGAGACTAGAGATGTTACCTGTCCTACCAAGCCCAGGCAAAGCCACCAAAGTCATGCTGGAATTCAACAGACTGAAAGGTGACAAGAGCCCCTATCAAGACAATGGGAAGAGATGCGAGTAGGAAAAAAACAAACCAACCAAAAAAAAAAAAACCCCAAAAAAAAAAAAAAAAAAAAACAACAACAAAACCCAAACCAAAAAAAAAAAATAAAAAGCAGCAACTCTAAAGGCTAGAGAGGGAACATTTAATCTCTCTGAGATTATTTTCTTTCCCTCCCCAGAAAAAGCCCACTGCAGAAAATCAAAAGAAAACAAAACATAAAAAAGGACAACAAAATAACACTTTGTGTAAAATACCTTTCCTTGGGATGAATAATGACAATTTTTAGACCTGAACTTAAAACAACTTTATTGCTTAACATTTATACTTCTGTGATAGCAATGCCTAATACACACTCTTAGCAACAATATTTATTTGAAACTTTCAGCATAAGACAGTTGCAATCCCCAAATGCCACAGGCCAAGTTTTATGTCATTCCTTAACATTATTTTGTGTCAACTCTGCACTAATGGCTACATTCGGGGATTACAAGCTTTTCTTCTCTGAGTTTCTGTATCTGCCGTACATTAGGTCCTCATTAACTTTCCATTTCTCAGCCCTACCCTCTGCTGTACCATTACAAGCATGAATCAGAAGCTTTATTTAAAGTCTTTCTTCCATAACTTTTTCCCCTTTATTTAAGAGATAAACCAGCGTAACCAGTGAGCACACAACACAATCTCCAGTACTGGGCATGTTCATGAATACCCAGCAGGGTAAGTGCGTCATAGTTCTCTATGCATTAAAATTCCTGGTTTAGGATGGAAAATGGGTGCAGGATCTTCATGTGCTACCTCCTTTTGTGGGCAGGGTCTTCAAGCAGCAGACACTCCACAAACACTTCCTCTTGCTACCACTACTCCTCCTTCCCAGAGGAGGATGCTGAATATTAAGTGCTTCTGGAGCAAGAGGATGTCTCAAAGGAGCAGCGAGACCAGCAGGCTCTAGCAAAAGCAGCCCAGCTTTTCAGGGCTCTCCTTCAGCACCCAACCTGGCTCCCTGGCAGCATCAATCACAATCCTGGCAGTGCCCTACCACAATGGTTACTGTTTGCACAGGTGCAGAGGCAACTTTCGAAAGTTCCAGAAGTGGAAGGCAGCAAAGGGAAAGCTTAGGCTGTTATTCCAGATAAACCAAAACCTTTCTGGCTACCACATTGTCATAGAGCAATTGCTTACATTAGGCATTTTTAACACCAAAAAACATGCCAGTGCTGACTGAAAATAAACTTTAAAACTTTTTTTATCTACAGATGATCTCTATGCTGGAGGTCCCACATTTTGAGGATTCAGTGTTTCTGGGAGAAACCAGTTTGCATGCAAGACCAAAAAAAAGCTGCAGAGAGGTATTCACTCTGCAGTCAGCTAAGCCAGTTGGCAACATTAACATCCTCTTTCCCAGCTGTCTGTTACCACTCCTCTGGGAGATGGGTACAGCTGGAGAAAGGGGATTTTACGGGACTCTCTAATCCATGTCACTGCAGTCAGCCAGGTTCGCTCCCGAAGCTGGCTGATTTTGCCATCAGCAGACATGGGAACACTCATATAATCTCTTGCTTTGGAAAAGTTGTGCGGACAGTAACCTCTAGCTTCTGGGCAGTGACGAGCAGCTGGGAACAGTAATATTTTCAGCAGGCTCAGCTGGAATCTGGGGAAAGCATCTGTCCATAGTTTCAATGACAGGTGGCAAGGAAAAAGCTCTGTGTGTGAAGAGCATAGGCAATGTAAACCAAATTTTTGTGAGAGAAAGTTTGCTCACCTCTGCTTTTAAGGCTTTATTTTTAGCTCCTTTATTTAGTAAATGTCTAGAGATGACATCATGAGACAAAATAGAGTGAACTTTCCAAAGGGATATAAGACAGAGTAATATTGTCTTGCAAGTATTTTAAAATAATGGGCTAATGATCCGGTCATACAACAACAGGTAACAAATCACTTATACCAAGACGCCTATTTTAGGAGGCTTTTTTCTGCCAGCAGTTTGTGCCAGCCAGCGCCAATTCAAAGAACAGTACTGCCGAGTCCTTTCTTTCATCCCACTGACAGATTAAATTATTTCTGGTGTTTTATAGCACATCTTGATGCCTATCAGAATATACCATATTTTGCCTCTAAAATTGTCCTTCCTCATCAGAAATATCAAAATATTATTTCTAACCATATTATGAGTTACATACCCTAACTGGCATAGGAAAAAAAAAAAACAAACAAGCAAACAACCTCTGAATAAGTTCCAAATTCTGCATTCAGATACACAAGCTCTCACATTTTCACTAAAAAGGACACTGACATGTCCTTTTTAGCTTTTCCTTAAATACATGTTCCTGTGTTTGTAACCATCTGGATGCATTCTTCTGTCCACCTTTTAGCCTTCTCTTTGAGGAGAATATACACCTTCTGATGGTCATATACTGTCCTTACACATCACTTGGATTTCATTTTTGTTGCCTCTCATCACTTGATTTACAGTGTACCTTCTACCACTCTCCACTGGTGCTGGAGGCAGTTGGAAGGTGTCTCCTTTACTACACACACACATACATACTCTTTGGACAAAGACAGTCTGATGCATAGCACCTGCTCTCAGCAAGACCCAGAAAGACTATCAAAATATCTATAAAATACATATAATACAGAATTTAAAGGGAGGGTGACAAAAAGTTATTGCCTAATGAAATGCCAGAGGAGAGCAAGTTACTCTTGCAGCCCTTCTTTAGACTGTCACACTTCAGAACACCATTTCCTACTGCCAGTTGAAGTATCTGGCTTCACTGGGACCTTGTGTGTGCTTAATGCTGTATCTCCTGGCATAGACTTGAGTCAGTCATCCAAAACCCTCATCATCCTTCAGCCTTGGTGGTTTTGTCTACCTCTTCAAATTTCCCTGCAGTTACATATGCAACAAGTGCTCTTGTAGCAATATGATTTCCATATTTGCGTAGGAAAACAGCTACACTGGACTTTCATCTTCACCTATCTCCTCAAATCATATTAATGCAGTATACTTACAAAAAAAGAACTATGAGAATGACAATTTGTATTTCTCCAAAAGCCTTCTTTAACTACATTAATTACACTTCAGTCCACCCATCGGGTTTGGGCTTTACCCAAGTGTCATCCTTGTTTTGCAAAGAGAACAAAGGTGTTGAAAATATCCCTGGCTTACGCAAACAGTTGCCAACAGAGACATTTGTGACGTAGACATTCTGACTTCTGTTCTGCTGCTCTGACCAGCAGAGGAATAATTTTCCTCTCAACAAATTCTGACATACAAATATCTGCTGTTGGCTAGAGAGTGCTGGCAGATGTTCACATACAGCAACACCAACATTTTTTAAGACTTCCTCCTGTTTTCTATTCATAATTGTATCTTCCCACAAGCTACACTGGAACATTTTACAATTACTTTGCAAATCACATTTCCAGAAAAAGAAATCCCTGCAGCTAACGAGAGCCAGATTACAGTGGCATTCTATTGCTACCATCCATGACAACCAAGGAGCACCTAAAAAGCTTTAGAATCCAGCACCTAAATCTGCTGAAGTCAGGTACACACACACAAAAAAAGTCCAAGTAACAGCAAATTTCAAATGGCTAAAATTATTTCTAAATCAGGAACTGTATAAGGAACAATCTAAATTATCTTGACTGGACAGTTACAGACCAAAACTACCTTTAGAGAGTAACTGCTTACTGTTTTATTTGGCCTAGAAATATAAGTACCTTTGAAAAGTCACTTACACAAGGGAGAATTTGTCAGAACAGCCAATTAGATGCTAAACCCCTATATTGAAAATTGACGCTACAGCTAATTAAGCAGTCAAAACTGACTTTTTGCCTAGAAACTGAAGAGACTATTCTGCTTTAACTATATGTATAATTCTCCCATCATGTATCTTTAATTGTCTATTACCTGTTGGCAGTTCAACATGCCACATTCATAATTTCCTTCTAAAATACAGAACAGCATTAAGGACTTCTGAATGGTTTAAGCTTATGTAAAGTAAGGTTTTACATCAGTTGAGAATGTGGTCTATCAAACAGACAACATACTAAAGTGTTGTAAATATGTATATGATAAAAGAAAAGATTTGCTCTCTGAAGAAACCAAGAGGCAAAGGACCACAAGTTAGAGCATCCAGAATAACTTCAGAGATAATTTAAAGTCATTTGCATCGTTCTCACAAAATCTTTTCTGTCTAGGACTAAGCCTTTAGCTGAAATGAGGAAAAACCCACATAGAAAAACCAAATTTCAAGTCAATACATACATGTATCTGAAATTCACACACTGCAAATACATACATTAAGAGGCACACATTGCAGCAGTGTTCCTTAAGTGCGAGTTCTAAGAGCAGAACAAAAATTACTTAAGTGGACCCAGTGGTCTGATCAAGGAAGGAAATTTCTCTATTTCTAAATGCAAGTTCAAAAATGAAAATCTCTCTGCTCAGTAAGGACCCCATTTCCTGTAAGAAAATCAGCAGTCATCTTATGCAGTAGCAGGGAAAATCATCTCCAGTCCTGCAGGGCATTAAAGACTTCCTAAGGGACACTGAGTGACTTCAACCACCATTCAGGCACAAGTGTTTTCAGCCTTGTTATTTCCCCCCGATTGTTCTCAACAAAATAAAAACGTTGCTGTGAAAATTTAAAACTCCTGTCTTCTTTTGTTACCAATAAACTGCTAACCCATTTGGGAACTATGTACACTCATAATTGCAAAGACAGAGGGAAAAACTTCGGAAAAAAAAATCAAATTCTTTAGTAATCCAATAATTTTTTGTCCTGACACTGGGAAAATATACAAGAAAGTCTTATTCTTCCAAACCTCTAATCCTATTACCACTGAAGACAAAGTGAGTTTTAACTTCCCCCCACTCCCTCAGCCCCATCCATTACAGTACAATGGGCCTTTAATGCAGAACCATACCTTAAA
Organism: Machaerirhynchus nigripectus; assembly: GCA_013397975.1. Lineage (NCBI taxonomy): Eukaryota > Metazoa > Chordata > Aves > Passeriformes > Dicruridae > Machaerirhynchus > Machaerirhynchus nigripectus. Next base: position 397,939 of record VZRQ01010317.1, read on the forward strand.
AATTACACCTATTTTAGGACACAAATCCCACTGACACACAAATGCACTGCCATTCTAAGCAGTCATCCCCTTTACAGAGGGCTCCACTCTGCAGCCACAAGCCCATCACAGATGTTTAAAGCCAGCATGTGCCAGTGTTTCTGGACACACATGCCCATGTGTCTCCACATTCATGTCCATAGTGACACATGCTGGCTGCTCCGGGGAAGAACACCGCTAGAGAGGTCACCTTAAAAAAAAAAAAGAAGAAGAAGAAAGGAAAAAAAAAGGGAAAAAAAATAAAAAAGCCTTTGGCAACTATTAGCTTCTGATAAATTATCTCATTAATGCAAACATGAAAAAGAAATTCCCTTTCCAGATCTCATCTCCCTTGACTCATAACTCTTCTGTACGTGAAACAGTCTCTTGCCTGTTGCACCAGAAATCTGTTCAGATCCATCTGAAACTCCTCCTGTGACACGATCAAGTTCCCCTATCTTAAAAGTGCAAGCTGATGTGGAGATTTGCTTGTGCTTCGTCGGATGTTGAGCCATATTCCTTGTTCTTGTTTAGTCATAGATTATAAGGAGCATTTAATCATCTTTCAGAGAAGAGACTTGCTTCTAAAGGCCAGTTTTAGTTTGGTTTTTTTTTAATTAAGATAGAGTTGGGGTTTTTTTCCTGAAAATATTATTGACTCCAGCTTCATTTAACATACCAGCATATTATTAAAGTGCAATTCAAAAACACATTGATAATGAGCAAGTGTATGGAATGTAACCAATGCCAATATATTCAATGAGGTATTAAGAGTTATTTACAGTCTTTTATGAATTACAATATAAGAAAGTTTAATAATTTTTTAATAAAACTCCTAAATGTATTTTTGGAAGATGGAAGACTACTATTTTATTTCTATTCCCAATATTAACAAAGAAACAATCACAATCACTAAAAGAGACCAAAACTCATTCTTTGTTTCTCAGGACAGGTATGTCACGGAAGCTCCAAAGGGCCACTTTCCCTTGGCAAAAAAAAGAAGGGTGTTCTTATTTCCAGCCATCTGCCTCCCTCCTCCGGGGCACTTCATTTCAGCAATTTGCTCGATTCACATAAAACTTTCAGTGAGGCTTTCCGTAGCTGGAACTGGGGTATGTTTAGCGTTTCCCAAGTAAAGCAGTAGAGTGGGTGGTGCTATTATTCATCACCGCACCCCACGACTCACAAAACATGCCATCTGCCATCCCCATTCCTGCTGTACTTTAATTAAGCGTCTACCAGTCAAAGAAAAAAAAAGTGGGGTGAGCGAAAAAAAAAAATTTAAAAGAATGGGAGGGGAGCTGTAAAGAAGAGTGCAAGAAAAGCGAGCAGGAAGGGAAGGGACGGGATCCCGATGTCTCAAAGCGAGCAAACCTCTCGCGGTTTGGGGACTTGGGGGGTGCGCCCCGTGCGCGGCGCCGGGGCCCGACGGCCACGACCGGAGTTGCGGGGCCGGGCGGGCCGGGGCGGCCCTACCTGCGAAGAGGAAGGCTTTGCTCCCGTTGTGCAGCCCCGGCACCTGGCGCACGCCCTCCGTGGAGCCTCCCAGCTGTAGCTCGGACAGCACGTCGATCTGCAGCGAGGGGTCCACGCCAAAGCCTGAAACTGACCCAGAAAGTGCCGTCACCCACCC